>JACWTT010000043.1:0-232238 GCA_014851275.1 Cryphonectria japonica
TATAGAAAAATAAACTATTATATATAACTAAAATATAATTAATATAAAAACTAATTATCTATCTATTTCAATCTAAAAATATATAATATTTATATTTTTAATATTATAAATATAATAATATACAAATTAATTTTAGAAATATTTTAGCTTAGAAAATACAATTCTCAAATTAATTAGACTACTAGCTAGATTTTTAGAAATAAACTATACTTACAGAAAAAATTGTAATTAATAGTAAAAAATAGAAATTAGTTATTAAGTATAGTTTAAAAAAAATATTCAAACAATTTACTATATATCTCTAGATTAGCAGAGCTAATAGTTTATAGAGAAATATCTAGTAAAAGAAATATTCTATTAGTACTAGAACTTTAGCAGATTGATATAATAAAGAAGCAGGTATTAGTATAAAATATATAGTCTATACTAGAATAAAATATAAAAGTAGTATTCTAAGAAACTGCTCTGCTCTAGAAAGGTTATATAGAAAGGTACTAGAATATAATATACAAGAAATTGTAAATATTATTCTAAAGATTTGCTCTGATCCAGAAAAGATATCTAAAGTCTCTAGATACCCAAAAACAATATAGTAGCAGAACAGGTTACAATATAACTAAAATAACTCTCTATACAATACAAAAAAGAAAGAATATTTAACAATATCTACTATTTTTCTAGATAGCAGAAATAGTATAGAAACTAGAATCTATACTTGCTAGTATATTACAAAAATACTATAAATTTAAAAAACTATTTTAAAACAATGTAAATAAAAACTATTAGATAATAGCTAATTTCTAAGAATATTGAAAATATCAGATTTTTTCTTAAATATATTAATTTCTATAGATAATTTATCAAAAACTATAATCAGATTATATACTTTTTTATAGATATTATTAAAAAAAAACTAATCTTTTAAATAAATAGCTAATATTTAGAAAGCTTTTAATAAAATTATTAATAATATTACTTTAGAACTAAGACTATATAAAGCAGATTTTTACAGATTATTTGAAATTAAAACTAATATATTAGAATATATATTTAATAGATAATAAGAATAATAAAATAATTAAAAATACTTTAGAATTATAAATAATTTTTCAAAAAAGCTTAATAGCTTAGAACTTAATTACAGAATTCCAAACTAGAAATTTATAGCAATTATTAAAGTTATTAAAAAATAGCAATATTATCTAATTAGTACTAAATATTTAATTATAATTTATTTAGATTATAAAAATCTAATTATATTTATAATTATTAAAATCCTGAATAAATAATAAGTTAGATAAATAGAATTTCTTTTATAATTTTATTTTAAAATTGTATATTATAAAAAATCGGAAAATAGTAAAATAAATATTTTTAAAATATATAAAATATTTTTACTATAAATAAAAATAGAAACTTTATTAATATATATAAAAACCAAAATATTATTTTTAGAACTAGATTTTTAAAAAATAATTTTAATAGTAATTTACAAATTAAGCAAACATATATACTTTCTATTCTATAAGAAAAGTAGTATTATAGAAAATCTTATATATATGTTCTTTACAATAATTATTACTAATTATAATATATTAGAGAAATTATTTCTAATAAAAATAAATTATTTATATTAAATTTTTAGAAATTATTTATAAAATAATTCAAAGCAAACTATAAACTATTAACAGCTTTTTATCTATAAATAAACAGATAAATAAAATAAATTAATTAAATTTTAGAATAATATCTATAATATTATATTAATTATAAACAGAATAATTAAATTAATCTATTATTATTTATATAATTTGCTTATAATAATATAGATATTAGTATAATAGAAAAATTACTATTTTATATATTCTATAGATATAATCTAATAGCTTATTATAAAGCTTTGCTAAAAATAAATATAAAAGCTATAAATAAAAAGATTAAAAAAATTTAAAAAAATATAGAAAAACTTATAAATAGACCTACAATTTGTTAGAAAATAAATAATATAATTTATAAATTTAAAAAAGATTAAAATAACTAAATTTAATAATAAACTTAACTATAAAAAACTAGAATGTTTCAAAATTCTATAATAAATTTTATTAGTTAATTATAAATTTATATTATTTTATAGAATAAAAATATATTTAGTTCTCTATATATTACTATTTAAATTAGTTTTATAAATAATATTTACTAATATTATAATTAAACTGGAAAATTATAAACTAGAATTTAAAATAGAATAAATTCTAAAATACAAAAGAATCAAAAATACTCGAGAATATTTAGTAAAATAGAAAGATTACCTAGCAAGCAAGAATTCTTGGAAACTAATCTAGAATTTAATCTATTACAGCTAGAAACTCAATTTCTACTATTAAAGAAACTAGTCTCAAATACAACCAGTTAAGACAATAAACTAATTAAAAAAATACTTAACTAGTCAGAAAAACTACTAGCAAGAAACTAAACTAATCAGAACTCTATAAGTACAAACTAATAATTAGTAATTATAAGAAACTAGTTAGAAATAAAACTTAACTAGTTAGAAAGACCAGATAACTAGTTAAAAGAAAATATAACTAATTATATATTCAGAATAGTCAGAATAGAAACTAGTTAAGAAAAAAAACTAGTCAAAAATTACTACTATTTAACCTACTTATACAAATCTCTCCAGCTTAAAACAGCTACTCTAGATACTAGAAAAAGATTCTGCTATAATTACTAGATAGGCTATCTAAGCAGACTTTTCTATTCTAAAACAAAAACTAAGTATTATAGCTTTATCTAGAAAACCTAACTAATCTATTATACTATTTTCTATATTTATAGAATTCTAATTAAAACCTTTAAAAGAAAAATCTCTAGCTATAATAACCGATTCTTTAGCTACTATAGAATATATTCTAGCAACAATACAAGCTTGCTTTTCTTTAGCTTCTATACAGTCTAACTCCTTTATATTATCAATACTATAACAAATAGTATATATTATTTTGTTAAACTATATTTTCCTTTGTTTATAAAAATAGCAAATCTTTTTTTAATAGCCTAAAGCTTATTTTCTAATTTTTAGTATTAAATAGCAATTTTTCAAAGCTTTAAAAGACTAGTATTTTAGATATTATAGTAGAAATAATTCAGTTATATATATTTAGTATAATAAGAATAATTAAAAGGAAAAGTGTAATATAATAAAATGTTTTAGCTTTTGTAAAAGAAGCAGGAAAGTATAATAAATTTTTTTTGGAAAATAGCAGATAAAAAACTTTTATATTCTTTAGTTTTTCGAAAATAAGATTTAGAAATATAAAACTTATTAATTGTATTTAATATAATAAATTAGAAAGATATAATTATATACATAAATAGCTTATTAGAAAACTTATAAAAGTTTATTAAAAATAATAATTAATAGAAAAGAAATAATATTATAATCTATTTAATATATAGGTTATAAAACAGCAGTACAGAAGCTATCTAGAAAGGAATTTCTGATATCTAAGATTTAATACTTAGCTATAGACTTTAACTGCTTATATAATCTAGAATTAAAATTATAATAGAAATAGATTATTAAATTATCTAGTAATCTAATAAGCTAAATTATTTAGATTACTAATAATCTAAGTAAGCTATAATAAAAAGCTAGATATATAAGAATATATTTATTACTATTAAATAGATTATTATATATAGCTTTTTATTTGTTAATCTAAGTATTTATTTAATATATACTTGAATAGCTTTGAAAGCAGTGAAATATATATATTTAGACTTTAGTTTGTTTCTGTATTCAAAGCCTGTATTTAGTACTGCTTTTGTTAGCATAAACCTCTTCAGTACTTAGAAATCTTCATATTACTGCAGTGCTTGTTATATACAGCTTTTGAAAACAGAAATATAACTAAAATCTAAATATAAGTATTTTACTATTTTTAAAGCTATTTAAATATATATTAAATAAATACTTAAATTAACAACTAAAAAGCTATATATAATAATCTATTTAATAGTAATAAATATATAAATATATTAGATAGCAAGTTATTTACATAGTATTAGATAATATATATCTACAGCTATTTATTTTAATTAGTTAAATCTATAATTCTAATTCTGAATTATATTATTTTTCTATAATCTGTAATTAAGTATTAAATCTTAAATACTAGAAATTCTTTTCTAAATAGCTTCTATACTGCTACTTTATAATTTATATATTAAATAGATTATAATAATTAGCTAAATCTAGAAACTTATAAATAATTTACTATTTCTAATTTATATTTTAATAAATAATATTTATTTTCTAAATATATAAATTAATATAGAATTAATTATTATTCTATAGAAAATAAATATATAATTTAGATATAATAATAGATATATTATAAAGCTATTATACTATTTATATAGCTTTTTCAAAGCTAATATTAATAAATAGAAATGTTTAATATATATATATATATATATAATTTAAATTTAGCTTAAATTATAATTTTATAATTATTTAAAATATAATACTAATAAGTATGTTTTGATACTAAAGCAGATATATTATATATTAGAAATATAAATAAAATAAAAAAATCTGCTTTTTAAAAACTAATTTATATAAAATAATAATAGCTTTATAAATAATTATATTTTATATAAAAAAAGAATTAAAAATTAGAAAAAAATCTAGCTATTAAATTACTTTTAGAAATTTATAATTATATATATTTTTATAATAAATTAAAAATTTCTATATTATTTTTATAATTATTATATTTATATTAAAATAAATAAATAGAAAATAATATTTTTATTTTCTTAAAACTTATTATATTTTATATTTAGAAATTAATTACTAAAACTATATTAGCAAATAATAAAATTAATGAATAAAAAATGAATATAAGTAAATTCTTTATTAGCTATAATATTATTAATTTATAAAATAATAAAATATAATATTTTTAGATATATTATTATATTTTAAATAAAATTACTAAATAAAATAATTCTTTTCTATTTTTTATTAAAGAAATTCTATATTTTCTATTTAAAATATATTAGTTTATTAAAATAGATATATATTCTATATTCTATTAAATTTAAATTATAGAAAAAAATATTTAATAGCTTTTTAAATCTAATTTAGTTTTTTAAATAATTAATAATATTTTCAATTTAATAGAAATATTAGCAATTTTCTAATAATATATAAATAATATTTTTTAAAATATTTTTAATAAATTTATTATAATATATTGAAATAATTTATTTATTTCTTTTTTAAATTTATAATAAAATATTTTAATATTTATAAAATATTAGCTTCAATTTCAATTTCAAAAATTTTTTTTTTATAATAATAGAAATTAAATATTTATATTAATTTTATAAATTTAAATAGAGATTTTATCTTATTTTTTTCTAATATTATTATATTTCTAATTTATTTTATTAAAATAATTTTTTTTAATAAATAAAAAATATATTTAGTATAATATTAATTCTAGCTTAGAAAAACTTAGATTAAAATATAATTATAAAAATAAATTATTTAGAAAATATATTTTAATAAAAAAATTCTTATTTAATAATATATAATTTTAACTTTTTAGCTATTATTTTATATTTTAAAATATAATTCTATAATATTTATTATCTATTTATAATTCTAATTAATTATAAATAATTAGAATATTTTATAAAATTATATTTAATTTCTAAAAAATAAGCTAGATAAATTAAAATATTATTACTATTTAAAATATAAATTAGAAAAGAATATTATCTAATTAAATATTTTATCTAAATAAGTATAAAATAAGCTAAAAACTAATTAATTTATAATAATTATATTCTAGCTAATATCTATTTCTATATTCTATTTATTTAAATACTATATAGAAAATATAATAATTTTTCTATAAAAATCTTTTCTATTTAATAAGAAATATCTAAATAGCTTATAAGATTCTAATATAGTAGCAAATATAGTATACTAGTTATATTTTATTATAATTTAAAAAAATAAAAAAATTTCTAAAAAAAATAAATATAAAGAAGCAGATTATAGATTGTATTTTTAATATACAGAAAGTATTCTAATATAATAAATAATTCTAGCTTTTCTAATTAGAAATTGCTAACTATTATAATCTTATAATAGATTTATAATTTTTCTTTAATAAAATATTATATTTATTATATTTAAAAGAGATTATTATTAGAATAGTATATTATAGAATATATAGAGATTTTTTTATAATTATAATATATATTGATAAATCTGCTCTATAAAATATTTATATTAAAGCTTATTTTAACTGCTTCTAATTCTAAACTAATTTTAAACTAATATTTCTATTAATCTTATAGTAGAACTACTAATAGAAGCTAATAATCTGTAATATTTTATAATAATTATAAATTATTTATTAAAATATATATAGCTAGTAGCTATATATTTAATAGTATCTAAAGAATATATAAGATATTTCTGTAATATATACTAGTAGTTTTATAGATTTCTTTATTAATTATAAATAATTACAAATTAGATTAAATGGAAACTTTCTAATTATTATTATATAAAATAGTTAGAATTGAGTAAAAGCTATTTATAATCTATTATTCTAAAATAGATAGTAGTATACAAGGTTGATAAATTAGTCTTTAGTTTTTAGTTAGCTAGTTTTAGTTAAAGTTTTTCAAAATTAATTATAATTTTAGTTAGTTTTAGTTAGTATTAAGTTTTAGTTAGTAA
The DNA here is from genome assembly GCA_014851275.1 of Cryphonectria japonica. Taxonomy (NCBI): domain Eukaryota; kingdom Fungi; phylum Ascomycota; class Sordariomycetes; order Diaporthales; family Cryphonectriaceae; genus Cryphonectria; species Cryphonectria japonica. The sequence continues at coordinate 6,770 of JACWTT010000043.1, forward strand.
CTTTTAGTTACTAAATTTAGTATTTTAGTAATTAAAGAAAAATATATTTATAAATTATATATATAATAATAAACGAAAAATATATAGTTAAACAGAAATATATATATAATAATAAAAGAACAATATATTTATATAATATTTTTTTTATTTTTATATTATTTAGAATTATTCTTTTTCTAAAAACTAATTTAATTATATAATATAATTAAAGACTTTTAGTATATTAAATAGTAATATATATGAAAAATGTATTACTATTATAACTTATAATTAATATTTATAGATTAAATTTATTAGTTAATATAGAATTAAAAGAGTAAAAAATATAATTCCTTACTACTTATTTACTATATTTGGAAAATAGTAAATAAGGTAAATTTCGCTGTATATGTAAAATAATTATAATCTATAATTAAATATAGATAGAAATAAATTCGAATAATTATAGAAAGAATTTAATAATTAATAGAATAATACTATTTCTAGTTTATTAATAGTAATATATTAAATTAATAGAAAAGATAATAAAATAAAAGTAAATAAAAAGAAAAATAGTAGAGAAATAAGTAAATATTTATATTCTTTTATTTCAAAATTTATAGTATAAAATATTTCTTATTTCCTTTAATTCCTTTAAAACTACTTATCTTTTCAGTATTAATTATAAATCTGTTTACTTTTTCAACTATTGATTTATAATCTATTTTATATTTTTTAAATCTTTTAAAACCGCTTCCTTTATCAGTATTAGATATAAATCCGTTTACTTTTTCATTTATTGATTTATTAATCTATCTTATATTCTTTAAATTCTTTAAAACTGCTTGCTTTTTCAGCATTCGGAATTAAAGTATATATTATTAATTTTTTACTAAAAGAATATTATTTCAATTAAAAAACTAATATTATATATATCTATTACTTTTTCTCTTTTTATTACTTTATCTTACTATTCAACTCACTATTCAACTCACTATTCAACTCACTATTTAACTCACTATTTACTTTATTATATATATATATATATATAACAATAGCTTCTTTTTATTTTTCAACGAATCCTGCTTCTAGCTCTAAAGATAATTCTTTTTTTATTAAAAATACTTCAGAAATTTCTCAAAATATATTCAATTCCTCTTCTAATATTTAAAAAAAACTAAAAAGAATATCAATTATAATAATCCTAATTTCAAGCTTAAGCTAAATACAAAATCTACTATATATATATTTCAAAATTATCTTTTTATTCGAACTTTATTTCTAGTTACTGAAAATAAAAACTAAAAAGTTCGAATTAAATATACTTTATAAGTAATTTAATAATTTATATCTTTATTTACTTATATACTAATTTCTATAGCTATTCTTATTTTAAAAATGAAAAACTCTAAAGCTTTTAATTGTCAAATTTTGTATAATATTATTATTTAAAGCATCTAACTATTGCTTATAATAAAGAAAGTAAAAAATATACTAAAAAAGTAAATTTATAAATCTATTAACTTATTTAATATAATTCTTTAATAAGCTTTTTTCTTTATTTCTTTTATTTATATATTTCTAGCTAAATAATTTTTATATTTAGATTTAATTTTTTTATTTAAGTTATTTGCAATATTTTTTATTAAGCTTTAAAGGAATTATATTAACTTTTATAAAAACTGAATTTTTTATACTTTTTCGAAATTTATTTTTTTCTAATAAATACTTTTAATATACTAACTTAACTAAATTCGAAGAAAATAAATCTTATTATAAAATTCTTTAGTTTATTATTAATAATAATCTATTATTTAATATTCTAAAGTCTAAATGTTTTAAAAATTTATTAAATTATTATAATTAATATATATTTTATTCTTTTAATATTAGATATTAATATACTAATTAGTTTATAAAGCTATACTAATTATAAATTGATTTAAAATTAAAGCTATTCTTGAAAATATATTTGAAAGCTATTTACTAGTTTTTAATACTGAATTAGCTTCTAATATTAAATCTAAAAAGAAATTCTTTTTAATATTTGATATTTAAATATCTAATACTTAAACTAGCTTTATTAGTATTATTATTTATTATATTAATTCAAATTTCAAATTACTATATAAACTAATAGCTTTCTCTAAGCTAAATAAATTATATGCTAACTTATATATTTATAAAAAATTTATAATTATAATTAAAGTTTATCTAATTATAAGTTTTAAAAATATTTCAAAATATATTATAATCTATTTACTTTATAAAATTCTATTTCTATTATTATATAATTCTAATATATCTATAGTTTTACTTATAATAATACTTTTTCAAATAATATTTTTATTAAATATTTTAAAAATAAATATAATTTAGTTATAAAAAAGATTTTAAAAACAATATTTGCTATATTATATATATTATTAATATAATAGTACAAAACATACTAAAAAACTATCTTTCGAATTTAATAATAGAAAATTTCCTTTTAAACTATATAAATACAGATATTCGAAATATTAATAATAATAATAAAATACAAAATACAAATCTATCTTTTAGTAAGTTATTTATATTAAATATTTCTAATCTAATATAGTAATTTTATTAGATATTATTAATCGAGCTTATTGAATTATTATTTTAATACAATATACTTCAGAAATCAAGAAATTGCTTATTAAAAGTATTATAAAAACTAAAAAAGAAAATACTTTTTTATCTTTATATAATATTACAAAATTACTACTTAGTTAATACTTTCTTTTTCTTTTATTTTATAAAATATTAAACTTTACTAATATTTCTTTAGATAATACTATTTAATAGAATTCTACTTATATTATATTAAAGGTTTTTTTAATATTAAAAGATTTTTTAACTTTTATTAGTAGAAATACTGAAAATAGAGAATATAAAAGATCATTCTTTAATTCTATCGAATAGTTTATTATTAAATAATTAAAGAAAACTTTCGAAATTTTTTATATTACTTCAATTAAGCTTTAAAGCGAAATCTATACTATTTTACCAGTAGGTATATTATGTATATATTGAATATATAATAAGCTTAATAAACTTATTCAAGAATATAATAAAAAAAATTAAAGAAACTATTCAGTTTATTAGTATCTATTAAAGCTTCTATATATATATCTAATTACTATACTAATTTGTAATTTAGAAAGAATATTTTTTACTATTTATTAAAGCTATTAATAATAGTTTTAATAAAATAGAAAAATACTTTTTTTAAAAACTTACAAAAAATAATATTAAAAATTATAAACTATATATTCTTAGTTTTATTTTAGACTTTCAGTTTAAAATAAACTGTTTTAAACTAAATAATTTATTATTTTATTATAATAATAATAATAAAGATAATATTAATATATTTAAAATCGAATTTTAGCAGTAAATCTTTATTTATATATAAATTTTTACTATATATATTAATATTTAATAGATTAAAAAAAGAAGAATATATTTCAACTAAATTTAATATATCTTTCAATAAAATCAATAATAATATATATAATGCTAGTTCAAATAATATTTCTATATAAGATAAAAAATTAGAAACAAATTCTGATAATAATTTATATATAAACAATATAAATAAAAAAGAACAATATATTATTTATATTAAAGAAAAACTAGCTAATTCTAAAGTATATTGTTTTATATATAATATATTTCAATAAAAGCTAATAATTTGAATAGATTGATTCTATTAAATATTGGAAAAATAATACTTATTAATATCCTTTTTTAAGTATATTTGCTAAGCAATATTTAGCTATTCTAGCTACTTCTGCTTCTATTGAACAAATATTTTCTATTAGTAATAATATTATTACTAAATCTAGAAATCGTTTAAATTCGAATACTATAGAAAAGCTAATTCTATTTAAAAGTTGGAAAATGAAAAGTATTAAAAAGTTAGATAAATATTTATATAATAAGAATATAGATAAAGATTAGTATATATAGATATTCTTTTAAAAACCTATAATATATCTCTTTTATATATAGTATTTATTATTAGTTAATATAGCTAATTTCTTTATTGTAATTCTATTATATTTTTTCTAATATATATTATAATTTTCTTTAGTAACTTTTTAGTAACTAGAACTAACTAAAGAAAAACTTTAGTTAGTTTTAGTTATAATATTTAAATACTAATTACAAACTAACTAACTAACTATATAATTAGTTAATTTTAGTCAATCTATTAACTAAACTAACTAACTAATTTATTAACTCTAGTAGTATAGAATATATAAACTAAAAAGTTTAGAAATATCTACAGATTTTTATCTACTTTTTATAGATTAATTAGCTAGATTATCTGCTAGTCTACTAGCTAGGTTTAAATAATTCTTATATAACAATTATAGATATTAATTCTAATTAATTTCTAAATAGATTTAAAATAATTTAGAAATTGCTAATAGAAAAGATATTTTAAAATATATTTAGAAATAGAGCTGTAGCTTTTTTAAACTATTTTTAGAAAAGATTAGATCTAGTATAAGCAGCTATAGCTTACATTTAATGAAATCAAAAATAGTTATAAATTAGTAATATTAATTAGCTATATAATTCAGTATTAGAAATAAAAAATAGCTAAGCTTCTATAATATTAAAACTAATTATTTAAATAAAAAGCTTAACTAATTATATTATAAATACTAGATTATAAATATATTATTATTTTTAATAATATTTTTAATATTTTATTAGAAATTTATTCTAATTTTTATATTAAATTTATAGAAAAAGCTATATTAGATTTATTATTATTCTAATATTAGATAAATATTAAATTTAATTTAGTTTTAATTTTATTAAATAAAAGCTTGCTAATAAAAGAATATTATATAGAGAAAATTCTAGTTATAAAAATATAAAAAGAAAAAACTATAAATACTAAATTTTTATAAAATATAAAAAAATAGAATATACTAGAATAGTAATTTTGAAATATAGTAAAAGAAATAGAAATATTAGATAAATTTAAAATAAAGTAGAGTAATATCTATTTTAATAATAAACTAGAGTTATAATAAAAAAAGATATTAAAAAAATAGAAACTATAATTAATTTAAATAAATCTATATTTCTAATATAAAGTATATCTTCTTTCGTATTAAAGCAGATTTACTAGTATTATATTTAAAGCAATTCTAAAATTATATTTTAAGCTAGGCTTAGAATTATATATATATATATTAAGAAAAATTATTTATTAATATTAGTTTTAAAAAAACTATATAAGTAATATAGCAGCTCTATAGTATATTTAATACTATATTCAAATTATAAAATTTAAATAAATAGATCTATTTTAAACTAAATTTCTAAACTATATCTTCATTTATTATATAATAATAATTATATTCTATATTAATCTACATATTTAGAAAATAAATATTAGTTATTAAAATAGAAATTAGAAATAGCAAATTATTTATAAGCTTCTATATCTAGCTAATACATTTAGTACTAAATAGAAATAATATATAGAAATTTAGCTTTTTATTTTTATAGAAAACTTTTTATAAAAGCTAAGTATTTTCTAGCTTATTGCTTTTTATTACTATTTTACCTTTTGTCAGAATTTTTTTATTAATTTCTAGTAATTAAACTTATAATATAGAAAGTTACAGTAATAGTAAATAGTAGTTTTTTATAAAATACTCTATCAGATTATATTTTAAGCAGGCTTTTTATAATACATAATTATATTTTATATTATCTGAGATCTAGTAAGCTTATTATTAGAGTTCTTATAATTACTTAGACTAAAATAGAATATTTAAGCTACTGTTTTATTATTACTAATTATTACTACTTTATCTCTATTTCTACTTTCTACAGCTTCTGCTTTAATTTTTATTTATTAAAATAACTATAATATTAGTTATTATAATATTCTTACTTTAATTATTATAAAAAGTCTGTTTCTAGCTAAATCTGTCTAAAAATAAAAATACTAAATAGTTAGCTTATATATATTGCTCTAGATTCTAAGCTTTTAACTTCTAAGTAAGCTTTCTATAGCTATCTATTATAGATTTGTAAATTAATTTATTAATATTAATACTAATAGCTATTTTCTAAATATAGAGTAAAAGCTTTATATAGAAAATATTAATTTACATTTTATTATTTTACTATAAGCTTTTTGTCTAGGCTAGAAGCTGCTTAAAGCAAATTAAAAACTAAATAAAAATATTTTTATTCTATATATAAAGCTTTTCAAATTAAACTAGAATATTTTTCTATTAATAAAAATTACTATAATTCAGATTATACTTTTTATAAAAAGTATTAATTTATTTTTAAACTTTTTATTTAAAATACTTTATAGCTATATTTAGCAGTTATACAATTTTCTAAAAAATTATTATTTAATAATAAAAATACATTCTATTATTAAATACTATATTAGAAATATTATATAATTTCTAGTAAATTTAGATTTTAGTAAGAATTATTTTTTTCTGAAAACAGTTACTAATATTTAAAAAAAATTACTTTAGCTATAGAATTTTATACTATAGATCTGTTATACTAGATTTATATATAGATATTTAAATTTCTAGATACTTATTTGCTAGTTTAGTATTTTTATATTATTATTTACTGCTTACTTCTATTTTATTTCTAATTAAGAATTAGTATACTAATTATTTGTTTCTTCTATATTAGTATTAAATAGAAGAAAAGAATTATTTATTATTTCTAAATAGTATATTTAATTAATTTTCCAGAATAGAAATAGCTAATTTATATAAAAAACTGATTTTTATAGATTAATTTATAAAAATATCTAATTAGTAATTATATTAATCATAAAAAAGAGACAAATACTATCTAGTTAGAATTATTTCAATAACTATTCTAAATTATATAAATATTAAAGCTCTAATTATATAATAATAATTTAGTACTACTGTAGTATTACTATAATACTACTATAGTACTGCTATAGACTTTTAGTATTTAAGCTATAAAATCAAATCTATAATAAATATTATATTAATTATAAGTAAAATAATTAGATTAATTTATATAATTTATTTATAATAATATAAATACTAATATAGTAGAGAAATTATTATTCTATATATTTTATAAATATAATTTAATAATTTATTATAAATCTTTATTAAAATAAATATAGAAATTATAAATTAAAAAATTAAAAAATTAATTTTATAAAAGAAAATCTATTTTTTTTATAAAAATATTAAAATAATTAGATTTGGTAATAAATTTAATTATAAGAAATTTAATTTTTTTAAATTCTATAATATATTTTGCTAATTAATTATAAATTTATATTATTTTAAAGAATAAAAATATATTATAAATAGTACTTATAGATAATATTATTAAATTAGAAATATTATTTAATAAATAAAAATATATAGAAACTAATTTAAAGTTAAATCTATTATAGCTAGAAATTAAATTTTTATTATTAATAAACTAATTTTAAATTTAGCTAATTATAAAGCTTACTAGCAAAAAACAATATTAGTTAGAATTCTATAAATATAAATAACTAAGTAGTAGTAGTAAGCTATTAATTAGAAAAAAATATAACTAGTTAAATATTTAGAATACTTAGAAAAGAAACTAGTTAAGCATTACTACTAATTAAACTATCTATATAGACTGCTCTAGTTTAAAAAAAAGCTAGATACTATAACTTTATCTAGAAAATCTAATTAATTTACTATACTATTTTCTATATCTATAGAATTCTAGTTAGAACTTCTGAAAGAAAATTCTTTAGCTATAGCAGCTAATTCTTTAGCTATTACTAAGTATATTTTAGCAGCAATATATATCTACTTCTTTTTAGCTTTCTTCTCTTTTTTAATATACTCTAATTCTTTTAGATTTCTAAAACTATAATAAAAAGTATAAAATATTTGTTCTTACTATATTTATTTCTAGCAATAAATTTAATTAATTTTAGTATTTAAAATATACTTTTCTTTTTCTAGAAAATCTATTTTATCTTCTAATTTTTAATACTAAATAGAAATTCAAAGGGTAATAGAAAGAGAGAAATACTAGTTAGTTTGAAAATATAATAGTTAGTTGAAAAGCTTGATTGAATTACTTAATACTATATTTCTATTTTAAATAAAAAGGAAATATACAGACTATCTATCTTTGAATTTCTTTTAATAGTAATTCACTAATTCAACTAATTTGTTTATTTCTTTATTAGTTAAATTATAATATTCTTTGTTTATTTATATATTCTTTGTTTAATTAGTTTAATTTTAGATTTTCAAATAACATTTAGTTACTGGAATTCTATTTGTATAGAAATAGTTTGTTATCTAATTTCAATAGGAATTTTATTCTATAGTTATTTGTTATTTAATTTTAATAGAAATTCTATTCTGTAGTATTTGTTTGTTTGTTTAATTTAAATAAGAATATTTATTTCAATAGAAATTCCATCCTGTAGTATTTGTTTGTTTGTTTAATTTGAATAAGAATATTTGAATTAAAGTAATTAGCTGAAATTCCTTTTTAGAGCTTTTGCTCTTCAGTACATAGTTTAAACTTTTTATTAGAAATAGTAGACTAATAGATTATCTAATAGCTATCTATAAGGAGATTATAATATAAATTAAAAATGAAAATACTAAAAATATTATAATATATCTATCTTTTTAAGCTTTTTTCTATATATTTAAATACAGTAATTTTATATAATATTCTAATATATTTATAATATATATAAAGCTATATAGATAGATATTAATATAGATAGATATTAATAGAATATAAAATATAATTTTTAAGCTAAATCTTTTTTTTAATAGAAAATATTTTAATTCTAATTAAATTATCTATTAAAGATATTATTAAGAAATTAAAGTAGAATATATTAGTTTTTATTTTAGAGAATTTTAAATAAATAGAATATCTAGTATAGCTTTTTTATAATAATAATTTTAAGAAAATATAATTTTAGCTAGCTAAGCTCTATATCTATTTAAAAAGAGAAATATTAGCTTAGAATTAAAATAGCTTTTATTTTAAATTCTTTTCAATTTCTATTCTAATTTATTTTGAAAAAATATCTGCTAATCTAGATATAATAATTAATCTATTAATATAATGAATTTCTAAATCTAATTAGATTATTAAAATTCAATTATATTAGAGATTAATAAATAGTAATATTATATATTCTAATTTTTCTAATAAGCTTTAGAAATTTTATATATTGTTAAAAAATAAATTTTATAATTTTTCTAATAAGCTTTAGAAATTTTATATATTGTTAAAAAATAAATTTTATAATTTTAATTTTATTGGATTTTTAATAAATTTTTAGAATTAAATAGAATTTGAATATATTATTAAAATAGATATATATAAAATAGATTATAAAAAAATTTAATAAATAATAATATAAAAAAAAACTATAATTATTATTATTATTATTTAAATAGAATTTTATAAAAAATAGAAATAAAAAAAATTATTATTTTTATATTAATTTAAATAAAAGCTTAAATAATAAGAAAAGATATAAAAATTAAATTGGAAATTAATTTAGTTTATAATAATTTTTTTAATAATTTATAATAAATTCTTTATTTTTTATTTTTCTTCTTTTTAGATAGACTTAATATATTATAGAATTTATTATAATTTTAATAGAAAAATAATAATTCTTATATATATAAAGAATACTATTTATTCTTTAGATTCTTTAGCTAGAAAATAATAATTAAGTAATTTATTTTCTTTTTTCTATTTTAAACTTTTTAGATAGATTTAGAATAGAGTTTTTACTCTATTTTTATATATATATATAGCTTTAGTTTGCTATCTTTGTTTTTTTAAGTATGTTTGGATTGTATAAGATCTTGCCTATTGCTTTAGCAGTTTTCTTTTTGAAAGCGATAGTGCTCTAGTTCTAATTTACTATAGATTCTCTTTCTATTATAATTCTAATTCTAGATTATATAATTCTTTGCAGGTCTATAGTTAAGTATTAAAATATTAGTATTATAGATTTCTTTCTAAACAGCTTCTATGCTACTAATTTGTAATCTATATATTAGATAGATTATAATAAAATTATAAATAAGCTTTACTAATACAAAATTAGAAATTATAATCTAATATTAGATAATTAATAAAAATTATATAATTTAGAATTAGCATTAGATTACTAATTTATAATAAGCTACATTAAAAAGCTAAATATATAAAATATATTTATTTATTTAAATATCAGATTATATATATACTCTAATAGCTTTAAAAGCAGTAAATGCTTATATTTAAAATTTTGTTTTTATATTTAGAGATTATACTCTATTTTACTCTTATTAGTATAAATTTTTTATATATTTAGAAATCTTTAAATTACTATAGTATTTATTATATACTGCTATATATTCTAGATTATTATTTTTACTAAATATATAATACTTGCAAGAGATATTTTATAGAAACTTTACTATAATTTAGAAAATAGCCTTTGTTTGATATTATTTAATCAAATATATTATTTGAGATATAAATATAAAGTCAAATAAATTTAAGCTTCTTAATAATTATTTATCTTTTAATACTTTTGGAAGTTAGTAATCTAAGTATATTAGCTTAACTAAAGCTAATGCCAATTGCTTATTATATAGAAAAGCAATTAGCAGCATGCTTTAAAATAATCAAACAATTATCTTCCTCTCTATTATTTGTATTGCCTCTCAGAGTGCTTCTGTATACGCAAGCTAGAGTCTGGAGTGGACTAACGTCGTGGGCGGGCGGGTGATAGAGCCTGGGTCTACTGGCATCTTCTTTTCAATGTTGACGATTCATTCAGGTCGTACGTAATCGTTCCCTCGATTCGGGATGTCATCTACCTCCCTTCCTCACTTCACCTGCGTCAAGGAGCCTGTCAAGACTCCCTCCCTATCATCCACCATGTGAGCTTGCGCAACCAGAACCGCATACATGAGCGACCGACCTTGTAACGATACCTTCCTCCTCCTCCTCCTCCCCTCTTGTCATGATCCTCCCTTCGCAGCGTCTGCTCAGACGCGTGCGCCGACAGAGGCGGCCAATTGTGGCTCTCTTACTGCTGCTATTCCTCCTCGACGCTCTCGTCCTCCTCCACCGCCGACCTCGCACGACGCGAATCCCTCCCGATGCAGCAGTGGGCCGCCACGACAACACGACCGTCTTCATCGCATCCGTTCACAGAAATACGGGGAAGATCCTCCCGGCATGGAGCGCCGCTGCACTCGCTCTCGTCGACCATCTCGGTACCGACAGGGTATACTTCTCCGCCCTGGAGTCTGGGTCGCAGGACGACACCAAAGAAAAGCTGGCCGGCCTGAAGGAGCAGCTGGATGCGCGGGGCGTGCCTAATACCGTCAGCCTGGGTATGACGGTCTATGAACAGCTGGAAGAGATGTGGGCACGCCCCGAACCCTCCGGGCCGCGAGAACAAGGCTGGATCTGGAACCAAGAGGATCAGCTGTACGACCTGCGGCGGATCACATATCTTGCTGGCGAGCGCAACAGGGCAATGCAGCCGATGCGGGAGCTGGAGGGGCGTGGCGTGAGGTTCGACAAGCTCTTGTGGATAAACGACGTGGTTTTCAGCGTGGAAGACTTCGTCACCCTATTGCACACCCGCGACGGCAGCTACGCAGCAGCATGCGCCATGGATTTCAAGTACTCGTCGACCTATTATGACACGTTTGCGTTGCGCGACTATGACGGTCAGAAGACGGTCAGCAGCTACTGGCCCTGGTTCCTGAGCCCGACCTCCAAAGAAGCGGCGCTGCGCAGCGAGCCCATGCGTGTCGAGTCTTGCTGGAACGGCATGATTGTTTTCGATGCGGAACCTTTCTACGGCGAACAGGCGCTCCGGTTTCGAGCGATCCCAGACAGTCTGGCGGACCTACACCTCGAAGCGTCCGAGTGCTGTCTCATACATGCGGACAACCCTTTGGCAGCGAGGCCAGATAAAGGGGTCTGGCTCAACCCCAATGTCAGGGTGGGCTACAGTGCCTCTACGTACAGAACAATCCAGGGCAAGGCCGGGGCCGTGTACCCAGGGCCGTTTACGACCGTCGTGGGCGCCTGGGCGAACCGTTGGTTGCGCTGGAGAGCAACATTGCAACAGCACGTCGAAAAGGTGACGGTCCTAAAGAGAGTGCACCAGTGGAGAGAAGCCACACCGCATGGTGAGCCTTTGAGAAGTGAGCCTGGGACCTCCTGCCTCATCAACGAGAAGCAGATCATGTGGATGAATGGCTGGAAGCACTTGTGAACTAGGTCTTAAGTTAAGAAAATGCCGGCGAGGCCCAGCCTCGAGGTTTAGTCAATCACATATGGACACGTGTTCCAAAGTCTACAGCACCCGAGCATGCAGAATTGAATCGTCAAGATTAGTCTTATTCCTGAAGATGGTGACCTAACTCCCCGAAATGGTCTTACCAAACGCCTATATGCTTTGTGCCCTCCGAGTCTTGAATGTTGTCAGATTACAGCTCTCGTCATCTACCATCCCGCGCTCGCCTTCCAGCCGACCTCGGCGGGGAGGAGTCGACTGGGACTGGCTCACCCTGGCATTATTTGTTATGCCAGACAAAATTCCGCAATGAGTCCCACTCATTGCTCTGCGCGTAGATGTAGCTCATACTACTCCTCAAGCTTGGCTGCAGGTCCTCGGGATGATACCTGAATAGCCACATGACCATGCCCCAGCTCACGCTTGCAAACACGGGCCACGCATAGTAGCTCACCCGACTGCTTGTCGGCTCCTTGGACAGGAGGGGTAGCGCAAAGGGCGAGCCACCCTTGACAGCCAGCCTGGCGAGAGCCAGTACCACGCGTGCGAAGACGTAGATGACGATCTGCTGGTTGACGCTGGAGATCTTGCCCGAGGTCCGCGAGCGCCCGCCGAATACGACATAACCGCCAAGCAGGCCCGCGACGAGTGTGTCGTAGGGACCCTCCTTGCCCGCCTCGCCAGGCCCATAGTGCTTCAGCAGCATGCACGTCAACTTATATATAGTTGCAAACTTGGCAAGGTTGCGCGCGTGGGTGCGGGTGGCGCGAAAGACGAGCCAGAACTTCTCCCGGAAGCTGTAGAGATGGTGAGGATCAGCCAGGGGCGATGCCACTGGGCAGAAGGAGGTGAGAGAGAGGGACAACATACGTCCCGGATCGGAACAGGAAGATCATGACCAGCGCATGAGGAAAGCGGACTTTGGTGCCGTACACGGCGCCATTGCGGGCGCCCTTGACTATGGCGAGGACGTCATGGTATCGAGGGTCCAGAATGATTCGCTCGATCGCCATCTGTGGTAGGTGTGCAACAGATTGTATTAGCAGCCGCCACTGTAACTGCACTGCAGCCTACCGCACCGCATTGCAGCTATGTAATTAGTGCTTCCTCCTTCCTGACACACCTGTATGCTCTGTAGAGACGCCGCCATGGCTGCGGCTCCGTCCAAGGTGCTTCGCTCTGTTGGATTGGCTGGCCGGACGTAGGACGCAGGAACAGAGAAGAGGGAGGAATGGGGAGTGAGAAGTAGAGTAGTGAGAGGCCGAGCAAGACGACGGCAGACGCGATACCTCGGCAACTTGCTGCTTTGTAGGTGTATGCTCGTCCCCGGCCCGCGGATAACCAATCCAGTGCTCGAGAGAGAGAGAAATACTGAGCAGTATTGAGGATGCGAGATGCAAAGATGGAGAGGGAAAAAAGCAGGAACTGGAGAAGCCTCAGGTTGAATTGACGGGTTTTCCTTTTCTTCTTTTCTTCTTCTTTGCATGAAGTTGTACTCTGAGTGAAGTCTTGGGGTAAGCAACCAGGGTCGGCTTTCAAGTTAGGTGTATCAAGCAGCCCCTGGCCAGGGCCTGTTGGGTTCCCCGCGGAATCCCCCATGACGCACCTGAGAGCGTTGTTCCCTCGGCACTACAGGGCACCGCAACCAATTACTTTATGCTATTAGCACAATGAAAGTCCTTGCCATGCACCAACTAGCATGCAGTACTATGGTAACGGTGTTCCCTGCTGAGTACATGCCATGTGACTGACCCTGGTGCCCCTGCATGTCCCGGCCTGCCCTGCCTGCCCTGACATGTGAAGATTGAGATTCGAGTACCGCCCTTAACTGCCAGTAACGGCATCACTCGTGTACCGTTCTAGCCACCTACCCAAATTGGTACACCCTGGCGCTGTATCTGTCGAGTGTTACAACAATCCTTACACCCACGGAGTGCACAGAAACTGCATTTGCCACATGGAGATCATCGTTGTGAATATAAATTATTTGTCCTCGTGTGTTTACCATGCACGCTATCGGCACATTAAACGAGGTCTAAATGACAACTCGGTCTTCCCGGTGTCATGGAGCACCCGCTGAGTTTCAAGAGGTTCAAATGCCTCATAGTCCCAGAGGGACAAACATAAGTTTGTGTCCTGAACGTCATCTCCCCATCCCCGTCCTAATCCCATGCCTCAATCCCAAAAAGTCCATCCCTCTCTTTTATTTTTCCGCCCCATATTTGTCAAGGTTACCCAAGAAGAAGAAAGATTCCAGGTTGTCCCACGAACATCGTAGGCACATGGCCTCAAGAACTCCCAATTCCCTAGCATCCAGCCCAGATCTCGGCAACTAAGTGACCAGGTTAAGGCTGCCATAAGCTTCCTTTGAGTGGGGCAAGGGGTTTTGCCGTGCCCGTTCGACTTGGCGACTGAAGGCCATGTCCGGGCTGTATTGGGTATATGAAAAGAAAATCAATCCAGTAGAAGAGAATCACGAATTTAGACAGGACGGCATGCCTCACCGGCACCAGGGAGACCGTCTACCACGAGAGGGCACTGCCCCTTTGCGCCGCCTTGCTTGTGTCGACAAAAGAAAACATAGGTTTTGCGACCGCCATTCTTCGATGGTGGATATGTGATCGAAGCCTTGATGAACTGCAACCGTCTCCCTCCGGTGGCGGATACGATTCGCTATAGCACCTTGGTGATTAAAGTGCAGCACCTGCCATGGTTCGGCAGGACTCGCTGGGTTGGGCAGCTGCGCTGCGCGGGTGACGAAGGAGCCTTGAGGCGATCCTCTGCGCCTGCCCAGAAATAAAACTCCACGTGGTATTGTGGTTCACAGCCAATAATTGTCTCGAGATCAAGACAGATGAAGATGTAGATATAAACATGCGGTGTGCAATCAAGGCGAAGGGTCGCATACACTAGGCCGTAGGGCTCTCTAGTAGCGGTTATCAGAAGTCCGATAGCTGCTCATTCTCGGTTGCTCGCTGTACTGTACGCCGGTCATCGACTCGGGAACTGTCGGAATATCACCGCTGAGGGACCGCAGCGGTGGAAGCTCTGGCCGCTGGGCGTCTCTCGCTTGGAACTGTGAAGCAGGGGCCGCGTTGTTGTGGTTAGCGGCAGCGTGGTTTGTGGAGACGGCTGTCAGCTCGCCTCGCAGCTGGGAATTCTCCATCCTCAGAGCAGCTAGCTCACGGCGCTGCATTTCCATGTCGGAAACGACTGAATGGTTCTGCTGTTGGAGATATTTGATCGTGTCGGTCTGGCGCTGGTGCTCGGAAATGGCTAGGCTAGGTGTTAGCAAAAAGTGTAGTCCACCGCCAAGCTTTGTCCGCAGACCAGGACAACTAACCTTTAGTGAGAATCTCCCATTTGGACGCCTTGGACCCGCGCTCCTGGGGCATCAGGTCCCTCAGCTGCTCGAACAGCTCCTTCATCTCTGTCCTCCGTTTCCGTTCTGCCAGCTTGTGGCTGACTCGCAGCTCCGGGGTCCTGCTGTATGGTTGAGCGCCCGCGTGGCCGTTGGCCTCCTCCGCCTGTAGGTCACCCAGCTGCCTGTGCTGTAGAGAGTGATGGTGTACGGCGGGGAATTCGCCCGAGTTACTCGACATGCGGTGGTAATCGGGTGTAGCCAGACCCTCGTCCAACCTGCGTTGTCCAGGCGGCAATCTCGACTCGGCGGTAAACTGGCTGCTGGCAAAAGACTCGGCAACACTGCTCCTCCTCGAGTCTATGAGCGAATGAGCGCCCGATGGCAGCCTGTGCATCTCATCCTCGGGAAAAGCCCAGGCCTGGCCCTTGGTGGGCTCTGCGGCACGCGCAATGGTACCCGTTGTAGGTCCGGTAATGGTAGGAGCGGTGCGAATAGCCTTGATCTGGTTGTCGAGGGGGATACGCTCGGTACTTGGCTGGTAGCCATTGGAGATGCGGTGGATGGACAGTGCGTCGAGGCCTGTCCTCGGGTTCCGCTGCTGCTGTAGGGTGTTTTGGATGGAGGTGGTGGAGTGGTTGGCGCTTGCGTAGGGCGATGGGCCGAGCCTCATACCCCCAAACTCCTGATTGATCCTGCTGTCGACGCTCTCGCGCCGGGACATTGGTTCTGCATCGCAGTTCAGGGCTGCGTTGGAGTCGATGGAGTAGGTGCGATCGACAAGCCGAGGGTCTGCGCGGGCGGGGTTGGTGGGGGAGACGATGGATGCGACGCTCATGTTGCTCGTCACGGGGGATACCAGAGGGTGCGGTAGCAAGTTGGTCGATACGGGCGAAGGTGTCTTGTCCCCGTTGGATTCGTGGAAACCTGAATTGGTGGGACTGAGGATGCTGACGGCATTGTAGGAGGCGGTTGAGTTGTCTGGAACAAGAATCAGGTCAGCAAATTATAGCAAGGGCAACTGAGTGAATCAGAAGAGAGCGGGGCGGGTGGGAGCAGGCGAATGGAACAAGAGTCCAACGTACGCTTACTAGAGGCGTCCGTGCTCGAGTAGTAGGCCGAGTCTCTATTGTCGTCGGAGGGGTTGAGGACACCGGCCAGACCTGCAGGAAACTTCTGCGAGGCTGGGCGGGTTTGTTCGGTAGCCATGGTGTTTTGGTTGGAACGGAATCAATAAGATGAGGACTATCCGGGACACCCCAAGGTCATGCGACGGGAGAAGGGCCTGGTCGGTCGTGCAAGTTGGTGTGGTATTCGCAAGCAAATCACATATGGCAAGTTGTCTGTCGAATCCAGTATCGAGGAGTAGACTGAAAAGAGCGGCTTTCCTCTCGGGAGAGGAGCAACAGTATGGAGAAGCAGTCCGTCAAGTAAATGAGGGATTGAATGGTGGAATAACGAGCGCGCGAGAGTAGTATCCTCAAAATCTGGTAGGCAGGCGGTAGAATGAGCAATCGATCATCAGTCTCTCGGCAAGAGAGTGTGAGAAGTCTCAGCTAGTCGCGACCGGGTGTTGATAAATTTCTATATCCAGAAGCCGAGAGGTGAGACTCGAGGATCTGATTTGCGAGGCGAATGTGCAGGGTGTGATGTTTCTGGACCCGTCCGGTTCGTGACCCGTGATGGCCAGGTTAGGTCGGGACTCGAAGACTGCGATGTCGAGCGAAAGGGTGGATTGGGAGTGGAAGATGAAGATAAAGGAGGATGAAGAGTTGAAAAATCGAGTCCTGACCCTTGGGGAGGGAACAAGGCAAGGCACAAGGCGTCAACGGACCCCCGCAACAGTCAGGTTAGGTTGACGAGAGAACTTGCAGGGGCGACGAGATGGGGGCACCTTGGGTTCTAGCTCGAGAACCGGGGACGACGCTTTTCTGCCGCGGTCGTGCTTGTGGACTGTGCACTCTGAGAGGATTTCTATGGGAAGAGGATCGTGGGCCCTTGCGCTGACGGGTAAGAGAGGAAGAGGAAAAAGACCAATGGGGGAGCCAAATCCTACAGGGAGGAACGGCGAGTAGCAGTCGAGGGGCGTGGACGTGAGCGTGAGGGTGAGGGCGCGGCGAGGCGAGGCGAGGTGAGGATCGAGGGTGAGAATCAAGTCCAGGACACTCGACCTGTAGGGACACCCGCTCAACGCACAAGGCCGACAGACAGCACTACCCAGGTATGGCCAGTGCCAGTATGCCCCAGCACGCGGTGCAATAGCACTAGTACTGTGGTTGCGTAGGGTCTGGGGGGATGGGTGGGTGGCACCAAAGAGAGGCCCAGGGGGTGGGGAGGAGACCCATGTGGCCAGGTTTTACTACCGTCTGTTAGTGAGCGAGAAGGGGCAGCGGGCGAGGGGCTCTACCAGACGCAGTTTGGCAGCATGCTCTGTAGGGCCTATGGTAGTGGCACTATGGGTACGGCACTGATATACTAGTACTTTTACTAGTGTGTACTGGGTAGTGACTTCCCTCGAGGATTGTGGTACATCTGAGGATGCGTACAGGACCTAGGCTGCCATGGTATCTGGGTACATCGATAGTTGGACCCCCCAGTTAGCCACGGGCCGGGACCACTCTCAGGTCCACTCCCCATGTGTCGCACACGGGCTCGCTACCCGCTCGCTCGTGCCCTCAGCGGGCCCAGGGCTGTTGCAACCCAGAAGCGGAAGGCCAGACAAGGCCAGAGAGGGGGGAGGGCCTCGAGCTCAGCGTCGCTGCCGGTGAGGCGGGCCCTGTGCGAGCCAGGACCCTGCACCCTGCCTGCTGGGTTCAGGGAATCATCAGGTAAGGTCTGCAGGGGGGGAGGAGGAGGAGGAGGAGGAGGAAGAGAGCGGAGGATCATGCAAGTACCCTTGGAGAAGTGCAGCACACACCCGTAAGTCCATTGTAGCTGCTGGCTGGACTCAGTATTATCATAGTGCTATAGTATTTTGGCACTCTACTCTGCGTATTACGTTCTTCTCCCTCCCTTCCTCCCTGCATTTTCTCGTACCTCTTCACTTATTGTGAGGCCTAATCATTGGCTTACCTCCTCAACACCCCCCCCCCCCCAGAGTACTGCTTACCCACCCTTTTTTATTTTTCCTTCCGTCTCCCCTCTAGGGTGCTCGTGCGTCAGCAACGAAAGATGCCTCTCAGCAGACTAGTCCCTTCAGAGTTGGGATCTGCAACGGCATAGGCTAAACAGAGAAGGCATGCCGCCGAGAACGCACATGGGGGGGCACATACTCTACTACTACGTACAGACTAAGTAGGGTACTCCGCAGTGCACGTTACCACCGCAGACGGGGCAGGTCACCAAGGGCAGGAGTCGGTGCTGCTCCCTCCTGACGAATACTATGTACATTTTCAGCATAGTCGGATGACCTTTACTGGGAGAATTATGTGTACCGCGATCTCGAGATGATCCAGGCCAGATTGAGAGTGTCTTGGATGTGCCTCTCTCTTGGCTACTACCACTGTCTGACTCTGTTTTACGATATCTCTCAGGGCGGCACATGAGCCACGGCACGTGTGGCTGGCTGTCGCATTAGGGGGGGTGGGAGATGGGGCCTCGACAGGCGCATGAAGCGGTCGAGATGCTTTGCCTTAGCTCGCTCTGGCCCGGCATGGCAACTGTGTGTTAGTGGCCAATTTAGCCCACAGGGCCCGTGGCACGCCACGAGCATGTCGCATGCCAACGTCGCGCCGGCCCTTGCGAACTATGAACTCAAATCATATCTCACCTCTGATCTGATTTGCCCATCTGGCCCATGCTCCAGCCATGCAACCCCATCCCGCGAGCCTCTTGGGGGGGGGGGTGCTGGGTCCCACCTCGAGAACATCACCAGGGAAGTGCGAGGAAGGGGGGGTGGGGGTTGGGTGGCAGGTGGCTCTTCAAAGGGTGTGCGTCGCATTGCGTTGCATCGTATGCTGGTCCCATCGAATGGGCCAGCCGAACTGCCCCTGTGGGAAGGCAAAAGTCCAAAAGAGCCCGCTGGCTTACTCACGCTTACGTACCGTGCAAGTATGGAGTCTGGGAGTGCAGGCACAATTTCACCTCTCGTCTTGGCCCAGGAAAGCCTAGCGAACGGGAGGGGGAAGCTGGACCATTTTTCCTTCTTCCTAGTTCCCGGATTTGTTTCGGTCTGTGTGTTCTCTGCAAAACCGACCTTCCCTTCCGCCCCCTTGGAGAGAGTACTTTACGCATCCGTCGAAACAGACTCATGCAGCCAGCTTAGACTGACCGATTTCTTTCTTATTATTACCCCCCCGTCCTACCAAACCAACGCAAGCACCGAGGCTCGGAGCATTTTGCCTGTCCTCCTCGTCCTCATCTCTTTTTCTCCGCTACTGGTCTTGGCCCCGGAAAGGGAACCGTCCACGTACGTCCACCCCACAAAGAGGCCGAGCTGTAAGCCCAAAATTGAGACAGGATTATTGCGAACAAGGGCAACAACACACTAGATTGAATTCTGGGGTATATCGATAACAACATCTAATCGACCTGTTTTCCTCTTCCCCCCCCCCCTTCTCGTTGTACCTGCCTAATGGGGTAGGTCGCTGCTCGTTCAAGTGTCCCGATAAGTACTCTACATACCATCAGAGTAGGTGATGGTTCTGCTCATTATCATAGTAAGTGGTGCTACATAGCCTAATTATTATGGACGCATCAGATCTCTTGGTGGGCTTAAGGCCTGTGCCCTCGTGGAATATCGTCCACCGCCCACTGACCAAATTAACCCGTCAGCTCGCGTCAGGCTATTATGTACGTGCTTAGTACATGTGCTACGGTACGCAGTAATCGCCCAGTCACTCTCTGAACGCTGTGCAACATTTCGCAGGATGGCGACTGACCACCCAGAACCCTTCAAACCCCCCTCCACATTCATCCTCCGGGGAGAGCTCATGCCACTAAACATGGGAATAGCGCAGATGGGCCCCTGCGACCATGCCGGCCAGCTGCAGCCTACTGTCACGTCCTCTCCACCCCCTTGCGTCTGTATGCGCCTGGCTTGAATTGCTGTACTTCTTACCTCTTATGTATTGTAACTGCACATAGTGAAAAGAGGACAGGCCGAGCGAGCACTCTAGAGATACGTCTGCCCGTATAACACACCAAACATGCATAAGGCAAGGGAGCTGCGAGCCCCCAACAGATGTGGAGAGGGAGATACCATGTACAGTGTACGACTGTACGCTGGGCCGGGCAGGCGAGAGCTGTGTGGCCAGGCAGAGAGAGCCGAGGCGACCTTCTATTCTCTCTTTCTCTCCTGTCGTAAACTGTAAAAAGTGTTTCTGGTCTGACTTGAGAGCGAGAGCCAAGCCCTTCCCCCCCCCCCCGGTCCGGCTCGCCAATCGGTGTCAGTCTTCCGACAGGGAACGTGTGCCTGATTCCGTCTAAAATTTCGCCGAGAGGGATCTGGGATCATTTCCTCTTCCGGGCTACCAAGCTATCGCCCCTTGCGGCACCGAGTCAGATCAGCTCTGCCATTACTAGGTGCCAGAATGCCCTGCAAACGTGCCCTGCAAATGTGCCCTGCGGTGCCAACTGAAACCCCCTCCCCCCTGCCCTCGAATCCTTCGGGACTGCGGTTTAAACCGTTAAGAGCTAACAAGTAGCTGTGCGTGTATGTGTGTTTGTGTGTGTCTCGCTGTCACTGGCACTGCCCATGAGCAGAAGCAGTGCCGGAGCTTTGGCCTGGGACGACGACTTCCTTGAATCGATACTGCCGTAACGTCCCTACCGACGACGATCTCGGTCAGTAAGACCTCGCACGGCTGCTAAACGATTCCAGCGCCCTATCCTGGCAACCTCACGAAAACAGCCCGTCGGGAGCGAGCTCCTCGCCTTGGCCACCGTCGCAGGCAACCGACCACAGGACAAGCGAGAAGGGCTCTCCCGTCGTCAGCGAAATGCGTGACACTCTGCCGACAAGTTGACAGGAGCCCGGCTCGCGTGCGCTCGCAGCACCCTCCGTCCGTCTCTTGATTTGTCCTACCGTACCACCAGATCGTTAACACGACGACCTGGCAGGATTGCAATGCCTCTCTATTCCCCAGCGTATCCATACGTTGTACGGCCATTGGGCTCTTTGGGTTGCATCCGATTGATCCTCCCACTCTGTTACTGCGATCGAGTAAAATATGGCTGGCTTAGTACTGTGAATACTCTTGCCTCTTTTTTTCTTCTTGTATTCCCTTCTTTCGGTTCGTCTTTGATCGTTGTGCCTTGAGCGGCAGAGCCCCCCCCCCCTTTTGGCCTCCCTTTCTCTTCGTTCTCCTTTTCTTGTCTGACAGCTCTTTACACACTCCTCACAAGTGACAAATTATCTATCAGAAGCAACTACCGGGCCCAGGGTCGCTCTTTGTCTTTCTATCTCTGGCGAAATCTGGGGAAAGGACCCGTTGCTGCGCTGAACTTCGTAATACCGAATCTGGTGTGACTGCTCATCAGCCAGCCTCTGCAGCCGCTCGGATGCCCAGTTTCGTGAGCGGCGCTCCTTCATCCCAAAACTTCAAATGGACTGGTCAGTTCCACCCACCGTCCAGGGTGGTTTTGTTTTCGAGGTTGGCGAGGCAAGCTGCCCCGTTGCTTTGAGAATGAGACCATTGTCCCTGTCCCCCGCGCGCGTTCTCGTTCATGACGGACCGCCAAGGGTCTGGTACTCATTTATCTCTACATCTGCTACTTCATTACTTCACTACAAAGTACAATGCATTCTTTCGTGTTGCTATGTAAGTACTGTTATGGCATGTACACAATAGCAGCAGCCACGACCAAGCCTACCAGGATCGTTGGCGCCGAGCGCTACGCCACGTGGAAGCTGTGATCCAGGATGCCTGTGAGCCTATGCCTTCCCGGCGCTGGGCTGCCCTGGGCTGCACGGCACTGCACTGCACTGTGTTGTGCGGCGCTGCGCTACGATGCAATGCGATGCTATGCGATGCACTGCACGGCACTGCAAGTCCACCCTGACCCAG
The DNA here is from genome assembly GCA_014851275.1 of Cryphonectria japonica. Taxonomy (NCBI): domain Eukaryota; kingdom Fungi; phylum Ascomycota; class Sordariomycetes; order Diaporthales; family Cryphonectriaceae; genus Cryphonectria; species Cryphonectria japonica. The sequence continues at coordinate 29,487 of JACWTT010000043.1, forward strand.
TCACAAAGGGCCCAAGTGGCCCCCCCAATCTTTGCATGCCCGCACTCGATTGTCGGCCAGCCAGGCATAAGAGGGAAAATATAAAATAAAATAAAAACATCTCAGCGGACCCGACCATGTCTCGAACCAGCTGAATTCACATACTATGCAGTCACTGTCGGCCCTTTGTCTACCATGCCTGCCTTGGTATTTTTATTGGCATTGACAATGCACCGTATGGTCAAGCCACACAGCCTTCGTACGCATTGCCTGTGATCACCGCAGCTGTTTGACGCATATCCAAAGCCACATGGCAGCATGGCTCCCCTGCCCCCCCACATGCGTGAGCATTCGTTGACTTCTTGTGGTTCTTGAAGCCTGGCCGAGCACTGGCTGCGGTCTCCGAGCTAGCTCTCTCTGCCACGTTCCATCTGATCAATTGCTGACACGCGCACGAGGTTATTCCCCGGCCGAGTTCTCGCAAACGAGAAGGAGGAGGCTCACACCGCCTGCACAGAAAATAGCAGGTAGGTTTGAGCAAACAACCTCGGCCCCAAAACCCAGTGGTAGAAGGCGCCCGATGTCTGGCTGAGGTCTCCCCTGAAAGTAATGTCCGAAGCGCAGATGACCTCGACGGCCTGTGCCACCAAGGCCTGACAATGAGATCCCGGATGGCATCCCCTCTGATAAGGTATTCTTTTTCTTCTTCTTCTTTTCCGTCTCCTCTCCGTTACGGCCGCTGTACGACACCCGCGCCTTCGGCCTAACCGCTGCTTCAAACGTAGGGGGACTGGGCTGGCCTGTCATTGCATGTGTGCTACCGCCTAGGCTGAGACAAGGTAAAATTTCGACCGCCTGATGGTCGCAATGGTCGCCGACACGGCAAGGCTCTCTATGCTCTCTGGTGTGGTGATAGTGATTGTGTCTATCCTCTTGGTCATCTGTCTCCCATCAGGCTCAAGTCTGGTCGTATCTTTCTCGTGTGACCCTGCATGGCAAAGAAAAACATCAGACCAGACTCGTGAGAAGACATGTTCCCCAGTCTCTGGTCCGGGACGAACGCATAACTCGCTTGGAGGAATACCAACCATTGCTGTTGAGGGGCTGTGGATCTTCGAGCCGTAGAGCAATGAGACATTTATTTACATGCGGTCCAACCGGAGTACCCCTCGGATTTGTCTCGCATGTCCATGAAGGTGATGCCGCCCCTTGTTCGTATATCTAGCCCCCATGCCGTGCACCTTTGATAGCTGCTCTAGTCGAGCATGTGTTTCTGAACCTATTCCCTTGCGGTGCTCACAGATCTATGCCGTGTTCGTGAAAGCTAGGCAGGGAGAATCATATGCCCAGGACAGTGCGTAAAGGAAAAGTGCTTAGGATTCACTGTTGAGGCGTCTTGCACACAGGCAACACCAAACCAAGACCAAATAGCAGAAGAAAAAGAAAGATGAAAAAATGGAGGGGGGGGGGGTGTCAAGTCTGGTGTGATTCAACCTACCCTCATTTAGAACATGAAGCTATAACCTCCAAAGGAAAAGACGCTCTGCAGGTGTGGCTAGAAGGTCTCCAGACCGATTCCGTGGGCCGGCTCCCAGAGTCAGAATCGTATCAGTGGTAGCACTACGAGACAGTGCCGTCGATTGTCCAAGCCGAAAAAGCAAAAATGGCCCAGCCTCGAAGCTTTTACCGCCGGGAGCCTCCTCCTGCACGAACTGTGACGGGCTTGGGGACTTGCAAGCGCTGCTTTTTTTTCCTTTCCCAGAGAGAAGGAGAGACGTGCTGGCGAGCTGACTGGTCAGTACACATCCGAGTATGCGGCGCATGACACTATTTGCCAATAATCTTAGCAGCGGGTGTCACGCTGAAGGCGAAAGCTTCGATGGCTTGTGTTTCTGTAATGCTACGCCAGGCCGCAGCCCGCGAGACACGGACCTACAGCCGCAGGCCGTAGCGGGATCGTAGCCAAAGTTTATGAGCGCCAACGGCGCCAACAAATCTATTACATGGGTATCATAAACTAATCGAGAGGCAAGCACCGCCTTTTACAGCTCGGAATGCTCTGGCTCGCCGTCTCTGCCCGCTGCCCGCATGCCCTGCCTCTGATCCTGCAACCTCTTCCACAGCTCCGCGCTCCAATGATCCTTCTCCGTCCTGTGGAGCTTTGCGACTGTCTTGAGCTGGAAGTCCCAGTCGTGGTCAATGTCACCGGGCCTGGGCCACACACCAAGCGTCGCCCCCATGCCCTCATCCAGGAAATTGTCCATCACCAAATTTGCGAGCTTCTGTTGCGCAGGCACCAGCTCGGGCCTCTCGAGCATGAGGACTCGTAGGATTTCATCCATGCCCCCATTGGCGAGGAATTCGTCGCGGATGGCCGGGCTCTTGATCAAGCCTCGCAGCGCGGATGTCTTGGCCTTGGTGAGGCTGAGCCGATTGCCTTCAGCCCTGGTCGCCTCTCCGCTCGCGGGAACCCGTGGGATGAGCATGTTGAAGACCGCCTGGCTGAGCGTACGATCTGTTCCGGGACACGTTGCTTTGCTATGTTCCGGCCATGAGCCCTCCACTTCTGCGAGAGCTTTCTGGTTGTTCTGTAATGCCGAGCCGATGATAGACGCCGCATCTCCAGCCAGAGTAACTGCCTCCTCGTCCACGTCTCTGGCGAACACATCCTGGCTGCTCATTATGCACAGTAATTCCTTGAAGGCCTTCGGGTCCTCGGCAATCTTCAGTCCGTAGTAGATATCGTGAGATATATCCTTCAGTATACTCAGGGCGGCGTCGACTGGTCGGTCAGCCAATGAGAGTGTCTTGAGGACCGTCAAGGAGTCGTGGAACGCCTGTGACTCAACCTCAGGGGGTTTGATCTTGCCGACTGGTTCGTAGGCAGGCGCCCCCTTGGGGACCTGTGCACCGTGATCCACAGATGGAGAGCCTTCTTGCTCTACCATCACCACCGCCGAGTCTACTGGTAGTCCCTCCAGGGCCGGATTCTGCTCGTTGGGGTCGTTGATCTTGGCCTCCTTCCTGCCTGTACTGACATCGAGCCTGATATGGAGGCCCTGTGGTATCTCTTGCCCCTCTCGTACAACTTGAAAGTCCTCGGTCGCCTGAAATAGTCTTGGATAGCAGTCCCCAGGATCGCCGGGGGAGCATATCAAGTCCTGCCCAGCCTGTTGATCTCTTGCCGCAGCTGCTTCCTTCCCAAGGATCTCATCATTTTGAACTCCAGCTGGCTGGTTAGATCCAGAGACGCTGACTGCCAGCAGTGCGAATATGAGGAAGACGAGGGATGCAAGAGACGGGCCGGCGGTGAGGCCGGAAAAGAGACGAGGTCGACGCATCTTGCTGACTGATATAGATGGACTCGACGTCTGAACTTTTCAAAAGTCAAATATTCGGCGAAATGGAAATTCAATAGGTGGACTTCTGCTGTGCAAGCCAAGGAACTCTCGGCCAAGAAGTAATGTAGTAAGTGAGAATGATGGCCAAAAGAAGATTCAAAGTTAAAGTTGCGCAATCAAATAAAATAAAAATCTTCAACAGGATAGATGACCTCAATCTTTCCACAGTTCAAATGTTGAATGGAAGCATTAAATATACACCTCAAGAAGCAGCCACGTATTCATCATTTGAGTGACTCAACGCATAGAATTTCAAAGAAAAGACAGATATCATCATTCCTAGCCTACTTCGCCTCGCTGTCGTTCACCATCTTTAGCCTACTTCAAACGACGGCACCATAGCACCTGCACTAACTGGACTACCATGGTAAAGGCCACCTGTGCGTGAAGAGCCAGATCAGGGTTAGGGCTACAACGGCGGTCCTTTGCCTATGCCAGCCGAAGCGGCTTCGCTGACCAAGGGCGACACCTGATTTGACAGCTTGGACCCTCCTAGACTGATCCAACATCGCTGACTAAGCCCATGAACCGCCGAGAGCTTCAGAACCAACATCGTCACTCCTCCGGTTGTAGACACCCCAGAGACGGATGATCAGCCAATTGACAACGCCAACAACAGAGTCAAGATGCTGGCAGTCCGACAGAGAGCGACCTACGTCGCCCGAAGGGCTCGGCCAACAGCGCACGCACTCCGACCCGCTGCGCGATTCTACGCATCCGACCACGGCCACGACGCCCACCACGAGCATCATCATGTCCCTCAAGTCGAGGAGTCGCCTGGAGTACGTGCATCACCGTCTCCTGACATAGATCGAAGTGCTCTGTTCTTCCATGGTGTCCTCTCGGTATCAATGCTGACTGTAGACTCGGTGTAGCTGGGACTGTACCTTACCCTCGGCGCCATAGGTCTCTCCATGTTCACCTACTCCATCTCGCGGCCGGGCAAGGAAGGCGAGGCGTCTAAGCTGTCCCTGTGGATCGACAGCTACCGGGCACAATCTCAGCAAACCTGGGAGCAGCGGAATACCATGCGTACGGATCTCAAGGAGCAGGCAGCAGCCGACAGGCACCTGTTCAACACGGTCGAGAGATCAAAGGCGTTTGATCTGAGGACTCCCGAGTACGTTCCAGCGATCTGCAACCCCCCCCCCCCCTCCCTTTTTTCTTCTTCTCCTCAAAGAACAACCTCTTCCTAATTCGGGTTACGTGTGTTCTTGCCTGCTCTCATGGGACCTGAAAGCTGACGTCTCGGGATAGACTCATCAGCGCGGGTTCCCCGCATAATGTCCCTGCCGGCCACTACGTGAACCTAGACAGTCTTGTCGAACACTACAGGAAAGAGCATCTAGAGGAGGAGGAGCGGAAAGCAAAGAAGCTTGCCGAGGCCAAGAAGGCATGAGGCTTGGGCGGCGTTGAAAAAGCCTTTGTATTACACCATTTGGTCAGCCAAATCAATAGATTATGGACAATTTTTCTCTCAATTCTGCACCTGGGCCTCGGCTTAGTATTTCCGGATTGTTCAAGTGACCTATCGGATAGACAATGGATCGTCTCTTGTAGCTGCATGTTTATGACTGGGACGTGGCGTGCCAATGGGTTCACATAGGCACAGAACTATCTTGCCCATTCATCATCTACGGCGTCACTGCCACACAGACCCGTGTAGGATCAGTACTTTGCTTCTGAGCACGAAGCATCTAACACACGTACGATGACAGGCGTGCTCACGAACTCGACGATCATGTACAAACGCTCGGCGAAGATGAACTTGGCGATCTTTGCCTCTGGGGAACTACGAGATGGACCGGAGCGGTAATTATGTCGGTGTAACACGTTCATGCCCAAATTCTCGGTTTCTATTCCAAGAGATCTCCCCACGAATATACAGCGCCTAGGGAGACACGCCTTCGAGGTCATCATGTTACAACGCGGTGGCCATGGGCCCCTTCGTACTTTCAAATGCACCGTGTGCTTCATTCCATTGCTACCTTGCTAGGTAGTACTGGCACTGCTGTTCCAAGCAAAGCCGAAACCATTCGCCGAGACCAATCGACAAAATGCAAGAACCCCGAAGAAACCGCATCCATTTTTGTTTTACTTGAGAGGAATGAAACGAGAAGAGTGGGTGGCACCGATACCAGGACGGCCGTGCTTGACAGGCTTGCTGTAGAGTGCGTTAGCGAATGTACCACCAAAGATCCTCATCTTCCAACCGCAGTGCAACCTGCACAAGGTTCCAACGTACTAAGAGATCGAGAACTCAGCCAGGTAGTGGCCAACCATCTCGGGCTTAATCTCCACCTGGTTGAACTCCTTGCCGGAGTAGATGCCAATGACGCTTCCGATCATCTCGGGGACGACAATCATGTCACGGAGGTGAGTCTTGACAAGGTCGGGCTTCTCGTTGGGCTTGGCCTCCTGCTTAGCCTTGCGGAGCTTCTTGATCAGGCCCATGGGCTTGCGCTTCAGGCCACGGTTGATACGTCTGCGGGCACGGGCGTGGACGACATCACGGAGCTGGTCGGAGGAGAGGTCGAGGAGCCTATAATCCAGTCGGAATCTTGGTCAGCCATGATATGTTCTCTCTGTTCATCCTCTCTGTGAGAGCCCGAGGGCTTGTGTATGTGCTGCGATGGACGGTTCTCTGGGGCCAGATGATGGACGGCAATCGTGCAATAAAAGATCTCGCCTCTATCGGAGAAACGGAAGGTCGGGAAAACGTACTGGTCGAGGTCAATGCCACGGTAAGAAAACTTGCGGAAGGTTCTCTTCTTCTTCAGTTCAGCAGCCTCCTCGGCGTTCTACATCGTGGGAGAGAAAAAGTTAGCCATCATCGCCGTCATCGATCCTGGTGCGGGTGGTCAAGGTTGTAGGAGGAGTGGCGCAACGAGAGTAATAGGTTGTAGCACGTACGTATTCGGTATCAGCCATGATTGCGGTTTGTCGAGGGTATCACGATTTCGCTGTTCGATGGGTTGGAATCGAATAGCGAAATTTGGATATGATCGGGTCGCCTGTCGAAAAGGAAGGAAAGTCAAAGTGGGACGGCGTCTCTCGTTTGATTGACCAAGCCAGCGGAGGTGTAGAGGGCTAGGGCGAGGCACGGACGCTAGCTGCACCCAAATTTTCCTCGTAGTGTGCGCCCTGCCTTGAGCACGTGCACGTGACTTTGGTGAGTTTAGACTTGGCCAGAAGCTCCGAAGACCAGATCCTAGGGTTAGGGGTTAGACTACTTGTCCAAACACGGCTGCAATAAACATACACGCCCTTTCCAACCGCCGTGCATGTCTATGTGAATAATGGCTGCGACACCTCGTACAACATATGTCATCACGAACCAGAAGGGAGATCGCTTAAGCAATATGCGGGTATTCCTCTGGAGGGGAAGCCTAAAGACAAATAGAGGATCTGGAAAATGATTATTTTTTCCTATTTATTTGGGCAGCCTACCAAGAAGATATCTTCAACGGTCCTCCCTCTCACTTGCCCTTCTCCAGACTCTCGCGGTACCCCAAGATGCCTGGGAGCGCTTTAGCCCACCTTTCCAGGCTCTCGAGGCGCCAGACCTTAGCCCGATCATAATACTTCTCGAACTGCGGTTTCCCGTCGTCAAACTTGACAAAGTCCATCTTGCTTTTCATATAGATGTAGACGTCCGGCTGGACCAGCCAGGCCCGATCCAAGGTCCCTCCTCGCACGAATTTGATAGACGGCCCGAAGCTAGGGTACTCAGTCCACACGGCAGTAAAACACATCGGGCACCGCGACACCGTCTGCACTTCGCCTGATTCTTGCGGGATGCGCGCCCTAATCAGCTCCGCCCTTCCTCCATCTGGTCTTGCCGCCGAGGCGAACAGATCGGGTCCTGCTGGGGGAAAGACATCTGGCGCTGCTCGGCTGGCAGGTACCGTCGCCGGCGCTGGGGGCAGGACGGAAACGTTCGATGCTTCGATGAATAGACCGATCGTGAAGGCCGCACCGACTTCGCGCTGGCACGCGGTGCATTGACAGCAATGCACAACTAAGGGAGCTGTTTCCAGCCGATAGCGGACATGGCCACAAGAGCAACCGCCTTCCATTGGGAAGGCAGAGGGATTGTTGGCATAGTGAGGATCTGGCATGGCGTGTGAAAGGTAGATGCACACTTCGAAGTGATGGTACGAATGTTATATATTTATTGCGTGTGTGTGTGTGGTAGGGCATGAATCGAGAAATACTAGAAAGTGGAAGAAGATGCGAAATCAGGAAGAATTTATAAGAGCATGAACATGCAAAAGGAAGGGCGTAGCGCCTTGGACAAGGGCCGCGACGTGCTCGTCAACAGCCGGAATTGCCATAGCAGGCAAGTGGACCAGTCTCGCCTCCAATGGCCTCCTACAGGGCCCCGAATCCTCTGATACGGACAGCAAACTCAAGAGGGCCGTCAATGGCTGCACTGTGCCGCATCTAGAGTTCCAGAAGAGTGCCGATGGTTGATTCGGTCTCTGGTGGACGCTTGCGCTGTACTACACGGATCCTAATCTTATAGACATCACTAGACGCTAAAGGGACTGGGCAAGATGCACTTTGACTGTTGACCAAAACATGCATCGTCTATTACGTGATTTTGGCAAGAGAAAGAATGTCAGACTGGCGATTCAAAGAAATTCCATTGCTACTACTATGTAATGATGTGATGATTATGGCCTGGGTGGAGCCGGAATGTGCTCCGCAAAAGAGTGTAGTGGAGACCATATGTCGTGACAATTTGAGGGACTCCGTAAGCCAGAGTTAACGCTAGTTTGTTAACAAAAGAAACCTAAAACCTCGGTCGTGACGTGAGTTGGTCACATTCCTCGAGAAACCGATAAATGCCCTGCGTCGCTTGTCAGTCAGCCATTTCCGAGGGAAACGAAGATCAAAGCCTTGGCGAAATGTTCAGGGAAAGCAGGATCAATCCTGCACAAGATGCCCTGCACCAGAATCGAGAACTCGGCATGTTGGGGGGGGGGGTTCTCTCGGGAAATTCCTCTTACCTCTACTCCATCAAAGTCTTCTGAGATATGTTCCGCAGAACTGAGAAGAGGCGGCGAAAGGCTCTCATAGCCCTCCTCGCTCAAGACCTCAAACGGAGGTGCTGATAACCATGGATTCTCCTCGATGTACTGGTCGAAGAAAGCCTCATCTTCCTCCACAGAAGATAATTCCGACAGATGCGACCTCACGGACCCACCTGGGGACGTGAACGTTTCCTGGTCATCTCCAACACCCGGGGCGAGCGGGAAGCGAAGGGCCATGGGCGATCCGTAACTGCTGTCGAAGTCAACATCCTGACGAACAACTCCTCGCTGGATGCCAACATCGTCACACAGCCTTTCCACGGTATCTGCGTCAAGTCCAGGGAAGCGCACCCGCAGGATATTGTTCTTCTCCAGCACGATGGGCAGGTCTCCTAATGCGACCAGCCTCTTCAGATCGTTCATGACAGCGGCGAGGTCCTTCAACTGGCGCGCGAAGTCAGTCGACAGGACGTCGAGGAAGCCGTCCGTGTTCAGCGTCGAAGCACCAGGCTCGAGCCTGGCCTCGAAGTTGGCAGCGGCAGCCACGGTGGCGGCAGCGGAGAGAGGGCCCAGAGCTGTCACGGTGGGGCTGATGTGGAAGTCGATGAAGGATCCTGGCACGAAGCGAGGCATGCTCGCCAGCTTCGTAGCTGCGGAGTCGTGCAAGACACTGACGGGCTTGTATGACTTTTCTCCATTGGGACCGAACCCATCGAAGTGGGCCCTCTGGCCGGACAGCCAGAAGGCGCGCATAGCCTGAGAAACATTCTGGACGACTTGGGCCTGGGAGGCAGGAGTGTGGCTGAAGTATCGCTGTGCACCAAGACGTCCCGAACCCGGCATAGCATAACCACCGGCGGTGCGGGGCAGGGTACCGCCCGTGAGATTTGGTCGGAGAGTGTGGGAGAAAGGAGCCCTGCCAGGGAACTGAGCAAAGGCGCGACCGACGGTCGTCTTAGCGAAGGCGGTGCGGTCGATAACTGGGGCGAAGTGAGTAGCGTCGCCACGGGCGGTACTGATGAAGCGACGAACGGCGGTGTTCAGACGGTTATAGGAGGTGGTTGAGGACCAGCGCGCACCACGCTTGGACTGGCGAAGAAAAGCAGCGGGATGGATAGGCTGTCGTGCGGAGCCGGTGGCGCGGACGGCGACGTGCTGAACCTCTCGACCGAGAGGCTGCGATAGTTTGTTCTGGATCACTTTGGAGACCTTGGCGGTGGATGCGGCAGCCTGTCGTAAGGCGCGCATGACCATGGGGGCCAGCACTCCTCCTGCAGGAGCCATGATGGTTGTCGTCGAATCTCTCCTGCAGATGCAGAGAGGGAGAGCGAGATTCAACAGACAACAGTGGTTTGTTTGTTTGTGGAGGAGAGACAGCAGTAGCAAAGGCAAGAGAGGAAGACGCGGAGAATCGGAGGTTACATATGCTATCCGTCATGGCTCCCTCACAGGGACCCCGACTTACCCCGGCTTTTGCCACCATTCGCCACAGCTGCGGTCGGCAGCTAACACCCCCACCGGCATAGTGCGCACCGCCACAAATCAGCTCTATCTATCTGCCTGCCAGCTGCAGCTTAAGCCGCTGCTACAGCTCTATCCAGCTCAAGCGCCGCGTCAGTTTTTCCCTTCCGACTCCACTATCAATTGCTCCACCTCAAAATTTCCTCGACTGTCAAAACAAGAGTTCCGTTTACCTTCCATCTGCGAGCTTCCACACTTGTTTCTCCTTTCGCTTTCAACGTCCCGCACGCCTCGTTGTGCGACCCAAGGTATGTCAGGTTCTTGCTACCAATCTTACGAAATTACTGCTGTGACGAACATACACGAACAATCCAAATCTTACAAGCATCCATGGGGACTCTTTTTATCTCTAGAATTACCCTGAGCAACCTACCCCCATCCACGCATTTTTAGCCATTGAGACTTGGGTGGCTATTGGCTAACGAAGTCAACAGACGAGTGTGTTGCCTCGCGATCGCTCCGTTGCTTAGCATTGGGATGCCAATGCCTCGAAATATGCTATCATCTAAAAAGGTTTGTGTTCTTGTTGTTTTTTTTTCGCCCTCCCCGTCTCTCTGTCTGTGTGATGATACAATACATCAAGGGATTCCTCGAACCGAAGACCAATGTGGACTACATGTTTCTATAAGTTTCAGCCTTGTCTGACTGGACCGAAAAAATTTGCATGACTATCACGTTTAGCTCTACTATCCACGACGTGCCGCTAACAATGATCGCCAATAGGTACTTTTTCCCGCCGTCTTCCACGTCCTTGCGTCTCCCTGAGCTATATGACGAAATTTTGAACGAACGGGCGGACAGAACGAGGCTCGTTTGGCTCGTCTCGTCAAAAGCAGGGCTGTACACCTTGTGAGGCGTATCCGAACGGGTCATCTTGTTGAGACTTCGTCACCTGATCAATGCTCCTTGCACCGCCTTTTGGATGCCCAAATCAAAGTAATTGTGCGGCTGGCTGACTTTGAGCATGACAGGTAACCAAAACCCATCATCTCAGCCAGCATTCCTTCAGCAATATGATGAACCTTATTCACACTGTTTGATCTGTGCCTTTGGCCGGAAATGAACATACACACACAAAATCTGATTTAATGAGGTTCGTTCACCCCATCTAAACACTGATCCCGATCTCTTACTAACTATTGTCGCAGCCTGACAGCTGTTCTGCCTCAGCAACCTTCGCTTTACGCTTCTAAGTCGACCATTGGCTGACCACGCTGCGAGACAGGTAACAAGCATCTACTAATGCCCTAACTTGAAGCCCTGTTGATCCCGTAAGTTCGCTCACTTCTTTGCCGCGGCCCTGAACCCCTTTCGGATGATACCCATTTTACTGCTGTTTTACACTGAGTTCATCGTGACGATACAAACCTTTCACCTTGGAGAACTGAGAAGGAAATCTTGTTCACTGGAATATTTTTGGCCATCTGACAGGAATAAAGCTGACAAGTTCGTCCCAAATAGTTCCCTCGCGCTCTAATTTGCTGGTGCGCGTCGATTCTATGTATTCTAGCCTAGCCTATAAGAAATTTACTTCGTCTATACGGCAATCTTATCAGTCCCATCCCCTCTACATCTATTTAACAAGTCAAGTGCTACCTTGTCGTACATGGTGGAGATGTGCGCAGCACACCACTCATTTCTTCAGTTGCAGCCTTGCATTCCAGCCCACGATGCACCTGAGCAAGTCCCAATCACCCTCTTGTCCCACCCAGTCGGTGACTACAATGCCCGTGCCGGCGTCTCCAACATCGAGTTGGTCTGGGCCCTTACCATGCTCCGCATGGCTCGTGCAAAGATACTCAATAATGGATGGGTTGACCTTGGCAGCAATATTTTCTGGCCAACAGCTAGCGTTGAAGAAGTTGCTGGCGCTCAGGAAATTGACGAAGAAAGGAGCAGGCGTCGTCTCGGAGGCCGGGTTGGAAAGGCCAAACTCTGCAAGAGTCTGCTGGCACGCCTTCTCGAGGTGGCGTCGAGCCATGTCGATCTTCTTCTCGATATTAGTGCTCTGGCTCACTTCGTAGAAGTCCTGCACGCGCATCAACCCACTCCCCGTTGGCTCGTCTGCACAGTTGTCGGGCCAGTCAGCCGCATCGAGACCCCAGTGCTGTAGTGCGTCATCGACGTCGAAACGTCGAATTAGGACGACCTTGCCCCTCGCCTCCCCCAGGCTCGGTATTCTCGGCTCCGTAAACCACCTCCGCGCGTTGTCACCCCCACAGTAGCGCTTGAAGAGGTGCTGGGAGAGGTGATGATCCGAACCCCTGCCCGTGCCTTCCCTCTTGACGCTCATCAGCAAGGTCTCTGAGGGATTTGCGTCCAGAAAGGCGTAGAGGTCCTTCAACATGTCGCTGAAGTACCTGTTTCCCGTCAAAGAGATGGGGAAGACGCTGTGCACTAGCGCCAGGTCGTCGTTGTCCTTGTTCACGCTGACCCGAACGTCCAAGAAGCGTACCCCGTTGTCCAGCTGCTCCCGCACAGAGACTGCCTGGCACCGCACCGACGGCAGGGCCGTGTAGCATGTCGGGCTGTTGTGCGTCCCGGGGATGGACAGCATCGACAGCGGGTACTCGTCGCGCAGCTCGCCCATCCAGCTCTCAAGCGCCGCGGAGCTGAAGATGGTCAGCTGCGCGCCCGAGGCTGTGTACACGACCGTGAGCTCCAGAGGTGCGCCGTCCAGCCTCCTCATCACCTGCGACCGCGCCCTGGGGCCCGGGCAGTCCACGACGTATCGGTGCTCCGTCCCAGGTGTCTGGAAGGTGAGACGCAGGACTTCGTGGCCGACATCTGGTGCAAGTATGCCCGTTTCCTTGGCCTCGAAGGGACCCGCGATGATATCCTTCACATCCTGCCGGTCGTTGGGCTCTTGGCCTTCCTTGGGATGTGGACGTGACGAGTTGGCCGAGGTGCTGAAGAGGCCAGTGACAGTCCGACCCAGCTTGGCCAGCCCGCCGTTCTTGGGTGATGGCCCTCCGTGCCGCTCTATGGTCTTGAGTTCGAGGGGGTTGATTGTAATGTTCCGGATCTTGAGGGTGGCCATTGCAGCAGCACTGAGTGGGTGCTTTGTAGGCGTCTGCTGGCGAACCCCTTCAGAGAAGCCTCACCGCTTCCACAGCAGAGCTATAAACACTATCCTATATCGTATGGCTGAGACTCCGATGTGTCTCAGCGGGCTGTTCCCACCGACCTTCCCACAGCCAAACTTCAAACAGAGAGGCCTGCAGATCAGGGCAATCTCGCGTCGAGCAGCGATTGCTTGGGAGGCAATAGGGTCAAGGAACTTATTCGATCCAATTTGCGTCTGGCCAACTCTGGGTTGGCGATTTAGGGGTGTTCTTTTTCAGCAGTTATTGGCTATTAGGGGGCTGCTACAGTACGTAGTGGGGCCGCCTTTGTTGGCCCCTAACCCGCTGAATGTGGTTTATACGAACTAGCTTAAGTACTCATAGACATCTGGATAAAAGATGAGTAAATCTGAGCAGGCGGGAATACTGTACAACGGTATCTGATGATCGGTCTGTTGGCTGAGGCAAAATGCTAAGAAAAGCGAAAATCACAAACACCGCAAGACACCAAGCTGTGGGGAGTGATCAGGGTACAGTATGGTAGGAAGGCCGAGATGAATAGTCTGGTTGCACTCTCTGTGACCTTTGATTGATGAAAGCCTCCACCCCGTCCGTTCGAGATAGAACCTACGTGAGACCCCTGCACCTGACACACTATTACCGGTACAATTTACAGCGTGCTTGGACTACCAATGCAGAGAGTACTTGGTATAGCCGGTACAATGCCCTCTTGGCGGGTCTATCGTGGCGCTGCAGAGAGCAGCCAAGGGCAAAAGGTAGAGAACGTGCTTTCTTCCTTGCACGGGAAGAGGAAGAAGGTCGACCCAGTGGAGCACAGCGGCGCCCCCAAAGCATCACAAACTCTTTTATAGAATAGTAGAGCATGTTGATTATAGTTGATCAAGAAAAGTGCATTGTACAGCAGCTAATCAAGCTTGTGATAAAGCCCGCTTCTAGGATCACAGCACCATTACTAAAGTCACCGATTCAAATTGATCCACATCCATGGATGTCAGAGATACTCTCGCTTAAGTTTTATATAAGTTCATAATTTCTTACATGTCCTTGACTGTCTTCTTCTCTGGACATAGGCTTATCTCTCTAGACTTGTCCACACTTGGCAGCTAGAAGGAGCGTAGCTTGAAGACAATAGTATACTGTGTCTTGACCAGCATTATTATGCTCAAACTGGTTCAGATTGCAACCCACCTGGGCATTTGATTTGAACATTTTACAAATTAAGTACCAAAGCGATAAAGTGTAGCGAGATATAATACAAGTATTGATGATAGCTAGTATTAGTGCTATGCTGGAATTGTTCGTATCCAGAAGGCGTAGAACTTTGGAATTAAGGTTGCTTTTGATATTATAATCTGCTATACCCGTTTCTCACAGCTAATTAAGTAGTGTGGATATGTATGTGTATATATATATATATATATATAAGAGGTACAGCCAGTGTTTGGAAAACAACGTGCGTCTTTTTCACAAGCAGTTATTATTCTCAAGGCCTTCGTATGATTGACATGGAATGGCGGGAATTTAGCAAATCTCCACACAGGGTTTCTCCTGAGAAGTATCAATTGCATTCTCGCAAGGATGTAAAATTGTTTATGCTCGGCTCGTGCTTAACGATCTCCTTTCCTGTGATTTAGTGTCTCTCCCAGTCTTAAAAGACGGACATGTCTAAGAAGTAATCGCCAAATTATCTTCCAAGGTTTTCCACATACGGAGCCGATATCACAGCTGTCAAGTCTGGCGAAGCCAAGTTGCCTAATTATAGGTTGGAGTCGAGTTTTATTGAGAGTTGAGCTTGATGGGGGATTTATGATAGCGGGATGAGACAAGCAGCAAATGGTTTGCGGTGGGTGACTGACCTCCCATGTGACGACACTAATTAGCAGGTGGTATAAGACGGCCTGTCCCTCAGCTTTAACGAGTGCATTCGCTGGAATGGCCGCTTCGCAGTGTCTGCAGACGAGTCTCTGGGGCCAGGGATGCCATGAGGTTGTGGTGGATGTCCGGAGATAATGAGCGTCCTCCACGAGCAACAGTATAAGTCCTGCCTCGCGTAGCGTGAATAGTCAGATGAAGAGGCACTGGTGCTCTGCCAGCTGAGACTTTTCTCGCCTATCCTTTGACAGAATCATCTGCATACTCCGTAACAGTGACGTTCGTTGAAGCAAGTTACGCATACTCAGAGAGTCATTGTGGCTAAGCCTGACAGGAAAGGCAGAGCGTATGAATAAGAATGGTAATGTATTGTCCTTCCCTTTGATAGTAGGCCAGTTATTGCGCCGACGCCGCTTAGAAAATGGACGCGACTCCGGAAATCCCAAGCAAAGAGCCCAGTCCTGCACCCCAAGCGATTAACAAGTTCGAAATTCACCACACAGAGCCCAAGGCCTTATAAACACCAAGACACCGTTTTCTTCAAAAGCCCAGGAGTCTCAAGTTCTCATCACCACAGGCCTCTATGGCTTGTCTCAAGCACTAGAGCTGGTGCTGGCAACAGTATTTTGTGATGGACGTCGGCGGCGCCCCTCGTCACTCGCCTCCTCTCCGCTCTCCTCTGCGCGACGACGCTTCCGAAGCACCGCCCTCATAACAACGTCTTCACCGCCCAGAACATTTCCCTCCCCGTTGACCTCGATGCCCGCCTCGATCTCGATCCGCAGCGGCCTGGGCCGTTCTTCCTCATCGATCATAGGAATCCCGCCGTTCTCAGCCGTCTCGCTCTGGCCGATGGTCTTGGTGACCGTCTCGGCGACCATCCTCGCGCTCTCGGCGGGGTTCGTTGGGATGCTGATGATGTTCCCACCCCCAGAGACCCTGATCGCCGTCGAGATCCGCACAGTGACGGTGGAGTGGTTGCCGTCGTCATCTTCGTCTCCATCGCCGCGGTAGCCTGAGTTACGACCCGAATTTGCAGCGTTGACGGTGATTTGACGGGGAAGCAGGGCTCCAGCCCGTGGGTCGCCAGCAAGACGGGCGGCAAGGTAGGCACTCATGGTTGGAATAGGCCGCCGGGGAAAGTAGGCTGGTGGTGGTGTTGGGGGGCCGCGTGATGTATTTTTGGGCAGGCCGGTCAGGGGGTCGGGAGAGGAGTCGCGAGGTGGTGGTGATGCCATTTTCTGCGACCGTAGCGTCTTGTTGAGGTTCTGGAAGGTGCGATGGAGAGGGAGATTTGCGAATTGTGGCACCAGCAGAATCGCTGCCTCGAGATATGGGAAGGGGCGGAGGGAGGGGCCTTCCAAGTGTATGGATGTAGATGAATATGTGACTATAATGTATGTGCTCTGAGACAAGACTCAGCGATACTTAATAGACAGACTTTCTTGGGGTACTTTGATGTTTCAGGGGACTATTTCTCCTGGTGTTGATGGGGGTGGAAAGTGAGAAAACAATCGGAACAAGTAGCAGTATATAAGAATTTATGGGATCTGCTCAGGTGTGGCAGGAAGGAAGGAAGAATACGAAGAAAAGAAGGGGAATACAGCAGACTAGTAATGAGACACACAGGTCTCACTCTCGCAATTCCATTCGTTATCATGCCTGCTATCTGCCTCCGAAGCATATTCATTATATTATGACCCACGCAAGTATTCAACTTGACAATATGTAGGCTGGTCCAGTTTGATACCAGCCAGTGGTTATTATTGTGGTACACGCCCAAAATGGGCATGAATTGGACCATGTCGTGATCAGTCACCACCACACCAACAGCCAATCAAGACATCTATAGAGGCAGAAAATCGGAGTAATACTAGACAATGGTTAGAAGACGAAACCTGTGAATGGGTGTGAATAGGACGGGATGTGGATTGTTCTGGCGAAGAATGAAAATATGCATCCTATTGTGCTCCCCTTTGAGGAGCATTGTAGTGAGAAAAAGGTGGAGACACATGCCGTCATGGCGCTACCATACACGCCTCGCCCTTCTATTCTGTTCTCTTCTGGGAAACTGCTGCCGTGGCCGGGTCTTGGTTATTCATGTCGTATCATCCGTGGTTCCTCGATCCTCCCAGGGAACGTTGCTGGCAAGGGCGCCTCAGAGACTGACCAGAGACATCCACCACAGTAAAGACCATGCAGACCGGAGACACCAAGGGGGGGGGGGTGGTTGGCATGACCATGCTCCTATCGGCCTCATAGCTGGTGTCCTTAGCTTACGGTACGGTACGGTGACCAATAAGTGGCACCAAGTTAACGAGAGGATGTGCTTACCTTGGTCAACGTACGAATGGGGTTGACACACACACACACACACACACGATTATTGCATTGGCCGTCAGTGCTGGCAGACCTGGACTGTATATTGTCATTCCCAAATACTCTCCGAGTCCCAAGCCAGTAAAGCAAGTGCCACCTCAGGCAGTCAGAACCAGAATGGTCGACAGCCTCCTCTAGCCACTGCATCCCGTACCCTTCAGGCTTCATCGGCACGCAGGAAGCAAAGTATGTTGAAATTCTTTTGTTTCCCCAAAACGCCGATCGTAAATGCCCCGTTGAGTGGTATCTTATCTTGTAAATGCCAGCATGTCTCTGTTGAAAGACGCCGCTCCCAATGGATCTCTCTCCATCTGTATGAATAGCCAAGCTAGACAGAACTGATCCCGAACAAAATTTCTTCGCAACGCCGATTTAGAAATTCTCGAAAAAAAAAACAACCCTACCCAGGGTCGGACCGCCCAAAATCAGGTTTGTTGAGAACCGAACGCCTCTTTTCGTCAGTTGTCCTGCGTCCAAAAACATTAATGTGTACCAGGCAAAACGGCTCAACGCGTGAGCCTTTTGCTGTCAAGTCATGTAGTTTAAAGCAAGCGGGAAAGACGTTGAATCTTTCCGGCTGTATTGCGAGGCGCCTAGTACTTGAGGGCCTTGGGCTTCTCCCAGCTGAAGCTCTGGTTGGTGCCAAAGTGGCCGTTCTTGGCCGTCTGGTAGTAGATGGGCTTGGCCAGATCCAGCTCCTTGACGATGACGCCGGGGCGGAGGTCGAAGTTGTTGCGGATGATCTCCACGAGCTCGTCGTTGGACTTGGAGGAGGTGCCGTAGGTGTCGACAAAGATGGACAGAGGCTCCGCAACGCCGATGGCGTAGGAGAGCTGGACGAGGGCGCGGCGGGCGAGGCCAGCAGCCACGAGGGACTTGGCAACCCAGCGGCCCACGTAGGCAGCGGACCGGTCCACCTTGGAGAAGTCCTTACCGGAGAAGGCACCACCACCGTGGGCACCCCAGCCACCGTAGGTGTCGACAATGATCTTACGGCCGGTGAGACCGGCATCACCCTGAGGACCACCGATGATGAACAGGCCAGAGGGTTGGATCTGTGTTTTCAGATAATATGTCAGTATACGAAGCATGTGTTACAGACACACACGCAAGAAGAGTGGGGAGGAATGTTGGTGTAGGACGCGCAGACGTACGTGGTAGATGGTCTTGTCATCAAGGTACTGGGCAGGGATGACCTTCTTGATGATCTTCTCCTTGATCTCCTTGCGCAGCTGCTCGGTGGTGATGTCCTCGGAGTGCTGAGCAGAGACGACGACGGTGTCGACACGCTTGGGGACGACGGCACCGTTGTCGTGCTCGTACTCAATGGTGACCTGGGTCTTTGTGTCGGGCCGCAGCCAGGGCAGGGAGCCGTCGCGGCGGGCGGCGGACATGGCAGCGTTCAGCTTGTGGGCGAGGAGCAGGGTGAGAGGGAAGAGCTCAGGGGTCTCGTCGGTGGCGTAGCCGAACATGATACCCTGGTCACCGGCGCCGAGCTCCTCGAGGGCCTTCTCGTAGTGCAGGCCCTGGGCGATGTCGGGAGACTGCTGCTCAATGGCGACCAGCAGGTTGAGGGTCTTGTAGTCGAAGCCCTTGGAGGAGTCATCGTAGCCAATGTCCTTGATGGCGTTGCGGACGACGGTCTGGTAGTCGAGCTTGGCCTTGGTGGTGATCTCGCCGAAGACCATGATCATACCAGTCTTGGTGGCAGTCTCGCAGGCAACCTTGGAGAGGGGGTCCTCAGCCAGGCAGGCGTCCAGGATGGAGTCAGAGACCTGATCGGCGATCTTGTCGGGGTGGCCCTCGCCGACAGACTCGGACGTGAAGAGAAATCTTCCCTGGTTGTGGTGGGAGGAGCCATTGACTCCGTTGGTACCGTTGGCGGCCATTGTGTATTGTTTGTTGGGGGACGTGGAAGCTGAGGGAAGAAAGGAGAACTGCCCGACTAGAGTCAGCAATTTGCCTATTGACTTGGAAAGTACGATATTGTGTTCCTTGTCTGTGACAAGGCTGTAGGACGAAAGGTGCTCAGGACAAAGAAACAGAGTACGCGAAGTTGGATGGAGAGGGGAACAAATTTGTAGTCGGAGAGGACAGATGCTGGGGAGAGGGAAGAAGAAAATCGTCAATCCCTGGGGACGGAGAGGGAGAGGAAAGTACGGGACAAGAGAGGGGAGGGTCAACACAGTCGACCAAGGTTTCGGAATTTTTTTGAGGAAAGACAAGCTAGGGATGGCGTGCTGTCGGGAGGTTGGTGACCTGACTGACCTTTAATTGGCAGTCTGAGCGTCGAAGACACAAAAGACAAAGAGAGAAACTAAGAGCCAACACAGAGACAACAGGCAAACAGAACAATGCAGGAGCCCCAAGGTACTGGATGGTTGAGATGAAGAGTAGGTGGTAGGGAAGGAGGAGAAAGACGAAGAGGAGGGGCTGTCATGCAGGTGGGGGAGAATTTATTTGGGTTTCAATCGGCTTCGGATGTACAAGCGCGGAGTACAGGTCAGTCAGTATTGGATACTATTGACTGTTACCAGGCTCTGGGGTATGGATCCAATCTTTTCTTCCCCTTTGAAGGGAGATGGCGGTAGAGCGCAGAGGACGCAAGAGCTACAAAGAGAGAAAAAAAAAAAAGGAAGAAAAAAAAAAGTCGCCGAAGGCCGGCGCCGGGTAGATTCCGCCATACAGTGCTTTGGTTATTGCCCCTTGGCCCCGACCCCCTCTCCTTGTGAGTGTCCAGTACTTTTACCCGCACCAAACCGTGCTAAGTTCTTCTTGTACCCACTACTTACCAAGATAGGACCGCAGTCCTTGCCAAGGGCAGGTCCATCAGCGCTCCGACGCCCAGTATCATTTACTCGCTCGAGCACGAGGTCCTGGGCCCAGCCTGGGAACTCGGACCCGCAGAGATGGCCCAACGAGGATTGTAAACTCGCATTGCAGTGCGTGCATGCCTGAAGTATCTAGTGGATAAGTATTTTTGAGTATTTCATGTGATATATATATATATATATGTATAATAGTTATGGTGTTGACGGATGATGCGGAGTAAAAATTACTCACAAGTCCCAGGCGAAATGAAAGCCCGGCCCTGTCATTGCTGGAAAGCCAATGTCCAACAACCTGGGAGCAGCCTGCCATACAAGATAGTACGAAATTAAATGTACCCGGCACATAGACTACTCGGGGCCGGGAAAACTCCGGTAGCGCTATGAAGGGAGTATCTTGCAAGAGATTATTTGGGAGCAGATTTCTTCCCCACCAGCATGTCAGACGGCAGATAGCAAGCAGACGGCAGGAATTGCACAATTTTCACCTGATCAATTTGTCTCTCCTTCTCCCCGTCCGTACTCCCTGAAAATCCACTACGTAGAGATAGACACCGGGGCGGCTGGAGGGGAGGGGGGAAGATTATGATGCCGAGCCATGGCATCTTTTCCTACCACAGTATGTATAGCCCGAGCCTAGCCGTTGCGCTTCAGTGGCGCTTCTCAGGGGTGTGCCTAACTACAGCAGTGCTGGCTATGCTTGCATGCCCACCGCCGATAAGATAAGAAGCTTAATGGCGGGGCATCCTCACCATAGGCGTACCAGGCCCAAAAAATTCTAGGTGGACGTCACAGCCTATGTGCGGTTGCGCCCTCTCACCGGGCTAACTCCATGCTATGAACCACCAATCGACCACCTTTTCTCCCTCCTTCCGGTCCAGGTTGCAACACGTATCAGCCATCCTCCCGTCAAGATGAGTAAATTCGGTGTCATGGTCATGGGGCCGGCAGGGGCGGGAAAGGTAAGAAGACTCCCTCTCTCTCCCTCGCCTGAAGCGTGGCGTCGCATTGCATTCAGTCGCCCTCCTCAATCCTTCTGACCGCATCCCATCTCTCACCTATAGTCCACCTTCTGCTCCGCCCTCATCACCCACCTCCAGCTCAACCGCCGCTCCTGCTTTTATGTAAACCTCGATCCGGCCGCTGAGTCCTTCGACCACGCCCCAGACCTCGACATCAGGGACCTGATCTCCCTCGAGGATGTGATGGAGGAGATGGGCCTGGGCCCCAACGGCGGCCTGGTCTACTGCTTCGAGTTCCTGCTCGACAACCTCGACTTCCTCACCGAGGCCCTCGACGGCCTGACCGAAGAGTACCTCATCATCTTCGACATGCCGGGCCAGATCGAGCTGTACACCCACATCCCCATCCTGCCGACCCTGTGCAGGTTCCTCAGCCAGGCCGGCGCCCTGGACATACGCCTCTGCGCCGCCTACCTGCTCGAGGCCACCTTCGTCGTCGACCGCGCCAAGTACTTCTCCGGCACCCTGAGCGCCATGAGCGCCATGATGCTGCTCGAGGTGCCCCACCTGAACATCCTTTCCAAGATGGACCTGATCAAGGGCCAGGTGCGCAAGAGGGACATGAAGCGCTTCCTCACCCCCGACGCCGGCCTCCTGGACGATGACCCGGCCGAGCTGGCCAAGAGACACGCGCTCGGCGAGGGCACGTCCGGGGGGCAAGCAGGCGGCCGCACGGATCATGATGACGACGAGAACGTCGACCCGGCGGAGAGGGGTGCGGTGATGCGCGGGGCGAGCTTCAAGAGGCTGAACAAGGCAGTCGCCGGCCTGATCGAGAGCTTTAGTATGGTCAACTACCTGAAACTCGACGCCTCCGACGAGGACAGTGTCGGCGCAATCCTCAGCTATATAGACGACTGCATTCAATATCACGAGGCGCAGGAGCCCAAGGAGATGAAGGACGAGGAGTTTGAAGAGCAGGAAGAAGATTAACCATAAAGGTCCCTTTGCTCAGGTGGGACGGGGGCCATGCCTTAGATACCATTGTTCTTCTTTATTATTTGCATAGCGTCGGCGTTGTGGTCCGGCCAACCCCCCAGGAATGTCATTCCCAGATCTCTGTCATATCTGCACAAAAAGAATGACGTCTTCAGGCGCGCGCTCTCTCTCTTCCTTTCTCTCTCTCCGAGAGGTATTTCGGTCTTTGCACCGTGTTGATATCCCGCATACATCGTACTGTCATGACAAGTCATATGTGCTCCCCACCACCGAATAAATGTATCTTTGTGCAGAGCGTGTGCACGCGCACACACGTCCTCTGTTAGTCTGCCCGGCCCCTTAAGCCCCCTTTTCTTCTTCTTCTTTTCGCGCCAAGTCCCACCGATTAGTGCGTGCCCGAGGACACGAGATCAATGATCATCGTCCGCGACCAGCCGTAGACCCATACGCGCCACCCACGCCGCCGCCGCCCATATTCTGTTGCCCATCATATCGCTGGTACTCGGCGACCCAGACATCCCTAAGCGACGCGCCGTAGCCCGCAATCTTGCTCACCACCACCACCAAATCGCGTATCGTCTCCTCGGGCCCCCTCTGGTACACGAACGCGATGGCAGCGGCGACGGCGGCCCAGAAAATGAGCCGGAAGAGCAGGCCGGTAAGCCATATCAGCATGCGCCGTACCCACGCGAGGACCTGCACGGCCAGCACGAAGACGAGCACCACGAGGAGCAGGATGACAATGTCGGGGGAGTTGACGAGGACCTCGTTGAGGCGCGCGACGAGCGGCTCGGCGATGGGCGCCATGGTGTCGAGGAACTGCCGCCTGAGGGTGTTGAGCGGGGACGAGGACGAGAGGATGTGTCTGTTGATGAGGTGGAGGGTATTTGCCGAGAAGATGGCTGCAAGATCACGCACGAGTCAGCAAGGAAGTAAGCAAAGGAGAACAAGGGCCGTTCTCGTCCTCGTCGTCGCCATTGCGTCGCGTGATGCTCGACTTGGCACTGTGCAGGAGGGGAAGGGAAGGGGGGGGGGGCGACGCGCCAGGGGCAGGAGGGAGAAAGTTGAGTACGAGGGCCTGTCGCATACTTTCTCTGGCTACATTCAGATTCTGCAGGAGGGTATCAAAAACGTCTTGACCGCCCTCCATGGCCTCAACTTGGTTCTGTATCACTGTTGCTAACCACTGGGCGTATGCTGGCTTGGGTGTATAGACACTGGGTTGTAGTGAGTGACAGGGTGCGATTCTCCAGCGGGCAATAGTTGGACGAGTATAGTGAGAAGGGAGATCACAAGTAGATAATAGATGGAAGAAAATATAAAAGGATCAACAAAGAAGAGCTGGTTCGGATACTGGCAAAATCTTGTCTCGAAAGGCCAGGAGTCTCATGTACGGTGAGTTGTTGTTGCTCGCTTGGGTCTTGCAGGGTCCAGAATGCTGTGGAGATCAAAGGCCTGGTCCACTCTTGGAAGTCAAAGATGAGCAGGGATTCTCGCTCGTCAAGTGGAGCACGGACCCAGGACCCAAAGTTCGCGTTTATTAGAACCAGAACAATCGGGATTTCTGCCTCCACATTGGGTTAAGAAACAATCGCAGAGATGAATCGATACCACTTATTATGTGTATATATATTGGTGGTTGCCAATTTGTATCATCAAGACATTATACTTTATATCATAATGCTGTATACTTCAAGCATCAAGGCCAAGTGAAATATGTACGAGCCATTGACCTCAGGCTCAAAAGGGCAGGCAAGATTTCAGCCTGGTATCTTGAGTGAAAATAGTAAATCAAAAGAAAAGGGTATCAAAGCCTGGTCCCTCCTCAGTTCGGGTGTAAGTAATCTCAGTGCCAAACTAAGCCTGCTTTTCCCCATCCACCATAGCACCGGTTTCATGACCACCAACAATCCGTTTCCAGCTCCCCCTAGTACTTGAAGCATAACAAAAGAAATGTGGACAGATAGGAAGGAGAGATGAGCTTGATTCACGGGGATTCAAGACCCTCTAGAATCTTCCTGGCTGCGTCGATTCTGCGCCTGTACATCCGAGCGTCTGAGCTGGCGCGGCTGTTCTCTGTGATGCCGAGAACACATCGGCCGAGGCTTGCCACGAGCCTCTCGACCAGGAACTGGTCATCTCGGTGGAGAGTCTCTATCACTGCTGTGGTGCCACTCTGTTCGATGATGCTGGTCGGACTGCCGAGGTTGTGCAGAGGGCGGTGCTTATGTTCTCCGTTGGTGACGCCATTGGTCTGGAGGCCCTGGCCGCTGAAAACGGGATTGGATCCAGCCTTGGCTTCTAAATCGAAAGGACCACTCTCCGGTGTAGAGATCCGACTGCTGCTGGATTTGCTGTTCCGGTTCACGAGCGGAAAGCTGCGGGTCGTACCGGAAGACTCGAACGACGAGACAGATGGCGCGTGTGGCCTCAAAGCCGTCGAGCTCATGGGCCGACGGATCGCGGAATAAAGTGTCTCGGGGCGTGAACTCCTTTGCTCTGAACGCAAGACTTTGACCGAAGGCGACTCGGTACTAGAACAGGTAGCACTATCCGAAACAGGAGGAGGCGTCTCTCGTCTCTCCACTGCATCTGTGCCCACGTGCAAGGAAGGGAAAGTCTCTCGGCCAGCCTGCTCTGCCTGGTCCGCCTGGTCCGTCTCTTCCTCCTCCTCCTCCTCCTCCTCCTCCTCGTCCTCAATTTCCTCGTGCTCCTCATCTGCATCGAGTAAGTCCTGCACCTGACGGCTTCCAGAGCGTTCTTCGGCAGTGGCAAATGATTCGATGGTCGAAACCGACGTTTCACTGCCACGTCGTGTTCTTGCTGTTACTGATGGACCACCATCGGCGACGGGTCCTCTCGTGGTCTCGACCGAATCTTCGGAACCGAAGCTGGTATCACTGCCGCGGCGCCCCATGCGCTGGCTCATAGTACCCATGGCGCTGTGGAGGAAGAAGTGCTCGTAGTCGAAGGCGTCCTCGCGGTCCTCGTGCGATAATGGGTGCTGGACAGATTCATGGTAGATAGAGTCGCCGTCGTCGCTGATCTGATCGTCGTCGTGCGCAACTGCCTCCTCATATTCTGACTCCGAGCGTTCCTCTTCCACATCGCCATTCTCAGTGAGCATATCAGTGTTGTCCTCAATGTCCACATGACCATCGTAATGGACTGCATTCAGTTGGTGGAAGTCGGGGTGATGGGCACTCTCAGTGCTCAGGCGCTCTGTGGTTACAGCAGTACTAACAGGCGATATATCGTCGTCCATCCCACCCTGGACCGGGGTGCCTAGATGACCACCCGGCGGCGACGTGTGTCGCGTCGGCGCCTCGTCGCTCAAAGGGGACACATCTGCATTGTTGGGCCGAGATTGTGGATCCGATTCCCCTGTTGAGGCCGCATACCATGGATTCGCGGGGGCATAAGTAAAGGGACTGGGCGTGCGTACGCCCTGCAAGCTCCGTCTCTTGATACTATCCGCACGTGCCTGCTCACGCAGACTCGAGATCTTGCCCTTGAGGTCGTTCACCTGGTCCTGGATGTCTCTCATCTGCGACGTGGAAGCGGATCGAGAGAGCCCACGATCGGTGGGCCCCCGAGCTGTTGGAGGGCTTGTGTTGGACGCGTACGCGTGCGTGATGCCGAGCCCGGTTGGTCTTGCGGGTTGCGACGCCTCGTCCTCACCGAGAGGTTCCAATGAGGCATCGCGCATGATGTAGGAGACCCTCTGGCGATTGTATTGGCCATTCAACTGATCCGCGCTCTTCGAAATAGTCAAGGCTTGTTGCCGAGGGCCGTTGGCCACGCCGAGCGAGGTTGATGACCGCTGGGGGTAGACTTTGACAGGAAGGCCGATCCGAAGCGAGTTGTCGCTGCTCATCCTGCGGTGGCTGGTAGGAGATGGGAGGCCCGACGTCGACATGATGAGAGCCGTGGATGCTCTGGTGATCGGGGGCGAGGGAGTGGGGGTGTTGGAATCTGAGTATGAAGGGACGACCAGCGAGCTCCGGGCCCTCGTGAGGTTGTCTTCCATAAGTGTGAGCCTCTTCTTCGCATTTGCAAGGATCTGTTCTGCCCTGCGGCTCAACTGGGAAGTGGTGTATTTCTGCCTACTGTCGCGGCTAAATACCGGGGAGGAGAGCGGCGGGCCGTGGGAGAGGGATGTGTCGTCGGCATAGGAACTGGCAAGGCTTTCCTCGTCGTCCCCCTGAAAGACGCTATCGCCAACGCTGACGGTGTCATCGAACTCGACAACAACGGGGGCGTGGTCGTGGTGGTCGGTAATGGTGCTGTTGCTGTCGCTAGAATTGCGGCGTTCTCGCTGCGCCTCCTTTGCGCGCTTTCTGATGGAGCCCATACCGCCGCCTGTGCCTTTGCCTATGGTAGGAGAAGAGCGCAGAGCAGCATCTCCCTCGCTATCATCGGCCTTGAGCCCAAGAGCAGTGGTCGTCGCCGGGCCGTAGCGTTGCCGAGGGGGGGAGGGTTTTGCCGGAGTGCTCTCAGCCTCCGTCACTTCACCAATGTCTGAGAGCATGGTGCCGTTTCCGTAGATGATGGGCGTGGTAGGGGCAACGCCGGAAGAAGCCTGGTATTGTTGGAATGAGTTGCTGTATATGTTGTTCCCTGGCGCATGGCCGGCCTGGGAGTACATGAGTAGGGAAGGCTCCATGGCTCCGTCGAGGTCCCCGGGAGAGGGGTGGTCGTAGTCGGGCAGAATCATATCTGGGTTTGTCAGGGTCGGCGAGGCGGGGGGTTCTGGGCCTGAAGCCTGCGCCGGAGCGCTGACGATGCCGCCAGAGAAAGCCATTGTGGTCATGTTGGATGCTCTTGTTCGGGAAAGATAGTCTGCAAGAGTTCCCAGAAGCCCAGGTGCATCAAGATTTGGAGCCCCGAACGAAGGAAGTTCCCAGGGACAGGCCGGGCCCCATCAGCCCCTGGGTCGAATGGATGTCCGTGATCTCTCGTAGCCAGCAATTGTGAATGTATATATGTCTCTAGCCCCTGAGTAGAGGAGAACGACCGCGATAGTGTAGGACGAGATTATCGTTTCCGTGCCAGCTGAGGGTGACGACGGGGGGAGTCTGGATAACCTCGATCCGGCCCGGCAGGTCGTTGGTGATGGAATGAATTGTGCCTGATTGAGGTTGAATCCGGGCACCCGGTGGTATGGGGTCCAGGGCCAGATATAGCAGAAGCAGCAATGAAGCTGGACTGTGGTGTCCTGGGCACAGCCTCGAGGGTCTTTATGGCGACATAACGTAGACGAGAGCTTGATAAGGCGGTCTCGAGCGGTGGTGATACCGAGCTAACGTGATCAAGAAGCCCGGAGGGTTTTAGTCGGCACGGGATACACGGGCAGTGGGGGAGAAATGGGCTCAGTTGAGGCCCAAGACGAGAAAGAATCCGGAGATGACTTGGAAATGGTGGTTCGAAGGATGATCGTATCGTTCGGAAGCGACTGGAGGCAGACTGAGCGCCAGAGACAGACAGCGAGCGACGATGGTGTCGTTCAAATAGGAATAAAGAAGAAGAAGAAGAAGAAGTAGGCTAGAAAAGGAGGGCGAGCGAAAGTTCACCAACGGTTTGGATTGAAGGTATGGTAGCATCTAACGCCAATGGCGTCGGGACACAGGAAGTAGTAATAATTAATTAATACAGGGGTGAAGGGGTAGAGCCGGGGGAGGCAGGAAGACAGGAGCACCACAAGCAGGAGCAATTGGGGCGTGAGAGGAATCAACCTGTCAGGGCATTCGAGGTTTAGAATAAGTTTCTATGTTTAAAAAAGTAGCACAAAAAATGGGGAAAGGAAGAAGGAGGAAAGAAAGACAAAAGAAGACTATCCTGTCCAAGTTTTCCTTTGGGGGTTTGATCGCCGGTCCAGAGAAAGACCCAAGAGATGCAATCTCAAAATCTCCAAGAGACCGGAGCCGTAAATCTCGGTATCCGTTCCCAGATGCTGTCTAATCATTTTTCCAATTCTCCTGAGCCCTGTCCTTGTCCCTGATGGATGCCCTGCTGGAGGCCCTTTTGCAGGGGCTTGCCACAGGCCCTGTCCCTGCCCGTGCGTCCTGCACTCGGCCCCAATGTCCCTGGGCTCTAGGGTCCAACTCCCCTCAGGAACAGGAAGGAGGAAGAGAAGAAGAAGACAATAAGATTGTTTGTCTCTC
This sequence comes from Cryphonectria japonica, assembly GCA_014851275.1. Classification (NCBI taxonomy): domain Eukaryota; kingdom Fungi; phylum Ascomycota; class Sordariomycetes; order Diaporthales; family Cryphonectriaceae; genus Cryphonectria; species Cryphonectria japonica. The sequence continues at coordinate 57,717 of JACWTT010000043.1, forward strand.
TTGGACTCGCACGTGCCTTGATCCATCCTCATGCATGCTATTCCGAACAATCTATTTTTCCCACCTCAGTGTTCTCGATAGTAAGACACCTTTTTTAGCTGAGACGAGGTGAGACAGTCTCATTTATCGCAGTCGTACGTCTGTACTATGCAAGTATTCACATAGTACGTACATTAGGCTTGACCCTCTGGGGGGCCTTTGGGAGCATGTGCTGCTGCAGCATGAGGTGATGCTGCACTTACGTATGCATCCAGTCAAGGTCCACCAACCACCTTCAAGTTATAGCACATGCCCATGCTCTCTGCCTGGCCACGCAAGGAGGCTAGACTGTGCGATGATGCGATAGGGAGCCCACACACCAGCTACTGCTGTTTGCCATGCCCAGTACCGTGTTCATACCCCCGGGCGTGACGTTGCACTATTTCATGCGTGTATCCTCGTTTGGGCTCAGGGGGGGGGGGGCTCGCGCCCTCGAGGTAGAATATTCATAGAACTGTATCCGTAAGTAACAAAATAAGGTTGGGTCTGAATTGATTTTATGCCTCCTTGGCTTAAACCCTGCCAGTACCAGTGCCAACCCAGGACGAATTGAATAACTGACGAGCACCCCCCAATCCCAGATGAGAGGGATCCACTTGGCGTCGGCACTCTTCCACTGTATTATAGTAAGGAAACATTGTTTGGATTGTGGGCCCTCCGGGGTGACTTTTTGACTCTCGGTTCTATACGACTACGACGGCTGCGTCTTGCCGCAAGCCGCGAGCCGTTCTGCTCTGTACTGACCAACAATTACTGGACAATGAGCTTCTATCTGCTCCTGATAGGGCTCGACAGAGACGAATGGCAGCAAAACGTCTCTCCCCTAATGGGCATACTGCATAAGTGATGCTACGTGTCTTGTTGTCTCTGGGTGGAAATGCTGCAGTGGCACGCCCTGAAAAGAATCATGAGGCAGCACATCTGGTCCAAGCAAGATGAAGGCAAGGCAAGGCAAGAGCTCGTCCATGTAGTAGGATACCTGAAACAGCGTGCAGTTGGAGGCAAGTGAACCCCACTGGCGACCCGCTGAAGATATATCAGTATTACCATGTAGTATGACGATTAGAGGGGTGAGACTACTGTATAGTGGTGGTAGCACGATAGTACGGTACTGATCTGCTCCCGCGGCTGCACCCCTGGCACAACCACCAAAGTTTCTTATCGATAAGACACTATCCAGAAATTTTGAAGATCACATCGCCCATAGTCAAACCTCGTCCCTCTAGGCACATCCTACAAGACTCAACGCTTGAATTGCACAACAATCAAAAACATGTTGCGACAGATGTAAGACTTCCCCCTCCATCCCTATCCATCTCAACCACAGCGTATCTTCTTTCCCCAACTCCAATCACCAGGCTGACAACAGCGCTCTTTCTATCTCGGCAGAAAACCACGGAATGCCCGCTCCAAGCGGGCCCTCGAGAAGCGCGCCCCCAGGGCTGTCGAGAACCCCAAGACAGTCCTCTTCCTCCGTGGAACAACGTGCTCCCAGGTCGTCCAGGACGCCCTCAACGACCTGCACCAACTGCGCCAGCCCCTCGCCAAGAAATTCACAAAGAAGAACGCCATCCACCCGTTCGAGGACGCCTCCAGCCTCGAGTTCTTCGCCGAGAAGAACGACGCCTCCTTCCTCGTCTTCGGCAGCAGCAGCAAGAAGCGCCCGCACTGCCTGACCCTCGTCCGCACCTTTGGCTACAAGGTCCTCGACATGCTCGAGCTGTACCTCGACGGCGAGTCCTTCCGCCGCCTCGACCAGTTCCGCGGCAAGAAGCCCGCCATCGGCCTGCGGCCCATGCTGGTCTTTGCCGGCACCGCCTTCGAGAGCACCGTCGCAAACGAGTATACCATGGCCAAGAGCATGCTGACCGACTTCTTCGCCGGCGAGCGCAATGCTGACAAGATTGATGTCGAGGGCTTGCAGTACGTCATCGCCGTGACTGCGGAGGAGGACGGCGGCAGCGCTACCGGGCTGGGCGACGGCACCAAGCCCGCGATACACCTGCGCGCCTATTTGATTCGTACCAAGAGGAGCGGGCAGCGCCTGCCCAGGGTGGAGGTGAGAGCGATTCCTTCCCTGAACCTGTGTGTGTGCGCGCGCGTGTTCTCCCCCACCTTTTATACTGACATGCCATGTTCTACCTAGGTTGAGGAGATGGGTCCCAGGATGGATTTCCGTGTAGGTCGTATACAAGACCCCGAGGAGGCCATGCTGAAGGAGGCGATGAAGAAGGCCAAGACCACCGAGGAGAGGACCAAGAAGAACGTCTCCATGGATGTCATGGGCGACAAGATTGGCCGCATCCATCTGGGCAAGCAAGACCTGGGCAACCTACAGACGAGAAAGATGAAGGGGTTGAAGAGAAGCCGGGACGAGGAGCAGGACGAAGGCGAAGACGATCAGGTTATGAGTGACGATGAGAGCAGGAAGCGGAGGAAATAGGCCTACAAGTTCTCTGTCGGAACCCGCGGGTCTGGATCTTGGGGCTGAGGGAGGGCATATTTCTTCTCGCATGCGCGTGCTCGCCCATAACTTTGCATTCATTGGTGTATGGAGTTTGATTGGTATGTTACGGGGTTCGCCCATGACTTAGGAGCGGCGACTACTCAAGAGTTTCATCGGTCTTCCTTCTCGTGGGCTTGGAATCTGGAATCTATCTTCATTCTAAAACTTGGAGCTCTGCAGTACTGGTGAAAGCTGACATGTCTATATAAACACGTCTTGCCGGGTACTAATACATCTTATCTTGGCTGGCTGTAAACAAAAAGGGTTGGGCAGTCCCAGCCCATAATACCGCCCAACCACCCCTTGTTGGTCCGACTCTGTGTTCGAGACCCTGGGTTGAGCAAAGGCATGTCGTATGCCGTGGCCCTCCAGAACCCAAACAGGAGACATGACACACATGCGCCGTTGCCCTCTGAGGCTGACCATGGTGCCGCTGACCCACGTAGTTCTCGATGCTTCTTTGAGCTGTCGAGATGTCCTCTCTACCAACTTTTGTACACTTGCTCCTTCGTAGTCTCACCTGCCACACATGCTACCTCGTTGCATCGAGAATTGTTCTCAAGGCTCAAGGTGTACTGTCCCACGTCACAATTTGTGTTACACATGTATAGTGTATTCTCAACAGCTACACTGCTCCATCGCTTGCGGGTATAGCAGTTCCAGAGTCCTCCTGAATCACTCCCTTTGTAGGGAAGATGAAAAGACTCGTACTTTCTTTTGTCCGGATGCGATTGCTGTGAAACACTGAGCGCAGCTGAAACGGACTTAGCGGCAAAGCGTGCTAAGGAGAGACACTGAAGGTGCCTCTTCGAAGCCGCTGGCCGTCTGTGGGCCAGATCAGATTGCTCTGCAGACTACCCTGAGTCTCGACGTCTACAGGAATCTAGAAGGATTTCGGTGTGTGTGTGTGTATGAGCGCTGATAGTACCGACGGCTCAAAAGCTGCAGACGTAGCCCCCTGAGAAGGTGCACATGCCCGGGTCGTCGGATAAGGCAGGGATGAGTCTCGTGGCGGAAAGAAGCGACCATTCCCAACGCATGAGACTTCCGATAAGAAAGAGGGCGTGAGCTTGCGTCTAATGCGACAAGTGGAGTGTGCAGGAGGTTGAGGTGGGTGGATGGGAGGAAGAGGAGATTCTCAGCTCACGTGTTGTCGGATGGAGGGGGCGGCAGAGGCGATGCTGGGTGCACCAACTCGCTGAGCATCTCGATGTGGCTTGTGAACTTGATGTCGCCATGCTGGTCGCCCCCCTCGAAGCCCCAGCTCGAACCCCAGATGTCTGTCGGGATGGTATTATGCCCGCTCTGGCCGGGATCGTAGAGCGCAACGCGGACGGCCCACTCCAGGTGGGGCCACCACTTGCGCTCCAGATCTGGGCCAAAGTGATCCGAGTTGAATAGAGACACAATGCCTAGGACTTCCCGTCGCGCCATCCCCTGTAGCCACCATACGTTGTCGAGCGTCTTGAGAAGCGCGAAAAAGGACGCCAGGATGGCCAGGGCACGAGGCTGTCGCTCTTCTACAAGCTCTACAAAGCGCTTGGATACGGTCGCCGGGAAGGCGAGCGCGCCCTTGCCTGGCTTCGAGTGAGCCCAATTGAGAGTCGCCACCGCGTGCTGGTAGGCCTGCCGCGTCGTTTCCACGATACTCGTGCTGCCCGTCCCGGAACCTCCTCCACTGCTCCCTGGGGTGCCGTTGTCGGACAGGTCGGCTGCGGTTGCCAAGGGCTCCAATGCGGCGAGCTCCTCGTCGAGACCAGTCAGAAGGTGGCCGAAGAAGCCGTCTGCGGCTCGGGTAAAATTCAGATTCAGCACGGGCTGTGCGTCGATGATGGACAAGATGATCTTGCTCTGCTTCAGCCATGGCCACGAGGCTGCCACGACTGTCTTGACACCCTGAAATGAATGGAACCACGCCAGCGGTGGCTGGTAGGCACCGCCTGCCCCGTTGCTATCGGGCCCTGAAAACGGCCCTGTCGTGCCTGTGGCGAAGGGGCCCTCATCCTTGGTGAATATGCGCGTGGCGGTGCTCTGGAAAGCAATCAGGGTGGCCGTGAGGAACAGGTTCTCAGCATTGCTGGCATCGATGCCCGACGTCAGGCTGCTGCTGTATGCGTTGAGGCATGAGGCCATGTAGGCGTGACTTGCTCGGACCAACTCCTTGTCATGGGGCCAGGCACTTCGCAAATGTAGTGCCGACACCGCGAGGAGCGCGTCCATCAGGTGCTGGTTGCCTCCAAAGGCAAGGCTCGGTACCGAGGAGCCCCAGAGGCCCTCAAGCTCAGGAGCCGTTACAGCCAGTGTCTTGTGAGTGTGTCTGGTGTACTGATGCATAAGACGGAGTTCTGTCAGGCGCCCAACCGGCTGTGAAGTGGGTAGTAGCATCCCTGGCTGTTGATAGAGGGGGACGCCAATCGCTGAGGGGAATTGACTGCCCGTTGGTGTCACAAAACTTGGTCGACGAGCAGAAACATCGACAGCGTTCGGCGCGAAAGCGGTGGGGGAAGCAGATGATGGAAGTCCGTTGGAGGACAGCGCTGGCCCTTCAAGTTCGTGGATTACACCAGGGTGTTCGAAATCGCACGGGACGCCATGCTTCAGGCAGTTGCTGCACCGGGGATGAACCTCATCGCACTAGTAACTCGAGAATGTTAGTATCTCTGCAGAAAGAGAGAGAGAGGATTTGCCCGGCTTGGAAGCAGACTATGATGATGTGATGTGGGGTTGTGTCCATTCACCTTGATCTTGCGGGCTTTGCAGCGTTTACTTGTTGTGCAGGTCAGTATTGTGTGCGCCTCCGTTGAGAGCCTACATCTCCAGGGTGTGCGTCGACATGACGAATCCAACTCACCAGCCTGCCCTAGATTTCTTGTGGGAGCGTCGTGGTGGCATCGCGACGACTGTGCAGCAGCTCCTCGATACCTCTTCTCAAGTGTGGCCTTGCCACAGCGGACCATGCCAGACCTTGCAGGAACGTTTCTCCGTCGGGTTACCGATAAGACAGGTACATGGCGAGGTGTACTCGGCTCGTGTGACCAGACAGGACAGTTACAGCCTGGAACCTATGATCACCCCCTCGTAGTGGCTTGCAGGTTCGTCCTCTTGCCTCCGTACAGTAACAGTATATGTGAGGCGTCTTGTGCCCCTGAGGTTTCGCCCTGGTTCCCGCCTTTCCCGAGTCGTCCGCTCACGCTCGTCAGGTAACCGAGTCTTGAAGGCGATAAGGGGGTATGCGAGGAGTCGTGGAGTTCGAGAGGCAAGACGAAGGTTGACAAAGCTATCGATCGAGTGACGGAGGGTTGACGTTGTGACGAGTCTGTAGAGAAGAGAGAGAGGGATAGCGAGTGCCAGGGTTAAGTCCGGCCTGGAAAAGGCGAGTCCCTGGTCGTCTAGGTTCCGTTCCGGGCCCGCGTGCAGGTTTAAGCTCTGTGTGTAATACAGTAGTGCGCATGCATACTACTCTGCCGTGTCGTGTGGTGTGCTTGTTCAGCCAGCCAGGGTTTTGATGACCACGGCACTGCGGCACCGCATGTCATCGAAAGCCAGAGGGTCCCATGGAGCCCAGGCTTTTGGCATCTACAGGGTGGTATTGAAATTCGGATACTCGCAAGACCCCGATTGGCCCGGCTCCTCCATCCGTGTGGAGAGAACAGAGCGACGGCCCGCGAGACGTCGCGCAGGAAACCACAACTCCGCCCCCCGGCCACGGCGCTGGTTGCGACCTGGGGAAATGGTTCAGGACGATCAGCATGCTGACAGCATATTCGTCTGTTTTTGTGGTTACTCCCGCAGCCGTCGACCGGCAGGATCAGGTCCCGAGAAGTTGCGTGCAACTGTACCACAGTAGCAGGCATCGCAACACATTATGGTACCTCTCTGCTGGCTGCGCAGAGACCTACTCTTGCCACGATTCTCTGCCCCGCTGCCACACTGCACCCCTCGCCCGGCAAGCTCGGGCAGCCCGGAACGGCAGTGTGTGGTAAAAGGCCTGCTGCGATTCTGTCTGTGTCGTCCTCCTGAACGCGGACGCGCGGGAAATGAGACACAGGGACGGTCACGACACCTGAATTCGTCTGGCGGACTAGCCCGATCCGAAGAGCCCACCAGGATCTCCCCTTTGCAGCGCCCCCCCTTTTTTTCCCTCTTCTTCTTTCTCTCCATCCCCCTCTTTGCCCACTTTCTTCACTGTATAGTTTGAGATCGGAGCCTCGTATGCTTGCAATTCCACGTGGAGATTGTAGCCAATCACGGACGCACGAATAAGATCTGCCCTGAAACTTAAAAGAGCCGTGGATCTGGAGAGATGTCATGTCGAGGGGGGCCAAGAGCGGTAGGGCTGCTGTCAAAGTGCAGCATCAGATGTTTCTGACGACATCAGACACGGACTGTTCCTCACTAAGCGCTCCTGATCGATCCCGACCCAGCGGTACCGAGGAAGCTGAGTTGGCGGACCGCTCGTGTGGACCAGTCTGCTCCTGGATAACCGTCTTAATCTAATTATCGTATCTGGATGCTGTAGAAGTCGTCTCTGGTGGTCGTCAGACAGGTCCAACATTATAGTACCCGAGACGTCGTCGTGATTCACCAAAGCCCTTCTCCGGACCCCCCCCCTTTCCACAGGGCCATCTCCGCTCATCTTCAACCTACTGTTGTAGATTGGGGAATTGAAGCTGGTTGCGTTGTCCGTCCATATAGAGTTCGGAGCGCAGACCATCCATGAGGTCGAGTCAGTTATATTAGACGGGCGATCTGATCTAGAGGAGTCGCAGCTAGGACATCAAATTGTAGCCCGCGCTGCCCCGCAAGCCATGCCAGATGGCGAGTAGAGACTGGTCTGGTGTCTGATGAAGCTGGGGAAAAGCGGGAACCAGTCCGCTGGCCCCCAAGACTTTTGTGAGAGATGCACAACTGCAGCCATCACGGCCAGAGAGGCATGCTCAAATTTCAGCCCAGGACCCGCCAACGGCACCAACTTCTTCTCCTTCATCGCGGGACTCCGGACGGTGGACAAATGCCGACTCTAGATTCGAAGAGAGAGGGGGGGGGGAGGAGGGAGAGACAGCTGGGGCCGGGGGCGCAGGGAGGGAAAAATGCCCTGTGCTTGGACAAAAAGCCAAGGCTTGGCCCCAAAGTAAAAGACTTAAGAGTCAGGAGTCAGGTCGTTGAACTGATGCGTTATTGGCCATCCAGGTTGCGTGCTTAATGGCGAACTGTACCGTACATCGTAGGACGACTCCTCTCGGATACCGAACGGACGTTTTTGGTTGTTTCAGGAGCTGCCTGGGGCGGAGATGGGCAATAGGCTCGTCCAGGGAAGAAAGCAGCATGAGTGATGACAAACTGTGCCTTCCATTTGTCGTTTTTGTATGCACGTACGCAGTAAGTACCAAGTAGTTTATCTGAGCGGTGTAGGGTTGGCTGAGAGAAAGAGAAGGTACTGCCCGTGGGCCCTAGTATGTACTACACAGTATGTACTAGAGTCGCCAGAGTAGCAGTACTAATGTGCCCTAGACCAACCACCTGCTGCATATAAAGTAGTACAGCTCATGGTAGTATACTGTAAGTAATCAAACTATGCTTTGTCACGTAATTAATATTGTCGGATTTGTCGGTCAGTCCCAGGGGGAAAGGCGCAGAAGGAGGACAAGGGGCTGACTGTACAAAATACAGCAACATCAAAGTCGACAATTTGATTTCCAATCCACGAGGTCCACGGCAGCAGAGACGAGACGAATAGACCCGACTCTAACCGTTTACATATACATTCATGGCAGGTGGGTAAAGTATGCTGGCAATCTTTACATAAGAACAACGGGCGCTGCTGGTTGTGTTGATGGTGTTTGTTGTCATGGCCACTTTCTCAAAGGAGCAGAAGATTCCATCGTCCACCAAGTCTTGACTCAAAGAAGCCAGCCGGACAAGGCACGACACACAATAGACAGACAGACACGAGCACAACTATTGCGCAATTTCTCTCTTCTCCCTCGCAACAAGACCCCCTCCCTCTCTTCTGATTTGCATTTTTGGCACCTGCCCTAAAGGAAACGTGACAAGTGGGAGCTGCAGGTTGCAGTCAGAGCGAGTTCTCTGGTCGAATCTCAAGCCTGGCACCTCGACCGACCCTCGACCCCTCTGCAGAAAACCACCAACCCCGCTGCTACCCGCTAACCCGCTCCGTTGGAGAGGGGCATTAGTAGCGCTGTACATCAACCCCGTTTGTTGCAGGGGCTTCAAGGGTGGGGCTGCAAAGTTCCAGAGGACCCTTCTCGATCCGGAAACCGCATACAACGATTAGATAGCAACGCCTCATCACGACTTGATCACGACAGCATCATCTTCCGACAGGCCCTCGGCTTCGATTTTAATTTTCCTTCTTCTTTGTCTTATATATACCACCCATACCCCTCGGCGCACCTGCTAGGACAAGGGCGCCAGGCAACAAATACTATAGGACCAAGCCACCTCGCAGTCTGTCGCCTGCGCATCGATTGCGCAATCCGCCCTAAGTGCTAGGTCTGAGTTTTGTCAGGTCATCATTAATCATCGTCGTTACCGCCCCATCTCGACGGCATCTTTTCCCTTCGGTGAAGACCGAGAAAGCAAGACAAGGAATAACAGAAAGTCGCTCCCTTCTGGTGCGCCGTCTTTCTTCCTCCATCATCTAATCTGTCGTCTTCTTCAACACCACCACATTTCCACATATCGACGTCGACCCTGACGATATCGAGAAAGAAGAAGCAAACAAATCAAATAAAAAAACCAATCTCCAGCAGTCATGACTGTACCCGCCCTCGACGGCCGTGTCAACGGTAATGGCCACCTCAATGGCCATGATCTGCCCATCGCGACCCCTCCGCGCGCACCCTCTCCTGTCGCGGCCTTTGGTACTCTCGCCGTTCACGCCGGCTCGCCCCACGACCCCGTCACCGGCGCCGTCATCGAGTCCATCTCCCTCTCCACCACGTTCGCCCAGAGCGCTGTCGGCAAGCCTGTCGGCGACTATGAATACAGCCGCAGCAGCAACCCGAACCGGACCAACTTCGAGACTGCTATTGCTGCCGTTGAGCATGCCAAGCACGCCCTCGCCTTCAGCTCCGGCTCCGCGACCACCGCCGTGATCCTCCAGAGCCTTGCCGCCGGGTCCCATGTCATCTCCGTCTCTGACGTCTACGGCGGCACCCACCGCTACTTCACCCAGGTCGCCAAGGCCCACGGCGTGAAGGTCACCTTCACCCCAGAGATTGAGGTCGACATCAGCGAGCACATCACCGACGCCACCAAGCTGGTCTGGATCGAGACCCCCTCCAACCCTACCCTGCGCCTCGTCGACGTTCGCGCTGTCGCCACCGCTGCCCACGCCCGCGGCGTCATGGTCGTTGTCGACAACACCTTCCTGAGCCCCTACGTCCAGAACCCCCTCGACCACGGTGCTGACATCGTCGTCCACTCCGTTACAAAGTACATCAACGGCCACTCCGACGTCGTTATGGGTGTCGCCGCCTTCAACAGCGACGACCTGCGCGACCGGCTCGCCTTCCTGCAGAACGCCATCGGCGCCGTCCCCTCTGCCTTCGACAGCTGGCTGGCCCACCGCGGGCTGAAGACCCTGCACCTGCGCGCCCGCGAGGCTACCCGCAACGCCACCGCCGTCGCCCTCGCCCTCGAGGCCCACCCCAGCGTCATCGCAGTCAACTACCCCGGCCTGGACAGCCACCCCCACCGCGCCATCGCCAAGAAGCAGCACCGTGACGGCATGGGTGGCGGTATGCTGTCCTTCCGCATCCAGGGCGGCCATGCCGCTGCCGAGCGCTTCTGCCAGCTCACCAACATCTTCACCCTGGCCGAGTCTCTGGGCGGCGTCGAGTCGCTGATCGAGGTGCCCTCCAGCATGACCCACGCCGGCATTCCCAAGGACCAGCGCGAGGCCGTCGGCGTGTTTGACGACCTGGTCCGCGTGAGCTGCGGCGTTGAGGATGCCGAGGATCTGAAGAAGGACGCACTGCAGGCTCTCGAGAGAGCAGTCGCCGAGACGGCCAAGAATGGCACCAACGGCGCAAACGGATACTGAATACCCTTTCATATCTTCCGTCCTTCTTTTGTATATATACAAATACACACACTCCACGAAGAGAAGGAATATAAATAAATAAATAAAAAGAGACAGAACAGAGAAAAAGAAGACGAAGAAGGGCAAGAGAACATCACGACTAAAAATGACAGAGGCAACAAAAAAAAGAGAGGCAAGCGGGAAAAGGGTTATCCTGGAGTTCTGCTTTTAGATGGTTCGGCGATACATTCGATAGACTAGGCGCAGCAATCTTTCACTATCTGAGTGACTCTCATCATCATCACCAACGCAATACAGGTCTTTGACACAGCACAATTGCGCTTCCCGTTCTGGCTCCTACATGCAATACTGTGTGCTTATCATGCTCCTACCAGCTGCTGGGTTAGCCTTGAGAAGAACGTCGAGGGTCACCCTCTTTTTATGTACAGTGCTCACAACAGTAGCCATCATCATGTCTCTCGCATCCTCCACCAACACATCCCGTCCCTAGGCATACACGAGCACATCAAAAGACATTACGACTAAAAGCCCCCGAGTGATCTCTCCATGTTTGATGTTGATACAAGAACATGATAACCTGTTTTAAACACCCCTTCCAAGGTTCCCCCCATACAGCCAACGCCTTGAAAACAACCTCTCCCTCTGCCGCTGCCGGATGCTTCTTGAGGGTCGAGTGCGAGAAAATTATGGGAAAAAATGCGAGCGGCTCCCCCGCCCCCAGTTGTGCACTTGCCCAGACCATGATACCAAAGCCGGAGGGTGAAACAGAAAGGAGAAAAAGAAGAAAAGAGAAGAAGAAGAAGGAGAAAGAGACTTTTGCTGAAGTGCAGTCTGCCATCAGAGACCCAAACAAACGCCCAACGCACCCCTTTCTCCCCAAAACCAACCTCATGTGCGCCGCCTGGGCCGGGTGTCGAAGAGGGACAATACCAAAAGCAGATATCGCAAGATCTTCTCCACAAAGGTCTCATCTGATCCGTTTCTTCTTCTTCTTCTTCCTTTCGTTCTTGTCAGCTTCCAGTTTGTACCACCTTTCTATCTCCTGTGAACATTATACATGTCAGTGGTCACTGGGCAACAGGTTGTGTTGTATCTGCAGGGGCGGGGAAGAGGAGAGCTGCTGCTTACAGTGACCCAGGCCATAAAATTCTGAACAGTAGGCATACCGCCGAGTGGCTCGATCCTGGAGCTCAGTGTGCGGGCATTGACCATCTCGCTCGCGCTGCGGACATACTTGAGGGTAGACATGTCCAGGTCTTCATTGGTGGTGTCGGGGTTTTTCAGCTGGAGGAGTATGATCTGCGCCCAGCGCTCTAGGCCGGTCCACTGGAGGAGGTGTCCGCCAACAGCCAGGGTCTGCTTCGCGTGTAGCCTGAATACGAAGTGAACAGTGCCTGTTGGGAAGAAAACGGTCTGCCCGGGTCGGAGGATCACGAAGCGCCATCTGCCGCCTGTGTAGCTGAGCGGGTCGGCGACCCACGCATTCTGCTCCTCTTCAGTCGGGCGGGAGAGCCACCCGAAACCAAATTCGCCTTCCTGGATGGTAATCCAGGTCGACCATCCGTGGCTGTCCATGTGCGGCGATGTGTTGTGGCCACCTTCCGACACCAGGACCCACTCCAGAAGTTCAGTCCACTCATTCCAGTCTTCCCGGCTGGCTTTCGTCCTCTCAGCACTATGGCCCTCCAGCAATGAATCACGGATGCGGGGCAACAGTTGGCAGTTCTCCCCGGTGAGGAAGCCTGGCAGTATGGAGTGTGGAAGGGGACTTCGGAGGTCCAAGATGTTCCAGGGGTCCTGTGAGGGGGAGTTGCGGAGGAAGCGCGCCTTGATGTCGGCGAGGCTCCTCTTCTCGAAGGACGCAAGGTCGAAGTTGCGAGATGGGATCTGGACAGAGACCTCTCTGCTGAGGTCCTCCATGCGGTGGAACAGCTGTTCGATGGGGCGAGCTCCGTTGTCAGTCCACCGGAACTGCTGCTGTCCTTCTGTGAAGATTGGTATTCTCTGCGTGCCACGCTCCATAGCATCTAGGGCCTCCTCGCCACTCAACAGGTCGGCGTCGACAGGGCCCCTGCTCGGATCCGTGTTGGGTGATCGACATGTGGAAAGGATCGCGTGGACCAGCCGGTTCGTTGTTTCGCCTCGTAGCCAATCAGCTTCCTTAGTGTCTGTGAACTTTTCGGCGAGCTCAGACATAACTTTCCGGCGGAACCTCTCGTCGCGTCCGACGTCAATGGTTGGGCGGCCAGTCTTGCCGTGCCTTCGCAAGTGCTCCCACCGGGGCTCCCCTCCTAGCGATTCTAGTGGGTGGCTGTGTGGCAAGTGGTGAGCCTTTCCGCCCAGCTGCGGCGGGCGGTCTTCCCAGGCAGTGCGACGTCGCTTGGCAGGTAATTCGAGTTCAAACTCAAAGATACCCGGCGTCGATGTTGCCCGTCGCCGCACAGGGATCGTTGTCCACTTGGTTGCAGACCCTGTCAGGGTGGGAATGTGCTCGACCTCGATCTCGTCTGGGTCTTGATCCTTCTCGACTGTCGGCCAAGGTGTTGCCGTGGCGGCATCTGTTGGTAGTGATAGTTCCCCGAGGGCACTCGTGATCATCCTGGCATAGGCATCCAGGTGCAGCGGACAAAGATCCTCCTTGCAGGCCCCATAATATTTGGCGAGTGCCTTGACGTCGGCGGGCCGCTCCTCGTCTAGCATGGCGATGAATGGTTCTGGCACACCACGGCAGTTGCACTGCGTGTCGTGTCCAGGTAATATGGGTGCTGCTGGATCGTACAGCCTGAAAGGCGAGGGCTGGGCCGCTGCTGGTGCGTCGTCCTCCGGCATGCCAGCCACACCTGGGACCAAATATTCCTTGTGGATCGTAGAAGGGTAAGCCCACCGTGGGGAGACATGTCTGCCGTCCACCACAGGCGGCATCGACGTCTGCTCTTGGGGTGCTATCTCCACTGGGGGTGCGCCCTGCTGGGGCACCTGCTCGGTAGATGTCAAGGGATGCTGTAGGGCTGAGCCCTGGAGGGTCCTCTCGGCCGAGTCGACATCAGGGTCAGAGATAGTATCACTGTTCTCGCCCATCGAGAAGATGTCTGAGTGGCGGCCGGCATTTTCCTCTGATGACGTGGATACGGGAGGATGGTTGGGGCGATCTTCCAGGGGCTCCAGAGGTGTAGTGAGTGCAGGTGCGGGTGCGGGTGCGACTGCAGATGTGACGGGGAGTGTAGGTGCCGCGGGAAGTGCGACCGGGTCTGGATCTGAGGCCCGAAAGGCGCATTCGTACACGGGCCTGGGGACAGGAAAAGGCGCCAGGCCACTGTTGAGGGCGGCATGTGGCTGTGTGGGCGGGTGCGCAAAGGGGATGCGAGCGGGCATGGCGCTCTTCGGCTCGACGCTCGATCTCATCATGATGAGACCCTCGGCCAGCTCGAGCGTGGTCGGGTACTCATCAAGGGTCCGAGAGGGATGAGGGGCATGGCTGGCAGGGCTGTGGAAGACATCAGAGGGCCTGCTGTTGGGGACCGGGGTCGAGGCTGAGGCTGGGGCTGAGGCTGAGGCTGAGACTCCCCAAGAGAGGGCTACACGCGCAGGGTCAGGCGCAGGCGTAGGCACGGGATCGGGCAGTGGTCGCGCCAGGGCTGGTGAGTCTCGAGTTTTCAAGAGGCCACTCGCAGGGCGCGTCGGGGGCTCATCGCATGTCTGAAAGAAAGCCTGAGAGTAGCATTGGTCAGGAGCCCGAGGGGCGAGGGGCTTGAGGGACCTCGCCCCAGGATGATGATGTGCCATGAAGAGAGAAAGTCGGTAAAGATGAGGGATGGACAGGCTGGAGGTCAATTCATTATGCAGGTGAGGATGAGGCTCTGGGGAAGAGATAGAGCGCCAAAGTGCATGCAGCTGACAAGGGCTCCTCTTTTGGCGGCAGGCCCCAAAGAAACCCCAGGTGGTCCTGACAGTGCCTAGGCACCGGGTTTCTGGGCCCTAGGCCGTGGAGAGCTAGGGTGCCGGGGTTCTGAACACCCGCCTGGAGGGGCCCTGTGGGACTTGGGTTACCACCTGAAGCCGCCTGCAAAGGGCAGTACAAAGAGAGGCAGATAACCTAGTCTCAACACAAACACAGATGATAACTAAGAGCAGTGAGAATGATGGGAGGATTTCTGCATAGTCCTGCTGAGATGGAAATTGAAAAGCCTCAGAGTCTCAATGATGACCAGAATGAATTCAGAAGATGATTGAAACCTTTGATACAAATGGGACATCTGATCTCTGCCAATGTGCAAAGGGACTGGAATCTGATCTTCCAAGGGATGAGATCATTGAGGTGTGTACAGTAGTGTAGGCTCAGTCCCAAAGCCCGTGTAGGGTAGGGTCTTGAAGTTACTGTGGGAGCTAATGTCAGACAATATGCAGCAATCGGGGTCATTCTCCAATCGAGGTCGCATAGTAGAGACCTCTGCTGACATGGCCTCCTCCTCGGATGGTCCAATTGGTCCAAGCTCTTCCGTAGCCCTGCTCCCCCTCCCACTTTCTTGAGCCTCAAGTCTAATTAAACCTCTCTCTGCCTGCCTTTGAATGAAGACTGACCTCAGCCTGAAGTTCAGTTTCAGGAAGAATTTTTTTTTTTTATACTTGTATTTCCAAATCTATCCACTTCCCATTTCCAAAGCTCCCGTGGTCTTCTTTTCCGCTTCCTCTCAGTCTATCTTCATGTCCCGTCTGCGCCAATCCGTCTGCTATTATCTCTTTCAGTGCCGAGGTCATGTCACAATATCGTGCGAACGGATACGCTGGCTACTTGTAGATATTGTGAGTTTCTTTTCAAGGGGTGATTGTCCCTGGCACGGGCATCTGATCTGTCACGTCACGACCGGCTTGTGGACCGTGAGCAGACGACGATGACGGTCCTTCGGGTGACAAAGGGATGTTTCCGCGTCAAGTGAAATGACGCACGTACAGAACTTTGTGTTCTGAGACAAAGTGGTAGGGCTGAAAGACGTCGGGAACAACCGTCGACGTGATGGTGAACCGGCTTCATAGCATGTGCTGAGTTGGATATTCCCTTTCCTACGTTCCATGCTGTCGGTGCTACACAAATGGAGATGCACTGGCACGATCTTCAGTCTGACGCTTCTCATGTTAAGGCGGCAGACATACAGGGCTGACTGGGCGTGGATCCTGAAAGTCGACGAGGCTCAGAACAGCCCCCCCTGACATGTTGTCATCGTTTGGCCGCGGTGGGGCTTACAATTTGGCCATCAAGGTCCTCATGAGCCCTCTCGCATCGCCGTCCTGCCGACGACCTCAGCGGTCTCCTCCCTCCCCCCCACTCTGCTTCCTTCTGCTATAGTACATAGTACATAACATGAGGGCTGACACTTTGATACGAGGCGGGTCGAATTGGCCCGGTTCAGTCTATTTTCTGTGACGAGCTGCGATCGCTGGCTAGACAACAGCTGACCACCTGCTGCAACAACTATTCCGAGGTCATCCCACGCTATGGTGGTGGTCTATTCAAGGCTACGCCCTTTCTCAGACAACCATCGGTGGAATTGATCGTGGTGCAGCGGTCGTGTAACTGACAATGACCTGGATATCGACCGTCGTTCGCCTCCTTACGCCAGGAGGATGCGCTTCTTTTGGGGAGCGGTTGTACATGATATCTCCCCGATTCATCTCTCTGCAAGGATGCTATTTCCTGGATCACAGTCAAAACAACGACTCGCTAGTTGTGAGAAGGAATTTGAGGTATCCTGCGGCTAAAAGAATCCTAACACTCGACGTGATGATCGAATGGTACCCCATCATGCCCGGATGTCTCAATTCAGCTCCTGTCCGGCCGGGGTGGGGGTGGATGAGACGTCGCATGCGACAAGCTACTCTCAGCGGGTCTTTTTCCTTATCTTTTCTTCCCCTTCTGGTTGGCATTGCTCATTCCAGAGGACTGAAAGTCAAGCCAGCGTTGCAAAGGCTGTCTCTGCCCGCAATTTTGGTGTCCTATTCTGCCTTGCGTACGGGCCCTTTGTGACCAGAGGGACAGCGCACAGGTTTGTAAGTGATGATCAGCCCTTGACTTTGCGTGTGCCTGCAGACATATTGGCATTGGAGAGCATGTGCTAGACAAGGCGCACAATTTTCGTCTCCGAGGGGTTGCATTGGGGAGGGGGGGATTAAAAATCATATGGGTCAGGAGGTCCTCGAGTGAAGGTGGTGCTGAAACGAATCAAGACTGGTTTGGTGGAAGCGAAAGTCGAGCTCATATCGGGAGGACCTTGATGGCCTGGCTGATCCTGACCGACCCCACCCCTAGACTGTAGCGGTACTTTCCAGTGAGTTTCTTGGCGGCCTTCGCAATGACCGGCACATGTGTGCCGTACTGCGAACTAGCATGTAGAAACGTACCTGGCTAAGGCAGCCTACCGGGGTGATAAGCAGCCACCCCCCCCCATTTAAGCTGCGCAGCCCCCCACCTGGAGTTACTGCCAAGTTGCAATGAATCGGCAGCAGTCTCCATAAAAAAAAAACCTGAATCTACCAATGGCAGTGTTGCAAATTCCTCAGTCATGCGCTTTCATTGGTCACTTGTATTTCAGTATTGAGCGCATAGTGCTGCAACGGAGGGGGAAGGAAGAGGAAGAAGGGGAAAAAAAGTCAAAAAGTGACCAGCGCGAGCCATCAAGGTCCTCACGAGAGCACATACCCAGTCTATGTGCTTGGCCCGCCGCCCACCAGAGCTTGATTCCTCAACCAGGTTTCTACGCCTCAAACCAGAACTCCAGCCCACGGCGCACACCACAACCTTCAAACCTACATCTTGACCCATGGCACAGGCTAGTGAACATTGAGTCTGTGATTGTCTGGCCGAAGTCCCTCAAGGTTCTCTCACCCACCCACCCTCCTCCTCCCAACCTTGGCTCGAGCATCGGCCTCCAATGTCGCGACACACTTGCGCCAGCTTTTCCTCTCCATAAAAGACGGCGCGACCGCCTCGTTTCCGCAACATTTGCCCCGACTCTTACTCTGCACGCCGAATCTGCCGTCGCTTTCTCTTTTGTTATTCTTCCCCTCCTCGACGTCTGTGCTATAGGGCCCAATACCTTTGTCCCTACTCTCACATTATAGACCTCGCCCTCACACGTCCCACCAAACAAGGCGCTTGTGAGCCACACAAAGGTGACAATGTCTGCCGACAACACAGCTATGGGCTCACCCACCAGTGTCACGGTGGATTGTGACTCTGGCAACGACTATGACGGGCGCCTGGGTCTGCGCATCTCGTCCATTTTTGTCATCCTTGTTGGGTCCTTCATCGGTGCTGTGGCCCCCATCATTCTGGCCCGTTCGAGTCGCATGATGGTCCCCAAGACTGCCTTCTTCATTGCCAAATACTTTGGATCAGGCGTCATCATAGCAACGGCCTTTATCCACCTCTTGGCCCCTGCCAACGAGGCACTTAGCTCGCCATGCTTCCCCGAAGATTCCATCATCGCCAGCTACTCCTGGCCAGAGGCGATAGCCCTCATGACCATTTTCCTCATGTTCCTCATCGAGCTGCTCGCCAGCCGCTTTGAGTGGAGCCTCGGGGGCGCACACAGTCATGACCACAGCCATGACTTGGCAGAGGCAGAGCCAGTCTCAACTCTAACCATCAAGAAGCCTGCTGATGAGGAAAACGTCGCCGCCAACGACTCCGCCACCCTCACTCTTACTTCCGTCAACGACCCGCGATTCACTCATGAGGTCTCTTATCCACCCGGCGGCGAAGACCACCTGGGGCACAAACGCGACCACACCGAAGTTGACTCCTTGGCCGCGCAGATGACAGCCCTGTTCATCCTGGAGTTCGGCGTCATATTCCACTCCGTCTTCATCGGGCTCACCCTCGCCGTCGCGGGTTCTGAGTTCACCATCCTGTACATTGTCCTCGTCTTCCACCAGAGCTTTGAAGGTCTCGGTCTCGGTACCCGGCTGGCGGTTGCACAGTGGCCCAAGGGAAAGGAGTGGCTGCCCTATGTGCTCGGCTGCGCCTATGCGCTGTCCACGCCCATCGCCATCGCCATCGGTATCGGTGTTCGACAGACACTCGCCCCGGAGGGACTCAGGTCCCTGACTATCAACGGCATCTTTGATTCCATCTCTGCTGGTATCCTGATCTACACCGGCCTGGTCGAGCTGATGGCTCATGAGTTCATGTTCAACGTAGAGATGCGTAAGAGCAGCATCGGCATGACGCTATCAGCATTCGGATGCATGTGTCTTGGTGCGGGATTGATGGCACTGCTCGGGAAATGGGCATGAAGAGGATGGTGGAAGAAAAGATATGGTCACTTGAGCGTAAACATGAAAGAAAAGGAAAGGGGGGGGGGGAGAGAGAAGAAGAAAAAGAAGGTCGACACTTGTCATCATCATCATCATTAAGCGGCGTTGTACAGGCACAGCGCGACCTGGGCCAGTCAAGTATGCGGAGGGCGACAATTGCGCGCGCGCGCTTATCATTCCGCCTCGGATACTTATGCCATGGCATGCGGGCTTATGTTATGCAGCATACCATGGGTTCTCCAAGCCACACGGTTTAGATCGGCATTGTGTGATAGTGTAAGTTCTTCCCTGTCTCTATTCGGTTGTGGGACGAGATCGGAGGCTAATATAGGGCCAATAGTTTACTTAGAACGATACCCATAAAGTATTTAAAAGAGAGTATATGAATTTCCCTTTACTTTGACTAAGGAGTGTCTAATCTACAGGAGGCCATGATCATATGCTTTCCATGAGTGCAGCCTTTCCCCGCATTTGTTGCTGATTCAATCCCCTCAAGGCACACTGAGAAGAAAAAAATGAATACCAAAAGAGAGAGAGTGTGTGTTTGTATGAACCAATCGGAACTCCAGGAGAAGAAATCAAGAGATTCGCTAGAGCGACGGGCGACGGGCGGCCGGCTCAGTGCTGTATGCCTTGTCAGACTTCAACATACACACAGTGTCTCCTCGTCAATTACCAGAGCGAAAAGAGCAGGAAGGAAACTTGCCTTGCACGAGGTGCACGTGCAGCTGGAGGTGCACTGCCCATTGCAGCATGAAGTACAGGAACTGCCGGGCGACAAGATCAGTCGAGGACGAGAGAGAGTGGGAGAGAGAGAGGGAGAGAGAGGGAGGGAGAAGGAGAGGAAGAGGCGGGCTTGCTGCCCAGGATCAGGAGGCAATATCAAGAGAAACTTACCAGGCACCCATTGTTGCTGTTGGTATGTTTGTGTGTGTTGGTATGTTTTGAGTGATTGCTATCTGGGTGCTTGAACGTTGCAAAAGGAAGAGATGCAGGGAAACTCTAAAGGCGGGGGAAGGGCAAGCAGGAGATGGGAAGGAGGTTTAAATACCCCTTCGAGCCACCCGATCTGGAATCGATGAGATAAGACAGGAGGGAGGACAGACTGAGGGGAAACACCATCATGGTTCCACGTGGGGTCGTATGACACGAAGAGCAGCGAGCGGGCGACCATCTGCAACCTTGGACCTGCTGAGCCATCATGTCTGGCTTCCTCTAGTCAGCTAGCTCAACCGGGATGTTGCATATCTCCCTGCGGATCGGACGAGTGGCTTGTTGGGTGGGTGTGGACGAGATGCTGTGTTATTACTCTGTGAGGGGGGGGGGGGGGAGCGCAACCCTTTTTGCCTCCTCGTCCGACGTGGAGGCTTGGTGCAGACGAGGCGCTGCTTTTCTCACGAGCAGGAAAAGACCATCTTTCACAGCTCATTCTCTCGCCATGAGGAATCGACATCTTACCATCATCATCAGTGCGAGGCAATGGAAAGTATGTGCTCTCATCATCTGGTGATCTCCCATGATTCACGACTCCCAACAGACGCCCCTAAGACGTAGGCTAAGAAACTTCTCCACCACACCTTTTGCTTCTGCCCTTTTCCTCAATGGTCGGGAGGGGAGGGGGGAGGGAGGGGAGACGTTCGCATACACAAAAGAGAAGAGCGAGTGTGGGCGAGAGTGACAACGAGCCAATGTCAAGGCACCACCGCCCACCCTTTTCCGCCGAGACCCAAGCCTGCACGGCGGTCTTTCTTAGGTAATTATCAGGCCCTGACCAGCCTGTCGTGGTACTCTTGGGCAAAATCCTTCCCAATGTATGGTTAGCCTGCTCTAGCCAAGGCGTGGGGGAGGGGACTGGTGGTATGAAGAGCTCGCTACTGTACATCGACGTGTATAGGCACTCGGCACTATTACTGTATTGCCTCATGCGGTTATCCGGTCCCCTTGTGCAGTTGGGGGTCCCAGGACGCACGTCTCTCTGGAATAAGGAACTCTGCTGCTGATCTTCTCATGGCCACGTCCATTCTTTTTCCTCATCTTGTTTTCTTTCCTTTCAAAGTTTCCAGCTGGGGCGGGCACGTAGCAACAGGCGTGGGCGAGGCCGCGAAGGTTGTATCGGGGCGGTCGCTGACGAGATAATCCCGTTGATCCCCAAGGCCTCCTTTCACTGGCACAAAGATGGAGGGGTAGGTGTCCAATGTGGTTCCAAGAGGGTGGACTTGGTTGCACCGCAGGACGTTTGGTTGTGCCCAGCCCCAGCCTCGTGGAACTGGTTGGTTCTGGTGCTCTGCCCATGCATGTCACACCCAGGATTTTCCTGACTCGGAGTACCAACATATGAGAGTACTGAGAAGGATTCCCCCAGTACCAGCCGGGCGCCATTCTGTGGACCGAGACTCGGATACTGCGGAAATTCAGCGCTTGCCGTCGATCGTCACATCAATCTTTATATAATCACTCTAGATGGAGGAGAGGACATGTGGTCGACCACGGGATGTACACAGAACTCATGAAGTGCCGAGAAGAGACGGTCCGTGTGTTGCCTCAGAGTCGGACATGATAGATGTGAAGGCGAATGATCAAAATGCTTCTGAGATAGTGCTACAACCCGGGTAATGCTGCCATCCTGCCACGATCCGTAACTCCAATGCCCTGTGCAGATGTACCAACAGAAAAGGACCGCAACTCCTCGCCATGCCATTTGCTGTTCCACTTGATCAACTCCCGTTTGAGACCTGATATTTAAAGAAGGAACATCACCATAGTTTCCAATGTATCAATAAGAGCTGCACAAGCAGGCATGGGATTTTCACATGAGAGTGAAATAATTATCTCCAACAAGACAGGCCGCAAGCAAAACCCCAGCTCCTATTTTCATGGGAAGACTGATGTGCACAGTCGTTCATCGGATCGTCGTATATTGGCTCTGTCATACCTGGCTGGCTGCATGAAGAACGAGACGTTTCTGCTCCCATGGTCGTGGACGCACCGTCATTCCCCTTGAGGTCGTACAAGGAGGCGGGGTCGCTTGCGTTGCTTACGCTAGCCCCAAGCCTGGTGAAATGCGTCTGTTCAGCGGGGATCTCGGGTTCTTGCTAGGATTTCTTGCTGTATGGCGAGTAGGTTCTGTGACCTGGATCGACTCGAGATATGCTTTGCCGCAGTCCAGCGCGAGGTTTTCGGCGCTTCCCGAGTTGACCAGTGCGTTGTTTGAGATCAGGCCGTTCGAGAATCGTGTTCGACTTCTTGATTATCGACGACGAGGATGAAGAGTAAGATGATGATGATGTAGGGGGTGTAGGCAAGGCACCGCTCACAACGTCTCGTGGGAGAGGAAGCAGAGCACCGCTGACGAGGTATCTCCTGGCCGGCGCTTTGGTCCTCCTCGGTCGCTCACGGACAAAATCGTTGAAGTCATGCTCCATCATTGCCTTTGCATGAATCTGGTACCATGGTTGTATGGTGGGCGCGGCGACGCCCACGCCGTTCTTGAGAAGACTGTTGCTTGCTGCTCGGTTGGTGCTGACGGAAGAAGTCCCCTCGTTGCTGGCCTCGACGTGCTTAGGCTTCTTGAACTGAGACATGCTGTCAATTGCTGCCCTCGTTCCAGTAGAATATG
This sequence comes from Cryphonectria japonica, assembly GCA_014851275.1. Lineage (NCBI taxonomy): Eukaryota > Fungi > Ascomycota > Sordariomycetes > Diaporthales > Cryphonectriaceae > Cryphonectria > Cryphonectria japonica. Next base: position 80,256 of record JACWTT010000043.1, read on the forward strand.
CTTCTTCCACTTGAGTAGACAGGGCAGACGCACTCTGTTTGTCAGACTGACTTTCCGACTTGGTAGCTGCCGTCTGTTGCCCGTTCTTGACCGCCTGCTCCTTCTTGAACTTCTTCAGTTGCCCCTTCTCAGGCTTGAGACCGGCCGACTCATCATCAAGCCTTCTATTCTTCGACTTGGCCCTTGCATAGTCGTCGAAGGCGCCGTCTAAATTCGACGGGCCCTGGTTGTCACCTATGCGGCTGTCGTCGTCCGAAACATGGTTGTCGGTGGAGGGGGAGGAATTAGAACCAGATTCGGGTGCGCAATGCGTGGGTGAGTGGTCGACATCATCCCCCTCCGAGTCGAAGCCGGAGAACGACGTGTCATCGTCATAGGCTTGTGCTCTAGAACGGGGAGGGCGCTCGTCGGCGTGGAAGTCGGAGCCGAGGTGGCGCTTGAACTTCCACAGCTCGATCCTGACCAGAGCAAGATCGTTCGCGCGCTGGGTTGAACTATCCAATTGGTAGAGTTGTTCCCTCTCCTTAAGCGCCTTTTCCAGTAACCGGACGTGGCTGTGCTCGCGTCTTGCAAGTGTGGCACTGTTCGTCAAGAGCAGCTCGCGCGGCAGCCAGTCCTTGGCAGAGAGACTCCGCAGGTCTCTTTGTGCCTCCCTCAGAAGAGCTCGGTCGATCTCCTCGCGCTTTTTGATTAATCTGGCAGTCTTTCTCGTGAGGCCTCGCTTGACCCTGTCGGTCAACGGCCGTGCCAGTCGAAGTTTGGGCTTGCTGGTGACGCTGTCGGAGCTGGGCTGCGAGGCATTGGTGCTCTTCAATTTGTATTTGAGGGGCCGGTTGATCTCGTCGGGTTTCGGAGGCATGCCGCTGTCGCCTTGCGGCGCACTTGTGGCTGCTGCCATGGGCGGCGACCTCTGCAAGGGTAGGTGCTCGCAGGAAGAGGGCGAAGTGGTGAGGAGTTGTGTTGTGAAGGAAGTCGTCGATTAGGATTATTCTTTTTGGACAGGAACTTTTCGACGGGGCTGATAAGATAGCTGGGGGTGGTTGTTTGGAGGAGGCCGGGTCTAGGGTAGGTGGGGTGGGGTGGGACGGGCCTAAAGGCCGCATTCAATTTGTCGATGTCTGGGCTGGACCGAATCGAACTATGATTCAAGATGAATCTGTTGAATACATGCCTGCCCTGTGCGACTAGGGCATGATACTTTCCTGGCGATGAGACAGGAAGGAAGAGATAAGAAGAAAGAAGAAAAGGAAAAGCGAAAAGGAAGATGATCCAAACGTTCAGACCAAGACGAGACATACACTCACTCACATGTGAACCATCACAGTACGTACCATGGTAAATGAGTGCCTGCCATGGAGCAAGTAACTGCAGTAAAGAGGACGTACCGTAGTATACCGTGCTACAGACATATTCGTCAAACCAGGAAGCATTCCAAACACTGCGCCCCGTTAGGAAAATCAACATCCGGAATGGTACCATTGTAAGAAGCACTAGGCTAGTTAGTAGGCCCCTCACCCACCACTTCTCAAAACCTGGGGTACTGTACTGAGCAAGTACTTAGTGTCCCTTCCGCTACTTTGTATGCTAATCCCCACATCCGAATTGCCAGGGGTCTTAAACGCGGACCTCGGCTCTTGGGGGGAAAGAACGAAGGAGGAGAGTAAACCCGGCCCAGGAGACGACTTGTTGTCGTGCTCTCTTCCTTCCCTCCACATATCAATTCTTATTTCTCAGTCTTGTTTCCTCCATCTTTCTTTATCTGGCCGGACATATTGAGCCTATAGTCCATTCCTCACAAAAGTCACCATGAGTGGTCCCGGTGTCGGTTTCGAGTATCCTCCTCAGCCCGTTGCGTGGCTGAAGCGAGATGCCCTCCTCTTCGCCAATAGCATTGGCTGCAAGCCCGATGAGCTTCACTTCCTCTATGTAAGCAGGCGAGAGAGAGGGAGAAAGACTCTTGGGAGACAAACGAACAATGTGATTCTGACTGTTGCAGGAACTCCACCCCGACTTTGCCGTCTTCCCTTCCTACCCCGTGATCTTGCGTAAGTGAAGGACTCGTCGCTGCCTTGGCTCGTTCGTGCTGACTTTTCTTTTCTTTTCTTTTTCTTTCTCTTGATCAGCGTTCAAGGGCACTACGCAAGAGGTCATTGACTTCTACGCTGCCCAAAGGGCGACCAAGATCCCTGGTATCCCAGAATTCGACTACACCCGCGTGGTCGACGGCCAGCGGCTAGTCGAGTTCATTAAGCCCCTCCCTGCCACCTCCGAGGGCCGCAACTTTGAGATCCGCTCCAAGGTCCTGGGTGTTTACGACAAGGGCCGCCCCGGGTCCGTCCTCGAGATCCAGCAGGAGCTTGTTGACGCCGGCACCGGCGAGGTGTACTCGCGGGTCACCGGCAGCTCTTTCTTCGTGGCGCAGGGCAACTGGGGAGGGCCCAAGGGCCCTGCGACCGAGAACTTCCCGCCACCCAAGGACAAGGCCCCCGATGCGACATTTGAGGCGCAGACGGACCGCGGGACGGCTCTCCTGTACAGACTCAACGGCGACTACAACCCGCTGCACGCGGATCCCGAGCCGGGCAAGAAGATGGGTTTTGGCGGCGAGATCTTGCACGGCCTGTACTCTTTTAACTCCACCTGCCACGGGCTCCTGAGGCACCTGGGCGGGAGCGACCCCAAGAACCTGAAGGAATTCCAGGCGAGGTTTGCGAGCCCTGTCAAGCCTGGCGATAAGCTGGTGACCAATGTCTGGAGGACTGGGGAGGTCAAGGATGGATTTGAGGAGGTCCGGTTCGTAACCAGTATCGCGGGCAAGAAGGTGTGCCTGAGCAACGGACGCGCCCTCGTCAAGGTTGTTGGTCTGGCCAAGAGCAAGCTGTAGGATATATCAATTTCGACTTTTGCTTTCCAGTGAGACACACATTCGAGGTTGGATTTTCAATTCTTACTTGGCCAAATCGTTTTGGTGGCTGAAAATGTAGCTACATATGAATTATCTGTGGTTGACATTTGTCAACTGAGCTTCTAAAATGTCACCTCCCTTCTCACTGTGTGTGTGCAGAACTGAGCAAGGATGCAATGAGGCTATGGAAGAATTCATTCGAGCTATGGTTTGAAGCGAGCTTCCTCTGTGTTTTTTTCTTTCTATTTCTTGTGAATAATCGGAAAGAAAAGCTATAGTAGTCGATTACTGATCAAGACAATTTGGAATGCTGGGCTGGTCCTTTACAGTAGCTGTAGTGTGGTCTGGGTTTAGGCAGCGGCTGGAGCGCTGCATGGGTGCCTACGGTCCAGGCCTGCGTGCCGGAAAACCTCTCGCTGCAGGTATCAGGCACAGCTCCAAAGAGCCCCAACAAGTCACACCCAACAGATTCCCCCCAGAGAAAGAAAAAGTAAAGAAAAAAGGGAGGGAAAAAAGAGACGCTTAGCAAAGATGATGCAAAATGTCGGAAAACGATGAGCATCATATCGGACAGCGCCGTTCTTATGACGGCGCTTTATGCACCGTCCGGTACATTGGCCAAGTCAGCGGTACCAGCGGCGAATGGCTGGGTGTTGAATGGGACGACCCCTCCAGAGGCAAACACGATGGTTCTCACAAGGGAGACCGGTACTTTACGTGTAAGCTTTCCTCAGTCTGCAAGCAGCCATGTGCGTTTCGCACAGGCAGGCAACAAAAGACAGCAGCTCAAGTCCCCATTCAGGTCTATCCAAGTCCCCCACCGCAGCCTCCTTCGTGCGGCCCACGAGGCCTGTTGAGAAGCCGCAAAGTTTTCTCGAGGCCCTTCAGCAAAAGTACGCCTCGGAGGTGACGGCAGACCATAAGCCCTTTGCATCGGGTCCGCAGATTGTGATCTCGGGCAAGGTAGCTGAGGAGATCGGCTTCGACAAGATCCGCAGGCAGCAGGCTCAGCTGAGCGAGCTGAAGATCGTCATCCTCGATGGCTTGCGAATCGTTGCGGTCTCAGTTACTGCTGCTTCTGGGGACCAGGAGACGAAGCCCGTCCGCGAGATTTGTCCAAAGGTGACAGAGCTGGATCTCAGCCGGAACCTACTGGCGGATCTTGCCCCTGTTGTTGAGATCTGTTCCGACTTGACTGAGCTACGTGGTCTGAGGCTCAAGTAAGTTCGCCCACGGCGTTGCATCATTCCGTACAGTTTTTGTTGTGGGTCTGTGTGTCTGACATCTGACAGTGGCAATCGGTTTCTGAATGTTCTCCAAGATCAATCCTTAAACGGATCCGAGAAGGCCTTTCAGGGCGTCAAGGAACTCGCGGTCGATGAGACTCTTATGCGGTGGGATGAGATATGCCATGTCGCTACTAGATTTTCCAGCCTTGCTGCTCTTTACGCCAGCTCCAACCAGCTCTCCAGGCTATCACCTATCCCGGCCTCTTCCACACTCCTAGAAACGCTAACGTCTATCTACCTGGAGTTCAACGGCTTCACCTCGCTTTCTGACATTGCTAGTCTCGCGGCTGTGACGAGCCTCCGTAATTTGCATCTCAAGGGCAACCGGATCTCAGCCATATCATCCGACACGACAGAGGACTTGCCGGCTTTCAGCAAGTCCCTCACGCACCTCGACATCTCTTACAACAAGATCCACAGATGGTCCTTTATCGATGCGCTCCCAGATTCATTCCCTGGCTTGACGTCCCTGCGCCTGGCTCACAACCCCGTCTATGACAACCCGGGTGGTTTCGATCACTCCAAAGACGACGGCACCGCCGCCGCGGCAGCAGCAGCAGCAGAGAGTGCTAAAGCCACGGTGACCGAAGAGGCTTATATGCTGACCGTCGGCCGTCTGGCATCGCTCAAGTCCCTCAACTTCAGTACCATCACACCCGAAGACCGCACCAACGCAGAGATGTTCTATCTCTCCAGAATAGGCCGCCAGCTCTCCTCCGTGCCGGACACACCCGAGGACGAGGCCAGGGTGATCAAGGGGCACCGCAGGTACGGCGAGCTGTGTGAGCTGTACGGCGAGCCAGCTGTCAACCGGCACGCAGAGACCAACCCTAACTTCCTGGAGGCGAGGCTTGTGAGCGTCGTTTTCCGGTTTCATCATGAAGAGAAGCGCGCACAGGTACCCAAATCATTGAATATCTACGCTGTCAAGGGCGTTGCCGGCAGGCTCTTTGGGCACCCGCCACTCAAGCTGCGCCTCATCTGGGAGACTGGAGAATGGGACCCCGTGGCGGGCTTTGACGAGGAGGTCGGCGACAGCAGCGAGGATGAAGATGAACCAGTCCAAGAGCCGGCGAAGACGAGCGAGGAGGAGAAAGAGAGGAAGAGGGAGACAGGAGAGGAGGAGCAAACACAGCCCATGAACAGAGCTGCCAGATGGGTCAAGAGGGAGGTTGAGCTGACTGACTCGCCTAGACAGTTTGGATTTTGCGTGGATGGATTGGATGTCACAATCAGGGTAGAGCCGCGATAGACAGAAAGAGATAGACAACGACAGAAGAAGCGTGGGCACTGTAGAGCACGATGAGTTTGGGACAAGACAAGACACGTTGACCATGGCAGCAATCGCTTGCTAATGTACTGTGTGCCGCCATAGCAATCACAGGAGGCTTGGGCTTACGTCCGCGCGGGAGGAAAGGCAGTCACCGCCACAGCAAGCAAACAAGATGCTGGATCTAGAAAATACTATAGCATTTTCCAACACGAGCAGACCAAGAACAGAGTCATCCAAAAGGTTTCTGGTTTTTCCTCCTGTTTTCATTTAAACGATTTAAAGTAAGTTCTCTTGAGTGTTGGTGTTCCAGGCCCAAGTAAGTATAGTCTTCGTTGCACCCTTCTCAAAGCAGCAACACACACCTACATACAACAACAATTTATCCTCTCTACGCGCAAGGCCTGTACTTTTCAAATCATGTATCCGTACCCTGAATACTTCATCATCCGCCGCGGCGCTCGCCAGGACATCATGGTGCCGCTTGTCGCCGCGGATCAGCTTCCCCAATGGCTGCAACTCGCCGGCGTCCCCCGTGAGCTCAGTCCCAAACAGGCCAGTGGGCTCGTCAGTCTCGGGAACCTCAACCGGAAGGACGACAGCCTCTACGAGGTGTGTTTGCACACAGATATGATCCGGGCCATCCTGAACGGCACGGGAGATGAGCCTGAGACACCAGGCTTTTCCGCTGAGGAGGAGGGCAGAGAGGAGGATAACAGAAAGCAGGAGGAGATAGAGGGCGAGGAAGCAGGGCTGCAGCGTCTTACTGCAGCGCCTCGAAAAGATACGATGATGGCGACGACGTCGAATGCCGAGAGTATGGCTCGGAGCGATACACCCCAACAGAGACCGTCGCCTCGCACCGCTGGCATGCGAGCAGCGGCAGCAGCTTCGACAGCAATGGTACGGTGCGATAGTAACGAGGTCACAGTCTCTGCAACGAGCCGAGAGCGGACTCGTGCTGAGAAGGCAGACAAGGCTCACCACCAACAAAACCACTACCACCACAACCAGCAATCTGAGGACAGACAAAAGGCACCTAAACAGTCATCCTCGGATCCCAGGCTCAGAATAAGACCCAGGCATGACACAATCGACAGCGAGCGCGATGAATCTCGGCGTCTTCCTGCAGCAGCTCAGCACCGCGGTACCAAGGGACACAACAAACCTGTTGTGGGCAGTGTGAACACCACCTACTGCCGACACTGGTGCCACCACGGCAAATGCAAATGGGGACGGGCGTGCCGATACCAGCACCGCATGCCGACGAGCTGGGAGGGTCTGCGCGAGGTTGGGCTGAGAGATTTTCCTACGTGGTATCTCCTGGCGATGGGCGCTGGAGGATTCCCTGCTGGGCTGAGAAGAAGAGGAGAAGAAGAAGAAGGAGAAGATATGGGCGTGAACATGCGCGTAGCCAGCGCAAATACAGACAACAGTCTTTTGGCCAGCTTGAGAGAGCCGTTTCACCCGGCAGAAGCCCTTCCATCAACGACGTCGTCATTATCCTCTTCTGCCTTCTGCCTCTCCTCCTCCTCCTCTGGGCACTCTGAGACTTACAGACCCGCCGCGAATCTCTCACAGCAGCACCACCATCAGCCCTCGCCCATGGACCTCCGCCTTATGCAAGGGCGCATGTCGGCCCTCCTCTCTGGGAGCACGGAGATGAGCAACCGGCAGAAGCTGCGGCAGATCAAGGAGATGCGCGAGCTGTTCCTGCGGACCAGCAATGCATCTTCCCTATCGGCATCATTTCCCGAATCTGCCATCAGCCTCCACAGGCATGCCACCGTGCTCCGACGACGACGAGGAGGAGGCGCCCAGGGAGTTAGTCGTCATCTACAGGGCAGGGATAACCTGTACACCGACGAGAACAGCATGGTGGCACCTACGGTCAGCCTGAGTGCTGCAGGCAGGAGGCACGGTGCACAGAAGAAGGAGGAGGAAGAAGAGGAGGAGGAGGGACAGCAGAGGGATGGAAAGATTACGGTGGAGAGTTCAACCCCGGCAGACATGATGATACGAGGGAGGACTATAGGTACAGTCAGTGGCAGGAATGCTGTTGGGTTGTACGGCGAGGATGACGACCATGAGGAGCTGCATGGGAGGTTGTCGCCGGTGAGCAGTGATTTGGTGGCTGGCGAGGAGGATATCTCCGGGGCGCGAGGAGAAGACAGGCTTGTGGACATTGATTGAATAAAGTAAGTAAGTAGCTGGCGAACAAGCAGGTGGGAATAGTGTGTGTTGTGTAGCAAGTTCCTATTATGTACTTGGTCAAGAATGAGGTTGAGGCATTCGTTTCCAGCTTATACAGTAGGGTTGATTTTAAATTATAAATCATACTAAATTTTAACTTAGCTATAAACTATCAGATGTGTATGTACATGAGTTGAATACTGTAACGAAGGAGGCAGGCGACAAGCATTCTAATACCACGAGGGTACACTCACGGCTCAAAGGTCATTTCATCAGAGATGCAAAGAAATCAGTTTATTGAACATAGAAACAAGACAACCGAGTGAATTTTGACTACAATCACAAATGAACCAAGTCCGATCATGAGTTTAATCTTGGACGAGATGCTCAAAATCCCGGCGCTCCGTGGCTCGCACACCACAATCTGCATGCTCAAGAAGCACCCTCATGGGATTTCACCACTGATATTGTAGTATTTGGCCGACAACAAAAAGAGACACTCGGGTCATCATATCAATTCCATGCCCCACCGAACCGCCTGTACAAACCACGAACAGAGGTAAACTTGAACAGACTCTCTGAGGCCTTATGTGAGCTTCCCGCCTACGTCGGTATCGGCGTGGCCTCGGATGACTAGGGTTGTTTTGTGGTGTGTGAGCTGGTAAATCTGGGATCCTCTGGGGTGGTTGTCTTTGAGACCCTTTTGGAATGGACCAGCTCGCGGCAGTTTCGGTAAAACAAAAAAGGAACGTACCTGGCTTGAAGAATCCAAATACTTGGTAAAATAGACGCCCCTTCTTTTACTTCGGATCAGCGCCTTCGTCGTTCGAATTAGTAGTAGTCGAGTTTTGCTGCTTCTGCAGCTTCTGCATCTGCTTCATAATCTCAGCGGCCTCGAAAGTATACTTGCACTTCATCCTCAAGGCCGCTCCGTAGCGATACATGACGAACGGGAAAGGCATGCACATCAGCGTGAGAAACGCCGGTATCGAGCTCGCCCAGTGGTTCCCGAGGTTGTTGTACATCTGGGTTGTAAATAGGGGGAACGCGGCTGCGAGAACAGAGCGCAAGACGGCGGACGCTGCGAGGACGGAGGCCGCGTAGATGGTGTACGAATCGATGAGGTAGTTGATGACGGGAAGGACGACGAGGATACAGCCGAAACCAATCGGTGCAGAAAGAACAATACAGACTGCCCAGTGAATGTTGGGATAGTTGGTCCAGGCAAAGGCAAACATGCTGATCGGCAGGGCGATGGAACCAACCATGGCTGGTGGCAGGCGAGATTCTGCGGTTGCCGTCTTGGCCATAAACAGCCTCATGTAACGTCTATTGTCGAAAATGGCGTAAACCCCTCCAAAGAAGATACCAACGGCAATACCAAGGACGCCAGGCCGCCAATGCCCTCGTTCCATCCACGGTCAACGTTGAAGACAATCGTCATCCCCGGCATAAACATGTAGATGGTGGTGTAGATGACGGCTATGTAGAGTGAAGCAACCAATACGATGGGCTCCATGAACAGCAGTATCCATGGCCGTACCAAGGCTTCCTGAAACGCTTCGGACGGCTTCTTCTTGCCCTGATCTTTTTCAAGAATACTGATATAAGCCTTGCCATCAGATTTTGACAGGCGACCTGCCTTCTTGAGGAGAATTGCCGGACCATATGTCTCAGGGACGAAGATGATGCCGAGAATGCCTATTATTCTAGACTAGCACTCGCGAGACTGAATTGTTCTCCATAGAGAAAGAGGCCCAGAAGACTTACCAATGATGCCGATGGCTATACAGCAAACTCCCTGTACCCAACGACATCCAACATTCTCCGAGATGAAGCCATCCACAATTGGACCGAGGATGGGACCAAGAAACGGCGCAACGCTGTACAGTGTCAGGGCAAGGCCCCTCTGGGTGGGGGCGCACGTATCGGCGAGGACGCCGCCCGAGTTAACAATGGGGGAACCGCCAAAGGTGCCGGTGAGGAACCGCAAGACAAGGAGGGTGGCAATGTTCTGGCTTCCAGCTGAGCCGCCAATGAAGGCCACCATGGCTACGTGAGAGATGATCCAGAGATTTCTCCTGCCATAGAACTCGGACCTATGAGATAAATACTGACTGTCAGTAGCCGGGACCATGCCTGGGAGCTATCTTGGGAAGGGGTATTTTGACGCACTGGGATTTGTTAGCATTTGTACCGGGCATGAATCTAATACCGTCTGAGTGATTGGTAGAGAGGCGTTGCTCACCAGAGGAGCCCAGAGTGCCGGGCCGATAGCGAAACCGAGCACATAATCGGAGACACCGACTACAAAGACTTCGGTGCTGATGTTGAAATCTTTGAGCACTTCGACAGAGGACTCTGAGTATGCTGACGAGGTGAAGGTGACGACGAAGACAGACAAGGTAACGATGCAAGCAATGAACCATTTCCTGCTCTGGCCCCAGTTCATGGGGTTTTCGGGATCAGCCTCCTGAAATTCGACAATGAAGGGATCTTGCTCGGTGCCTTGGCCTTCGTAGACCTGATTCTTCTCCATGCCACCATGGTCGGACGGTGTGTTTGGTTGGGCTTGTTGAGACATGATTGTAACAACCTTTAGTAAGACACAAAGGGCCACCTCAGTATAATTCAAGATTGTGTTTAAAGGGCAACAGAAACAAGAAAGAAATATCATATGACAATTACAGGTGGTCGCAAGGAAAGTTGTTTGATATCTTGGTGAATGTATAAGATCGCAAAGGCATGTCTGGCAAGCAGGACGGCCGGAACTGATTCTAATTGGCTACCTTACAGGCACGGTGCAAGGCATGGTATAGTAGTTTGTTTGCAGGTATTGTACTATGTAGGGGTGTTTCTTACGAGCCTTCAGCCAACACTTCGCAGATGAGCCAATTGCACGTCTTTCCGCCAGACAGCCAAGCGGAATGCCCCATGATTGGCTGAGAAGTTGCTGACTGCCCAAATACCCAGATAGTTGACATTAAACGAGAATACAGCATTCAGACAAGTCAAGTCACTTCAACTTCACATGTAGGTGCTGTAATAATATTTACAATGGATGCCGCCACCACCACGACGCCGGAGGAATTCCAAGGGGCGCGGTCGAGATTATTACGCAGGGAGCGGTTGCGAATCACAAACGCTTGCCAGCAGTGCCGGTCGAGGAAGACTAAATGCGACGGTGCCCACCCTGGTCTGTACTTTTCCCCTTCGATCTCTCCTCGTTCCCAGCTTTTTCTTTCGTGATGTTGACGTCCAGTTTCGTCCGGAGCAGTTTGTGCAAAATGCCAGGCAAAAGCACAGACATGTTCGTATGGACATGACAGCACTGGCACTGCCATCAATGTTGGCCAAAAACCCAGGCACAACAACAAGTCCATGAATGTGTCCCAAGTACCCGGAAATCATGGTCATGTCCCTGTGTCCTCGACTCCAAGTTTACAACAGCCAACGCCGCCATTGCCACCAACGAGCTCGGAGCACTTGATCAAAGTCCAAAGCCCGAAGCAGGAGTCGGAGCCAGCCTCGAATCAGGCTCGCAATCGTTACACCGCTCACGAGCCCTTCGCTGGCCAGGTCGCAGCTGCAATCACCGCAAGAGCCGGCGTCGCGCCCCCGGCCACTGCCACCAATCCCGTTCCTTTTGTGGATGCACCCTTGTTTGGCGAGATAGAACTGGACTCCCTACACAGCGCTGCTGCTTCCTCTACGGAGCTATCGGAATTACACTTGCTCCCGCGCGCATATGCTGACAGGCTTGTCGGCATATACTGGCACGCGATCGAGTGCATCCTGGATCGAGAGCACTTTTTCCGCGACTACGATGCCTTGTACTGTCTAAACCGTGAGGCGTTGCAGCACCCGGACCATGCGATCCGGCTGAGCATGCTCTATGTTGTGATTGCCGCGGCCGTCCAGAGACAAGAAGCTACAGCCCTGCAGAGACGGAACGAGGAGGCAAATGGCTACTTCCAGCTCGCATGGCGGCTTCTGCGTCCCGAGACAATACTCTGGAGGCCCGGGTCGCTGGAGCTTGTCCAGTGCTTGATGCTGATAAATCGGTACCTCCACTGCACCAACAACCAACACAAGACGTGGATGACGGTGGGTATGGCAATGCGAGTTGCTCAAAGTATAGGTTGCCATCTGCCTGAGACGTTGTCAGCCAAGGGCTCTGATCATGACAGGTAGTTGAAAAAAAGGGTCTGGGTGAGCTGTGTAGCCTTGGACCGGTAGGTTCATATCGCAGACAAGAACTCTTTTTGGGGGAGGGGAGAGGAGGGGAGGAGGGTGCACTCTACCTCTTTCGTGTGATCGATATAATGCTGTTCTGGCGTGCATAATAATAGATGCGTTAACTGGGTACTTGGCAAGACGTCGGCACCGTCTTTGCTCCCCCTACACGGGCAGAGCAGACTCAACGCCACGTTCCCAAGCGGAGAAAAGATTGATGATCATCTCATCCGGGGGTTGGAGCTTCACGAGATAGGCAATCAGATCCAGTTGGCTCAGACGGGAGCCTGGGGTCATCTCGGCCCCAGGCTGGGGCTGCCGCAATTCTATGAACACAAGGAATACCACATTGTGGCGGTACAGCTGGACGAATGCCTGAGCAAGTGGGAGAAGAAGTTACCCGACGATTGGAGCTTGCAGAGTCTGCAGTACTGCGTGGAAGGGCCATTTCGAGCAGAACGGTATCTGACTCATCTTCGGTAAGGCCAGCAATGATTTCCACGGTTTAGGTTTCTATTTTCGCCTTCAATCTTGATTCCTGGAACTGGGTTGCCAGCAGCAGCAGCAGCAGCAGAAGAAGGTGACCCTGCCCCCTTTCTTGAGCCTTGCTGATGCCGATATACTATCAGGCTCTTTCACATGCGAATCTTTCTGTATCGACCTATGCTCGCTCGCTTCTGCTCCTTCAACTCCACCACAGCCGCAGCCACAGCCCAAGCAACAGCCAGCTCCATCACGCTCAGCGATCGGCTCGTCAGAGAATGTGCCGCGATGTGCATCGAAGCCGCGCAGAGACTCACATCGCTGGTAATGGAGACCCTTGAGCCGGACTCGGCCATGGGTCTTGTGCCCTGGTGGTACCGGATCTACTATTTACATATTGCGGGGATCAACTTTCTGGCGGCCATGTTCACATCGGACCTGTTCACCGGGTCGGTCTCCAAGTCGTGGGAAACTGTCATGTCGGCCCTTCGTGCGCACAATCACTTGAGTGCATATGTCCAGCAGTGCATCCGGATATTCGAGACGCTCTCGACAAGGGCCCTTGAATCAAGATACCCCAACGCAGCAGTTGGCAGCGGAGATGCATTACCCCCGACAGCTTCCTCGTCGACGATCTGTTCCAGGATGTGGGCTTCGATTTCGACGATCTTTTTTGCAACAGCATGGAGGTTATTTGAGTTGTCAGGCAGCCATCTCGTATCAATTGCTTGACCAATAAATCTGAATCTCTGAGTTTACCAGACATACACTGCTGCCAGCCAGAATACCTGATAGGTAATTACATAATTGACCTGATCATAATTATAAGCTCCTCTATGCTCAGTCCAGTCTTGATTGCAACATTGCCAGTGTTTGTCTGACCATATCCTCGGTGTTACAGTCCCACACCAGGAATTAAGGTCCCTCCCTTATTATCAATTGGTTTGTTTAGGCTGGGATAAGCTAGCACGTATCTCCAACAACCACGAAGTGGTGGGCGTAATAGGAAGACGGGTTTTGGCAGAGTCGGCGCTGCGGCGCACCATAGCGTGCGTACTTCCGGGGTACCTGAGGAAGAAGAGTGGATCGTATTTCCGGTGGAAAATTGCCACTTCGTTCAGTCAGCTAGAGCCTTAACGCCGGGCGCGAATGAGATCATTATCATTTTTCTGCTGGACCGCGGCTACGGTCGCTAAACAAGCTTTACTCGCCAAGGGATAACTTGGTTGGCGATATCACCGAGGCGGGGTCCAATTGGCTTCAAAAATAGGTTTCTTGCCAAGCAGAAGAAATCATATTCACAAAATATATAATTCACCACGCATCTCTTTCTCGGCTTTGCTTTCCCAGTTCGATACCAGCAACTTCAAACGGACGCAAAGAAGTGGGATTCCATTGAAACCCTCATTGACCAAGGTTACATACAAATACTTTTTACTCGCAAAAAACTTCGTACGCCACAGCAACAATGCCTCAAATCGACGGACAAGAGGTCGGCCCCATTGGCTACGGTCTTATGGGTGAGTGATTACACATTACATGATCCCACCAGTCGTGCTCTGATGATGAAAACGCGATGCTAATGCGAGCTGTTTTTGCAGGCTTCACCTGGCGGCCCAACCCTTGCCCCCAGGAGCAGGCCTTTGAGGCGATGCGTGCCGCCCTCAAGAACGGCTGCACCTTCTGGAATGGGGGCGAGTTCTACGGAGGCCCAGAATACAACAGCCTTGTTCTGCTGGAGCGTTACCTTGAGAAGTATCCCGAGGATGCGGACAAGATTGTCCTCAGCATCAAGGGCGCCGGGGGGCCCCGGCTGGAGAAGGTAGCTGACGGCAGCCCCGAGGAGATTCGGCGGTCCCTCGACGCCGTCCTGGGCCAGCTTAAGGGCCGCAAGAAGCTGGACCTCTTTGAGTGCGCGCGCCGCGACCCGCGCGTACCGTTGGAGGTGACCTTTGGCGAGATCCAAAAGTACATCGACGCGGGCAAGCTGGGCGGCATCTCGCTGTCCGAGGTGAACGCGCAGACGATTCACGACGCGGTCAAGATCACAAAGGTCAAGGCTGTTGAGGTCGAGCTCAGCCTGTTCTCCACGGACGTGCTCGAGAACGGCGTCGCCGCGGCCTGTGCACAGTACGACATCCCGCTGGTGGCCTACTCGCCCCTGTGCCGCGGCCTGTTGACGAGCAGCTTCAAGTCGATTGACGATATCCCCGAGGGCGATTTCAGGCGTCACTTGCCGCGCTTCCAGGACGAGAACTTCCAGCATAACATCACCCTGGTGGAACGCGTCAAGTCGCTGGCCGACAAGAAGGGCGTCACCCCGGGCCAGTTTGCTCTGGCCTGGGTGAGGGCGCTCTCCAGGCGGCCTGGCATGCCGACCATCATCCCCATCCCAGGAGCGACGACGGTGGACAGGGTCAATGAGAACTCCAAGGTGGTAGACCTGACGGACGAGGACATGGCGGCGGTCGACGAGATCCTGGACAAGATGGATATCAAGGGGACTCGCTACCCCGCTGGGGCGCCCACCAACACCTAGGACACTCAGAGAAGACCTTCAAGTGTGGACATTTCACCTCCCCCCCCCCATAGCTGAATCTGAACTGCTCTTGTTGTGACCACTCAAACTGTTAGCATATAACTGCACTTGCTGATATTGACTGTGTTTGAAGGTGTGTTAAACACGCATGTTTTGCAGGCCTGGCATCTTCAGAGCCCTACAAGTAGGGTTTGTGTTTTTTGTCCACAACGCCACCGCTTGCGCAGTGGCTTCAGAATTGCAGAACTCATTATTCATCAATTGATGCCAGCGTGTCAAACGAAGAGAAAAAGAACAAGGGCTCCACTGTGACTGCGCTTACCGGATTACCTTTCTTTTAGGACTTTCAAAATCATAAGAGAGAAAAAGTCACAACAGATGCAAAGATGCTGAAAGACTTAGCTCGTGAGAGAACGCGATCGAAGCTCTACCTTGCTCGTGTTGTGGCGTTAATGACGAGGCTGCGCGCCTGTGCTTGCTGTCTTTGCGGGAGGGAGAAAAGACAGAGGAAGAAAAGAATAAAATGTGTGTCAGACGAGAAGCCAAGGGTCTGTATTTCGGCAGTGCGGAGTTAAGTGGTGTGTGTTTTTTATATCCACTGACCTGACCCTGCCAAGCTTGCTTACTAAGTATCTAATAGGCCTAATACCCTCGCTGTATAGGCAGTCCAGTACAACGCTGTATCACTGCACAACGGCGCTCTCACTATTCCTGGCGTACGCAAATACAGCAAAGCTCGGATGCTTGAATATGCATTCTCTTGCTTCTCACACGACACATGCCGAGCCTGATCAAGCCATTCAGTCTGCGCATTCGCAAGGGATTGCAAACCCTAACGTCTCACGTTCCTTTTGCCCAACAATACTAGGCGCTCTTGGCGTCCTGATACTGGGTTGAAGACGCTGCCCCTCCTCCTCCTCCTCGGTGAGGTGGGGTTCTGGCAGGGTGCCTTGGCAAGACGACATGCTCCAAACCAGTATGGGACAGAGGTGAAATGAGGGCGGACGAGACCTCGTTTTGGGAGGCCAGAAAGTTGCCAGGCTTGCCTGGAAACATTGACAAGTATAGGGCACATTTGACTGCGTTGTATAACTTTGTCAATCCATACATAAGACCATACAGAACCGTTATGTTGCCTCCAAAGATTAATGCAAGTATCACACTAGCAACAAGGTTACTTGTGGTGTTGGAAGATCAAATATACATTTGAAGCCCGCTGATCATCCCCTGGGTCTGCTCATGATCCAAATGGCCTAGAACCCTAACCCCGCGTCATATAACCCTGCAACTTATATTCCACATCAGAACATGAACACGAATGCTTTGAACCCACAAGACTTGCTTGACATCCACGACACCATGACCTCCATCTCCTCGGCTGACCAGGCTTGCGCCAATGTCGACATCCGCGGCACCAAGGGCAATGGTGTTGCTGGGCGGTGTCTCGCGGCACTCAAGGCCTTCCAGCCCGGCGAGCTCATCGCAGCATTTCTAGACCCGATATTGGTTCTCCCCAATGGCCCGTCTGCTAAGGTTGTCTGCAACCACTGCCTGAGCCATACCAAGCCGACCAAGGCGTGCACGGGCTGCAGGGCCGTGGTGTACTGTGGTCCAGCCTGTCAGAAGGCCAACTGGGGCCTCATCCACAAGCTCGAGTGCAAAGTGTACAAGAGGGTCAAGGCCTCGGTCGACAAGGACTGGTTGCCAACGCCTGTGAGGGCGCTGGTGCAGGTTCTGTTGAGGTGGGATGCAGATTCGGAGCTAAGGAGCCAGTTTGGTCATCTGGAGGGCAACGTGGATAAGTTCAAGCAGAATGCCGAAGTCTGGAAGGATGTTGGCCTTCAGGCTTATGGTGGCATGGCATATGCCGGGAGGAAGGAGAATGACGATCAACTTCACATGGCGAGGGATATTCTATGCAAGGTAGGGCGCCAATACACCCGTGCTATGCGTTGCTGTAGAGACTGTTTCAAGAGTCCTCCTCTGACGTCCACACAGATCCAGACAAACTCCTTCGACAGGACGGACGCGGATACAGGGCAGGCTGGCATCTTCCTCCACAAGACTCTTGCTATGGCCAATCACTCCTGTATACCGAATGCGGTTGTCAACTTCTCGGGGAGGCAGGCCTTCCTGAGAGCTGAGCTCCCGATCAAAGAGGGAGACGAGATCACCATTTCATACATCGGTAGGTACCTCTTCTGATTCAGGGGATGTCTTTCGGGATTATTCTGTGGCTGCTTCACTTTTGGCTATATGCTGACATGATCAGACTATACCAAGCCAAAACTCTTCCGTCAACTCGGCCTCCACCTATATCACTTCGAATGTGTCTGCCCACGCTGCAAAGGCGACCTGACGGTCTACGAAGTGTGCAAGACCTCTCCTACCATCCCTCTCAACTCGTTCAGCCTGGTTCCCAACCTGGAGAAACTCCGCAAGCCACCCATAAAGCCGCCAAGCTCACAAGCGGCCCTCAAGGAGCTGAAGGACAGCATCGATGAGATCTACGTCGCCTGCCAGCCCCCCGACCCTTCACAGGCGCCGAGGACGTCCGCGGCGCGACTTACACACCTGCGACATCAGTGGAAGCAATGCCAGCCTTTGATACAGGCCCACATGTGGGCACAGGAACCACTGGGGCTAACGGTCGAGCACGCCATCATGTATTACATGGAGACCGGCAGCTTTGCACATGCCCTCTCTGTCGCGTGTTTCGCTGCCCTTAGCTGCGCGCCCTTCAAGTATCCCGCGCCTTTTAATGAGCGACGGCTCAAAGGGCTCATGGTCATTGCCAAGACGCTCACAAACACGGCACCGCCTTCGGTGATGGACGAGCTCTCCAGCAGATCCGATGAGAGGGTGATGATGTGCTTGCGCCAAGCTGATCAGGTCGCCATGTGCGAGGCACTCGCGCTGATGGTGGAGAAGTACGGGCTGCTGGCCAACTCGGAGGACTGGGAGATCGTGGAACTCGCGCGAAGTTTCCTCAAAGACATTGCGAGTCTGCCGGGCCGGGAGAAGGAGTCGGAACTGCTTCGTAGTTGGGTCAAGAGCCGTGACGAGGCTGGCACCAAGTATTTCAAGGAGCAAATCCTGCAACCCATTGAGGACTTGGCTTCGTTTGCGGTGGACATCATGGTTGCAGATTTTGCGGAGAGCGCATAGCCCTTCTTTTGGCAGATGGCGTTGGGGCCGCAGAAGGCAGCGTGTGAGGCTTCATCAACCGAGCGGATTTCTGAAAGCATTGGAGGAGTATTATGATCAAGCCAGTCCTCTCTCGATGGGCTGGAAGCATGACTATATCCACTCATGTAATTAAAGGTAACTTATGCCACCTTCCATTTGTTTCTTTGTGGATTAAATGCACACTAGTGCTTGTTCCACCGTGGAAGCAAGTCTGCAGAATTTGTAACAACAACCGAGATATCCAGAGAACCATCTGAGCACTCTACTCTTCTTGGGTTACCAAAGAGACATGTTCCAACCAGGAGAGCCAAGCAAATAGAAGGCGATATTGTTGTTCCCAGAGCACCTGCTCTGTTGGACTAGCTATATCAGCCTATTTTTGGTGGTCTAATTGTTTTCTGGAGCCTGCTAGGTGGCGTGGTTAGCGCATGCTAGTCAGTTCTAGGAGCTTGGTTTTAGTGGGTTGACACCTGAAGGTGCCTGTAGGTGCCTGTAATGTGCCTCCATGGGAGTACCGCCCCAGGTTTGGACGTGCCTAGTGCATAATCCAGCCGCTCATAGTTTGCAGATTGACCTTTGAATTTTCAACTGACTGTATGCACAACCTCACTCAAGACCAACCGACAGCTGCTTAAGCTGCACTGTCCCACCACAACACATCGAGGCCACAGAGCCTTTTTGTGTCCTTGAACAGGAAGTCTATCGAGCTTGTCTTAATTCAGTCATTCTACTAGTCATGATGGAAGGTGTGACAGCAAGCAACAACAACAGCGTCGCTGCTACAGGGGAGGCTGTGGCCTCGCAGACCCGAGCAGCCTCCCCATCTTCACGCAGCGATTCCAACAGCACAGGCACAAAAAGACGGCGGTCAGTGGATAGTAATCAGGAGGACAAGAATGCTGATGGTGACGACGATGATGGCGGGTGGGAAAAGGTGGAACGTCGCCCGACTAAGAAATCGAAGAAAACGCCCAGACCTGACGGGTCCAGCTACCCAGCCATCACCTTCTCGACGTCTGCCAGGCTACAGTCCAAGATCGACATAGCCCAGCTGCGCAACTTGATACTCTACATCATGGCTGACGGCACAGCTCCGCAATGGGTCTCAGTCAGGCATCGGCCCCAGTTTAGGAAGATCGTCACTGTCCTCGTGCCAGGTCTCGAGGAGTTGATGTTCAAACACAACGTCGACTACGCGACCTACAACCGTGTCGATGGCAAGACTCACGGCCAAGCGGCCGACCGTTTCCTCACCTCTCCTGATGACTACTACCCACGTCCCCTCAGCCAGGATCGTCTGCCAAAGGCTCTGCGGCCGTTTGCAGAGATGTTTTCTCATCTCTGGCCCTGCAAAGCCACCGGCGACGACAAGCAAGGGCGCATGCACTCGCCCATCTCTACCTTTCTGACAGCTCCTATACCCAAGTCCGCCGAGGATAAGAAGAAAAAGGGTCCCAAGCCTGTCAAGGACCCCCAAGGCTGGACCAACGTTCGGACTCGTATTACCGATTTCATCCTAACGCCTGAGCAGTACATCGAGAATGGCTTCTCTGTTCACCCAAGCTTGCTGAAACCCGGGCAGACTCTCAACGCCTCCACGAGCGAGATCGAGTGGGTCCACACAGAGGTGAGCAGTCTCCAGGACGGCGAGGTGCCCGAGTCAGAGATACAGCAGGGCAGCATCACTGCAGGTCGCGAGGTGCTTGCCATCGACTGCGAGATGTGCATGACAGGAGAGAAGGAGTTCTCTCTCACGAGGATTAGCATCGTCTCGTGGGACGGGAGCGTCATCCTGGACGAGCTGGTTAAGCCGGACAAGCCAATCACAGACTACGTGACACGGTTCTCAGGCATCACCAAGGAGATGCTTGATCCCGTGACCACGACCATGAAGGATATTCAGCAGCGCCTCCTCAAGCTCATCACCCCACAGACCCTCCTCTTGGGCCATTCCCTCGACTCCGACATGAAAGCCCTGAGGATGACACACCCTTTTATTGTTGACACCTCCGTTCTCTTCCCCCATCCGAAGGGGCCCCCCTTCAAGCATTCCCTCAAGTGGCTCGCACAGAAATTCCTCGGCCGGGACGTCCAGAAGGGCGACGGCACCATGCAAGGCCACGATAGCATTGAGGATGCTAGGACCTGCCTCGACCTGGTCAAGAAGAAGTGCGAAAAGGGCAAGGCCTGGGGCGCTGGCGAGTCCACAGGAGAGAACCTTTTCAAGCGCCTGGGCCGCGCCGGTACTGCCTACCGCGCCCAAGCTGGGCCCGAAGCCACGGGCGGCCTCTCGGTCGGCAAATCTTCTGCAGCCGTGGATTGGGGCGATGCCCAGCGCAGTGTCTGCAACCTGGCCGATGTGGTGCTTGGCGGGTGCACCAGCGATGCGGACGTCGAGGCAGGTGTGCTTCGCGCGGTGCGTGGAGACCCGGACGGGGCAGTCGTGAAGGGTGGCGGGGTTGACTTCGTCTGGGCGCGAATGCGTGAGCTGGAGGCCCTCCAGGGATGGTGGAATCGTAATAGGAAAGATGCCGCCGGGGACGATGCCGGCCCGCCTAAGAAACTCGAAGAACTCCACGCCGCGACGACGCGCAGTAACCCTTTTGCCGCCAACGTGGAGACAAACGTGTTCAGTAATGCCGTGGTGGATCTCAAGAACTTCACGACGGCGACAGCACTGCAGGACAGCGACCAGGACGCGGGCGCAGTCCACGCAGAATCAGGCACCTCGCCACTGGAGCAGTGCCTGACAGATGTGGCAGACCGCCTGAAGCGCATCTACGACGCCCTGCCGCCCTGTACGGCGCTCATCGTCTTCAGCGGCAGCGGCGATCCGCGGGAGATGAGCCGGCTGCAGAGCATGCAGGCACAGTGGAAGAAGGAGTACAACACGCCTGGCATGAAGTGGGACCAACTCAGCGTCAAGTGGACGGACCGGGAGGAGCAGGAGCTCAGGAGAGCCGCGCGCCAGGCTCGTGAGGGCATCGCCTTTGTCGGCGTCAAGTAGACATGGTATGTTTGGATGACGAATCGTGGTCTTCATATCATATCGGGTTTCTTGAGGGCGGACAGTATGTATGTATGGGAGATACAGAAGTCCAAATAGTTCGCTGCCTCTACACCCACGGCGCAAAAGATGAGAGGCGCACGACGCGTCCATGACTTGAGCGAGAAGGATAGAACAAGACTCGAGCCGTACGTAGCAAATGGAAAACCTGACAAAACACCATCATAAATTTGCATTCATCTTGTGACGTGTGTAGGCCAAATCCTACTCGGTGCTGTATTCATCATCCTCATGCATTCTTATTATATCTCAATTGATATGCTATTCTCGCCTATGATCATTCCCCTCCCCCTGGGCATGACCTCCTCCTCCTCCTCCTCCTCCTCCTCTTCCACCAACACCACCAAATGAAACCCCCTCTTCTAAAACTCAAACTCGGGCCGGAAAATATCCGGATCCACCCCAAAGACAACCTTCTCGCTTAGGTCCCTCCTGCTCATGAGGGTAAAGACCCTGCGCAGCGTATCATAGAGCGTGGTGCTGCGGTTGTGGGTGGTCATGCGGTCGAGGTGCTCATCGCTGACGTCGGCGCCGTCGCCGGTGGTGCTCAGCAGCTCCCTCGCCTTCTCCCTGCCGGCCTTCTCGACGGTCTTGTGCATGGCCAGGGCGCTCAGGAGGTGGCCGGCGGCCTGCTCGTAGCAGCCAATGTTCATGCACGACACGCCGAGGTTGTAGCGGGCGCGCACAAAGTTGGGCCGCAGGGCGAGGGCCTTTTCGTAGGCGGCGATGGCCTCCTCGCTCTTGCCGCTGTTGGCGAGGGTGGCGCCCAGCCGGTTCCAGAGGAGGTGCAGCTGGTTGCGCTGGTTGGCGATGCCGAGCTCCGAGGAGGCGAGCGCGGCGTGGAAGCAGTCGACGGCCTTGTCGAAGTCCTCGCTGCCGTAGAACAGGACGCCGAGGCCCACCTGCACGTCTGGGTCCATGTGCTCGCCGTCGGGGGCGTACTGCGCCGCCTCGATGAAGAGGCTTGTGATCTTGTTGTGCAGCTCGGCGCGGTCCGTGAAGCCCATCTCGGCCGGGTTCGACAGGGCATCTGACGAGATGACCTGCGGGTATTTGACCGAGAGCCACCGCTCCAGGGTTCGGTAGGCAGTGCTGTCGTAGCCCTCGTTGGTGTAGGAGACGGCGAGCCCCATGAGGGCGTCGAGGTTGTGCGGGTCGAGCTGCAGAACCCTCTGGTATGCCCGCAAGGCCGCGTCCTCCTTCTCGTTTTGTGACTGTGCCGAGCCCAGCCGCGCCCACGCCTCGATATGTTCCGGGTCCTTCTGCGCGGCAGCCTCGAATGCCAGGGCCGCCAGAGACAGGTTGCCGCCTTCGTCCATGATGCGCACACCCTCTTCGAATGGGTTGGCCTGGTCCTTGAAGAGGTTGTCCTGCTCGAACAAATAATCCTCAATCAGGGGGTCGGCCGACATGCGCCCGCCTCCACCTCCCCAGGAATCGATGCCATCGCTCCATTTGATGTCCAGGTCCTCGTCGGGCATGGACCGCATCGCCGCCTCGCCCTCTTGTATTCCCTTCCATATTGACTCGAAATCCCCAAAGCCCGTCTCCGAGTCCATCAGCTTCTCGTCCATCTGGTTCAGCTCCTCCTCCATGGCCAGGGACTCGTCGTGCTCATCGTGCAGCTTGAACTGCTCCTCAAACCTCGTCTGCAGCTCCTGTGTATCCACCTCCTTCCCCTTGCCCTTCACATCGGCCTGGTAGTTCTGCTGTGTCGACGCCTGCTGCTGTTGTTGTGAGTACATAGGCATGCCCCCATACATGCCCTGCTGCATCATCCCCATCGACATGGGTCCTGCCCCCATCATCATGGGCCTCTGGTACGTCGAGACGGTCATGGACTGTGCCTGTGGAGCCGGACTCGACCTCGCATTGGCGGAGCGGTTCGCCGCCTGGAACTTGGCAAACTCATCGGGGGTAAATGAAGGCGAGAAGGACGGCGGCGACACAGACTGCGCACGGAGGTGCATGCTGTGCGCAGGATCGATGTGGATCTGTCCGCCGGACGCGGGACCAGGGCCCTGCCGTTGCAAGGCCATCTCCACCGGCATGTTGGGGTTCTGCTGCATGAAGGCGTTCATCTTGCCGTCGAGAGGTGTGCCAGGACCCGCGCTGCTTCGGAAACCCTGTGCCGAGGCACCGCCGGGGCCGGTGTTCATGAAGCGGTCCCGCTGGAGGCTGTTGTCGCCTTGCACATGCTTGCTCATCTGGCTGAGGGGGTTCGAAGTCGAGCATTCGGCGCCGCCGCCCATAAAGGAGGCCATGGTTGTGGTGTGATTAGGAGATGGTCTCCCTAAACGTATGAATGAGGGCTGGAGAGGGTAGAGAGAGGGGGGGGGGAGGAGAGAGCCAGGAAGTCGGCGTTCGAGGATGATCAAGAGGGCAGCAAGCGGATGTCGAGTGTCTCTTTCTTTTGAGTACTGGATGTGACGTTAAATCTTTTGATTTTCCACAGGTGAATGTGTGTAATTAGTGAGCTGGTATGGAAGAGAGAGAGGACGAGGACGAGAAGACTCTCTTCGACCGTAGAAGGGAAAATCAGAAGGAGGCAGGGAGGGAAGGCTGTCGTGTGTGTTGTTGTGGTTTGTTCTGACGTGGGGTTTCTCTTGAGGGGCGAGAAGTGTAAGGACGGGCCGAGGAACCAGTGGAGATACGGTTGGTGTTTGGTCACCTGCGGCTAACTTTGCCGAGGCTCCATGGTGGCACTATACGGCTACTATAGCACAGTACATATGCTTGGTGACAGTTGATGACCCACCAACCCTGGACGCATTCATACTTGCCGTGCATGTACTAATCCAGGTGTGAGGGGAGACTTGTTATTGAAAATCGAGAACACGTACACTACATGAGCATTACTATCGTGCCAAAACGTGCCGCATCCAAAATCAAGCGCACAATAGCATCTACTAGTCCAAACATTTACAATTTTTAGTTTTGATATCATCGTTGACCCCGAAAAGGATGATTCCCTCGAGACATTGCACCCCATCCGTACTTGTACTTGTCACCTTGGCCTATCTCGTCCAAGCTCTAGCTGAGAAACACCCTCCCCGTCTCACAAGTGCTGGTGAATGGGTTGGCGTGTGAGAAGACCTGCGAAACGCAGGCGAAAGACCTTTCCTCCCTCCGCCTCCTCGCCTTCCATGACACAGATGAAGCGCTACAACAACAGCCTGGCCTCCCAATCAACACCTCTTGCATTCTTGCCCACATCTTGCCGCTGCGCTTATGACGACTCTTCCTGGCCGTAAGGCCGGGCCTTGGGCACTTCAGCAGCATAATCCAGCCTCAGTTGCCGGCCGCCAATCGTGATGCTCTGGAGGTGCTTCATCGCCTCGCTGGCGGCCTCGATATCGGTAAAGTCGGCGTGGGCGAACCCGCGGGGCCATCCGGTGGTACGGTCAACGGCAACACGAACGTCGGTCACGTTGTTGAGCTCGCGGAAGATGCGGTTCAACTCGGCATCGGTCGTCTCGTAGGGAATGTTGCCAATGTACAGCGATTTCGTAGGGCCGATTTGGCGGGCCGACTTGCCGGCAGTCCGTGGGACGCGAGGGGCGACCGCGATGCGGCGGCCGTGCCAGAAAGAGGAGTTGGTACCGGCGACAGCCTGCTCCATCGCATCTTGGGTGGTGAACCAGACGAATCCGTATCTGTAGCGGCATCCACCCGTCAGAACAAAGTCGACCAGAGGCCGCAGTGCACATACTGGCTGGAAGGGGGGGAAAAGCAAGGTAAAACCTACCCTCTGCTCAGGCCACGAGCATCGCGTGCAACGGCAACCTTGGTGATCTCGCCATACTTCTCGAACGCCTCCCTCAGGTGGTCCTCGTTGGCCTCAAAAACCATATTTCGGATGAACAGTCCATGTCCAGGCTCTGGTCAATGGGTTAACGACCGCGCTACTGCTGAGAATGTATTTGTATTCATATCGGGCAGAATCTGTGCCTTGAACACAAGCGAAATGCTTACCCTCGCCCTGGTTTGACGTCTCCGGAGCGGCAGCGCCTTGGCCGTCCTCGGCGACGCGAAGAGTCTGCGAGAAGCATCGGACGGCGATGGGAGCGACGATACGTGCTGAGGGAACAGCGACAATCTGTGTGGCAATTCCAAACACCGAGACCTTGGTCGAAGGAACTCGAGAGGCCGAGACAGCCACCCTCGTGGCGGCACGTCGAAGAGGATTCCTGCAGATGGGGCATGTCGCGTTAGGGCTCGACGCCGAAATGACCAGGCTAGAGGATTAAAGAAGGAAGAGTCATCTGACTTACATATTGAACGAGAGAAAATGGACCGAGTAGTCACACTGAAAAAAAACAACTTGGGTAAGGAAGAAGTAGAAGAAGGTGCAATTGCAGGTCGGGTGATCACTTTGACGATGGCAGAGGGACGCGCCAAAAGAAGAAAAAGTTACCGTATCGCCCTCGCCTAATTTTTTTTCGAGCTTGAGATGGACCCCTGTAGCTGATTACATAATACAGCCTCAAGCCGCCCGCACCCAATGACGGTGCCGCTGTCCCTGTTCGGCACTATGGGATAAGTTCAGGGTTGATCATAAAAGAAGATGGGGTATAAAAATGGTGAAGCCCATGGCATCTACACAACCAGTTCCACCTTGCCTCGTATTCCAATACTCTCGCTCGCTCTCACAACTGACCTCGTCCTGGGAACATGTTTGGCCACAAAGGTTCTCTCTACACCTCCGTCGCTCCATTGGCACCCATCGTCTCGACCCGGTTGACGAGTTTTTTGACATTGGTCCACTCCTCATTCCTGAGACTCTCCTTGCCACCCAGATCCGGCCCAACCTCGAACACTGTCAGGGCACCATCGATACCACCAGCAGCGAGCCTTTTGCCCTCCTGCTGTTCCCAGCACACCTTGTTGAGACTCTTGGACAGCATAGTCCGGCTGTCCTTCCTGGGGCTGGGGCTTATCCTTGTGACCGGCTCTTCCGTCTCCACGGTGATGTCCCACAGCTCCAGCCATCCCGCACCGTCGACGAGTGCAAATACACCTGGCTTCACTGGCGACCAGGCCGCGTCGTAGACAACGTCTTCTCGCACAAAGTCCATCAGGTGTGAGACTGCGCCCTCTCCACTGGCACCTAGACCACCAATGGTCGACGTCGTGGCTGGCGCGCGGACCTTCCAGAGCTTAACGCTCCAGTCCAGACTGCTAGAGAGGACCAGGTCGCCTAGGTCGACGGGGCCCCTGGCCGGATGGAAGTCGACAGACGTGACCGGGCCGGCATGACCCTTATAGCTGACTCGTGGGTCAACACCCGCCTTAGCTCCGGCACGGTCATACCTGTGACAGGGGAAGATTGTGCCCTCCTCTGTCCCGACCAGGAAAAACGTAGGATCGGCCTGGGGGAAGGATAGGCATAGTGGGCTGATGTAGTCGGTCTTGTTTGGTGGTGGTGCGGCCAGGTTCAGCGTCTCCTGCGGCTGAGCCAGCATGTCGACGGTCCAGCCACAGACAGTCCCGTCCGTAGAGCATGATATGATATTGTTGGCATTTTGTGTGCCGATGATGTCAAGAGCATAGACGGGGTGTGTATGGCCATAGCCGGTCAGAGGCGTCTTTTGAACGGGTGCAGCTCGTGCTCTGGTGTCCCACAGGAGGACCTGTCCACTGTACGCACCGCCGACAATGAGATTGGGGTGGAAGGGGGAGAATTTCGCGGTGAGGATGTCGGACTGTGCGTGAAACACGAATTCAGGGCGGTCGTGAAGCTCCAGGTTCCAGACCTGGACAATGCCGTCTGGCTCGTGCGGGGCCGATGGGTTCTTTGTGTAGGATGCCAATACCAGCTCCTGGAATTTGGGCGAGAAGTCGATCGCGCTGACCATGCGCTTTTTCGACCACCTCTCATCGTAGAACTGCCGTTTTTCCTTCACCTTCCGCCGACCCTTGCCCCCAGTATTGCCCTGCTCATCATCGTCGTCGATGTCCTCCGCCTGCAATGTGTAGTCTGTCAAAATATCATACTGATCCAGTGCCTTTTCGATGACCTTGACAGAGCGGTCGAAAAAGTCGACAAACTCGTCTGATGCAACTATGGCATCCAGCTCGTCGTTGGTCAAGTTTCTGCTCGCGAAGTTCGACGTCGACAGCGCCGCATTCTTGCCGTCTCCGCCCGTGAGCTCCTTGGTGGCCTGCAGCTCATCCTCCAGCTCTTGCCGGATTCTCTGCCGGAGCTCCTCCTCCTTGTCCCGCTCTCGTCGGCTCATGCGCTTGTTGGATGCGGACGACGCATCTTCGGCGAGTGAGTCCACAGAGAATGTTCGCGACCGTAGTGGCGCCGCCGGTAGCAAATCCTCGGACGTCTGAACACCTTTGCTGTAGGAGAAGATCTCCTTGACTGGCGAGGGCGGGCACTCGTATACCGTCGTCAGCGGGACTGCAGTCAGCACCTGCGGATGGCTGTAGACTGTCTGCGTCAGGCTCTCGACCCCAGGCGGCGACGTGAATTCCGACGCCGCGACATTGCTGAGCTCTCCCGCACTCAGCACACTGTTCGGTCGACTGCCCCTGTGGACTGGAGACGCAGCACCGCCTGTCGATATTGACCCAGGACGGCTCTCGCCAACGAGGCTGTTGATGAGGGATTCGATTTCTCGGCGGTTATCGGCTCGGCCAGGGGTCGGTGAGATCAACTGCTTTGCTGTTCAGCTCGAGCGAGAGGAGACAGCAGGACAGACACGGGGGGTTTCAAACCTCGCTCCCACCAAAACTTGTGCGACCACCTCCTTGGGTCTGGCGCAACTCCCTCTGGCGCTTGAGCTCTGCGAGCTTCGCCTTTTTGGCGAGGATCTCCTCCCGTCGTTGCTGCATTTTAGTAGCGCCCTTTAATAACCCATTTCAGGATGATCTCGTGTCTGTAGTCCGAAAGGCCGTGATTTTTTGGAGTGGGAAAAATAAAAGAATAAAAAAGTGTAGCAATCCTGAAGCTGTTTGGGCTGTGCAGTCGTCTGTATGGAGCTGAAAGAGAGATCTTGTGAAGGGTCACAAGTTGCCCTGGTGCAGCAGATGTCTCTTTGTCAACAAACGCGCACTTGGTGACGGTCGCGATGGGCCAAGCCAAGCAATCAGACACATGCGTCGCAGTCCTCACCACTCAGGGCCCGTTCTTAGGCTCTAGCGGCACACCGGGGGGGGGACGACAAAAGGCTGTCAGGGTGGTCCGAGCTTTTCTCTGCCAGTTTTGCCAGCCGCTTCGGCTTTGGGAGGAACCTTGGCGTGCTTGGAGAAGCTCTGGGCTGGTCTCTCGCGAAAATTCCCGACTACTGGTTCAAACCTCGCAATCTAGCCAAGCTGCTCTAAACAAATTCCCTCTGTTCGACGGCTGTTCCACCCCGGGTCATTCGACATCAATTGGCCGCCTCCACGATCTCTCTCTTTCCTTCTTTTTGCTCGCCTGTCGCTGAAGGTCGCGAGGCGCCTTCAAATTCTCCCAAATGTCTGCCACATCCGGAGTTAATGTACGTGCACAAAGTCTTGCCGTCGTCCCACGGCCCCTTTCTCGCGCGCAAGACCAACATACACACCACCCAATTTTTCTGTCAATCGCGGCGCATTGTGTGGCGCTTATATCGTGATGGCGAGGCCAGATCTGGAGAGAGAGAGAGAGAAAGAGAGAGACAAGAAAGCTGATCAAGGTCTGCAGGTACTCCGGTACTCCGCCCTCGCCTTTGGCGTCTTCTACGGATTCACCCACCAAAGATCAATCAACGCTACCCAGAGGGCAGCTGCGGCGAAGAGGGAATACGAGCACAAGCAGCAATTAATAGAGAAGGCCAAGGCTGAGTTTGCGAAGAAGAACAGCCCGGCAGCAGCGGCCTCGACGACCGGTGGATGTGAGTGAAAGACTCCGGATGTGTTCCTCTCTCTTTCGAGCCGGACGCAATATATTTCTCTCCATCCCTTGAGGAGGCCTGAGCGCTGACAGCAGGATTAGTGAACCAAGATCCGATGAGCGCGAATTTCGACCTGGAGGCATTCTTCAACGCTCTGGTCAAGGAGAACCCTTAGGTCCCTGGTCCAGCTGGACTTACAGTTTGGATGGGAAGCTCGCGTTGCGGTAGGAACGGCAGGGAGGGGGCTCGGCGGAGAGACGACGCCCGGCAAGGAACACAAAAGGGACGATCGGTGGCGTGGCCGACGCACACAAAGCAGCTCCGGGCAACCTTACGATTCCCCGGGATTGCGGCTTTAGACTTTTTCTTTACCGACCTAGATACCTACCGAGGTCTGTACGACTGTACACTACTGAACTAGATGGCATTTTCAAAAGATGGGCTGTACTCGTGACCGATCAAAGCATTGGTGATGACATGGCGAAGGGAGATGGCACCCGGCCCACGCTTCATCACGCCTAACGCATCGACCCAATATCACCGGTGGACTGGAGTTCAGCTGGCAGAAAGCGGAGGCAATGACATGTCAACCCTGTCTCAGGCTTACCTATACCAAGCGCAAGTCATAATTTTAGGGCTGTATGATGATGAAGTAGACTGGGTGGATGTCGCTCTCTTGTTGCACTTCCCATGGTTTATGGTGGTGATTTTCCTTTCTCTCGGGCTGTTGCCACTGGACTTCTTGTGCATCCTATAGGCAGAGGTTATGGCTGGCCTACATATGCACCTGACAGCGCTCTTATATTCGAACAAGTACTTGAAGACTTAGATAATTGTCTTCCCAGTTTCGCTCCCAATATGGACAGCCTTAGTCAGCCAGGGCTCGGAGAACACACAGTGCTGTGTGACAAAATATCGGATGGTGCCAAAGCATTAATCTCTAGTGAGGGAGGGAGGATATTGCTGTCCTATCTATCAGGCTGATCGCACAATTCTTCTCCTGTCCCTGCAAGGGACTGTCTTCAGCATTCCACACAGACAAGTGTCTGCATCTGCACTTCATACAAATACTTGTTACATCTATCATCAATCCAACAATTGGCTGTCTACTGTATTCTGACCACTAAATACTCTATGCACACCTTTCATAGTCTCTGGAACCAACATACAGGGGCCTAATGTCTCGGCCAACGCAGCTTGAAAGACAAGACTGAACGAGGT
Organism: Cryphonectria japonica; assembly: GCA_014851275.1. Taxonomy (NCBI): domain Eukaryota; kingdom Fungi; phylum Ascomycota; class Sordariomycetes; order Diaporthales; family Cryphonectriaceae; genus Cryphonectria; species Cryphonectria japonica. Next base: position 110,513 of record JACWTT010000043.1, read on the forward strand.
TCAACAGCCAGCAGGTGGCTTGTGCATCTCATAGGACCATCCATAATACAGACAACTGACTACCACAGTTCTGGGTCTGGGTAGCTAGAAACCCTGCCCCTGCAACGAGGTCTTGGCTGCCGCTGGTGTGGGACCCACCCCCCTGTCAGAGCTTCGTCAGTCTCCAACTGTGTCCTTTCCAGCATCTCAACCTCTGGGAAGCTCATATGGAATCTAGTAAAGTCTTGTTTGTGGTCCTGTAAAGACGCACAACCATTGACTGATTGATTCATTTTCCCCTTCTCTTTCCTCCCCAGGCCCTGCCTGCTTTCTTTTCTTCCTCTTGGTCGCCAATAACCCAGCCCAACATGGCGTCGGTCCTCGACTCTGTTCTATCTGGAGGCGCCCAGGGCCAGAACTCCAGAGCTCTGTTCAGAGTCGTCATCCTCTCCTTGATTGCTGCTGCTGCTATCGCCAGCAGACTGTTCTCTGTGATTCGTAAGTCTACCTCCTGCGACAGCATCCTGTACCCAGGGAACCCCTATAGATCAGCTCGATTGGCGACACCAGAAGAAGCCACATGCTGCTGTTGGCTACGATGCCCTCTTTGCCTCTTGCGCCACAGAACAAACAAGTGACCCTGCTAACGATTGTCTTTCTACACAGGCTTCGAATCAGTCATTCATGTCAATCTTCCCACCCTCTCCTCGCGCTACTAAGGATCCAAATGCTGACACGATAACAGGAATGTCCGTTTACTCTCCTTTCCGTACTACAGTACTAGCTACTGGCCGACGTGGCCATCGTTCCCATCCTCTCCCAGCGACCCGTTCCGCTCCCAAATTCCACGGCTGCTGTTTTCCCTCGCTCATTTCCCTACCAAAACGATCAATGCACTGACACAAGCTCTATTCCACAGTCGATCCTTGGTTCAACTTCAGAGCCACCAAGTACTTGGTAGCCAATGGATTCTACAACTTCTGGGACTGGTTCGACGATCGGACCTGGTACCCGCTGGGCCGGGTCACTGGAGGAACTCTGTATCCCGGCCTGATGGTTACCAGCGGCGTCATCTACCACCTGCTCCGTTTCCTCACTGTTCCCGTCGACATCCGAAACATCTGCGTTCTTCTCGCACCAGGATTTTCCGGACTGACTGCGCTCTCCGCCTACTTCCTGACCAATGAGATGACAACCTCCCAGTCGGCCGGTCTGCTGGCTGCTGTCTTTATGGGCATAGCGCCGGGTTACATCTCGAGATCCGTCGCGGGCAGCTATGACAACGAGGCTATTGCCATCTTCCTGCTGGTCTTCACCTACTTCCTCTGGGTCAGGGCCGTCAAGCAGGGGTCCATGATGTGGGGTGCCCTGTGTGCTCTTTTCTACGACTGGATGGCTGCCTCTTGGGGTGGCTACGCCTTCATTACCAACCTCATTGCACTGCACGCCTTCGTGCTCTGCCTTTCGGGAAGATACAGCCCCAGGCTCTATGTTGCATACAGCACCTGGTATGCCATTGGCATGCTGGGAAGCATGCAAATCCCCTTCATCAACTTCTTGCCTGTCAGCTCGAGTGACCAGTTCCCGGCCCTCGGTAAGTTAGCATCCTTTTCCGAGGTCTCAGACGTAGTACTGACAATAGACCGTCTATTTTAGGTGTCTTTGGGCTTCTGCAGTTCATGGCTGCTGTCGATTATCTTCGCAACTTCCTGCCCGAGGATAAGGTCCTTAGGCTCCGAATTGGAACTTTCATTGGACTGATGATCAGTGGACTCGCCATCAACATCATCCTCGTCAAGACTGGCAAGATTGCGTCCTGGGGTGGTCGTTTTTACTCGCTCTGGGACACTTCGTACGCCAAGATTCATATTCCCATTATCGCCTCCGTCTCGGAGCACCAACCGACCGCCTGGCCCGCCTTCTTCTTCGATCTGAACATGCTCATCTGGCTGTTCCCTGCAGGCGTCTACCTGTGTTTTGATAAGCTGGGCGACGAGCACATTTTCCTCATCACCTATGCCGTGACCGCCAGCTACTTCGCCGGTGTGATGGTTCGTCTGATGCTCACTCTCACCCCTTGTGTCTGCGTCACGGCCGCCATGGCGGTCTCACAGATTTTGGACAACTACCTGTCGGCCAAGAGTCCGGAGCCAGAAGAAAGCGTCAGCGAGACAACGGATGGTGCATCCAAGAAGGAGAAGCCCATCAAGGCCAAGGCCTGGGGCGAGAAGTCGCCGGTTGTTGGAATCTACGGAGCCACGTCCAAGGCCGTGGTCTCGGCAGTCTTTTCGCTGTACCTGGTCATGTTTGTCATGCACTGTACCTGGGTGACCTCCAACGCGTACTCATCGCCCTCTGTGGTCTTGGCCAGCAGGATGCCTGATGGCAGCCAGCACATTATTGATGACTACCGCGAGGCCTACCAGTGGCTACGACAGAACACCAAGGAGGACGCCAAGATCATGTCCTGGTGGGATTACGGCTATCAAATTGGCGGCATGGCCGACAGACCAACCCTCGTGGACAACAACACCTGGAACAACACCCACATTGCCACGGTGGGCAAGGCTATGAGCTCCCGCGAAGAGGTCAGCTACCCAATCATGCGCCAACATGAGGTCGACTATGTCCTTGTCGTCTTTGGCGGTCTGCTGGGCTATTCGGGCGATGACATCAACAAGTTCCTCTGGATGGTTAGAATCGCCGAGGGTATCTGGCCAGAAGAGGTCAAGGAGCGGGATTTCTTTACCGCTCGCGGAGAGTACCGTGTGGATGATCAGGCCACCGACACCATGAAAAACTCGTTGATGTAGGTTCTCTCTGTCACATCCATCTCTTAGGTACGGCGCTCGGTTGCTAATGATGTTTGCAGGTACAAAATGTCGTACTATAACTACAACACGCTCTTCCCTCCTGGACAAGCTACCGATCGTGTCCGTGGCGTTCGCCTTCCAGCGGAGGGCCCGACGCTGAACGTGGTTGAAGAGGCGTTCACCAGCGAGAACTGGATCATTCGAATCTACAAGGTGAAGGATCTGGACAACTTTGGCAGAGACCATGCTTCAGTTGCGTCCTTTGAGAAGGGCAGCAAGAAGAAGAAGCCCGTCAAGAAGCGAGGTGCACGCACCCTTCGACTCGATTAGAGGAATCTTGACGGTTCTCAAGGCAGTGTACAAGAGCAGATGACAGGTAGATTACTTTTTTTCCTTTTTTTATGTGGCATAGGGAGGGACAAGTTGTCGGCAAGGTGCCGATGTACAAAAAGTTGAGAGTCTCAATAGAAGACGTCTCCCTCTGATGAAATGTGTTTACTTTGTCCTTGTACCCTTTGGCTGTGATCACACTGGCATGTATTGAACAGACTTGCAGACCACATTCAACTCTGGGAGACAAGAAAAAGAGCACCCAAAGGACTGTGCAGACACGACTGCTGCGCAGCTTCTCTTGTCTCCATGGACTATGCCAGCAAGATTTGCATTGGCCAGAAGCCCACTGATTGCAGCTGATGTTTCCCAGCTCAGCATTCCATGTGCTGCTCTTGTTGATACTACTTACGTTCTCATCTAACTTCTATCAACTTCTACACAATAGCAATCTCTTATCGCAGACCGCCCTATTGTTGTGCGCTCGTTCACTCCTGTGAAATCCCCCCCCCCCCAACTTTGAACTTGCAATGCCGTGCCTGCAGGATAACCTCACCTGCTTTCTCACTCTTCCCTTCCTTTGCTGCGCTTCTCCCAATCTCTGCACACTCCGTCACCGTGGAGTGCACCCTGGTCGCAACCATCTTGTACCTGCTTCTTTTGCCGTTGTAGTCTTTTCTTTTATTTCGACGTCTTTTCTTTTCTCAGCTTCGACAAGACGCACCGCAGTCGCACCCAATCGTCATCCCAATCTCAGAAGATCAATCGACTGAAGCTGAGCTGAAACCCCTGGGCCAAGTTCAATCAAATGGCATGGCTCAAGAAAAACCAACAGTGAATCTTCTCTTTGCCTCTGTACAAACCCAGGCGTTCATATGATTGCTAACATAGCACAACCAGGGGATCCTCAGCCGTCTCAGCCGTCTCTGAGGAGGAACAGGTCCGCAACGCCAGCAAACCACGCAGACGACGTCGAGGTGGTCGCCGTCGTCGCAAAGAGCGGATGATGGAAGAAGGCACGGCTGCACACCGTCGGTCCTCAACAGAGAATCGTCATGATCATGATCGTAGGCACAGCAGGCCCGGTCAGCACTCGAGACGTTCACACGGCAACCATGCCAACGATAACGATCTGGCCTACGAGGTCCCCCGTGAGTCTCGCCACAGACGCTCGCACCGTTCCACTAACGATGTTATCGTCTCTGATTCTTCGGATGAAGTCCTAATCAAGGATCGCGGCTCCCAACGATCTCGACGGAAGGTTACCAGCAAGCGTTCCTCCACCCGCCACCCCAAGGACAACGAGAAAGATCAGCAGCGCGACGAAACGCGTCGTACTTCGTCTTCGTCCAGCCACGAGGTTCACATCCACTACATCCCCATCATCACCACGTCAGCTTCGCCTCCGACGATGAGCTCTCGCCGCCACTCACGGTCGGGCGACCCCTCTCCCCCTGATGCTGACGTTCCTGCTACCAGGGGATCCAAGTCAGTCGGCGTCTGCGCCAGCGAGCTGACCGAACACCTCAAAGGCCTCACAATGTCCTGGATCTCCAAGCACCCTTCCTCGGCCCAGGGTTCACGCCGAAGCAAGCACGAGCGGCTCGGCAAGCACGGGAAGAAGAAAGAGGTCTCCAAGTTTCTGGCACCCCTCGCCGAACGCTGGATCTGCTACCACTGCGGCAAGCTTCGCTCCGATACCTTTCACAGCCGGCACCCCCTCAAAGAGGGACAGAAGATGCAGCCCAACTGGTGTGGTAGGTGCCGTATCTACAGTGAGCTGAAGGGCAAGACCCTCAACTGGAGTGGTCAGCGCCACTACTGCTGGGGATGCGGAATCATCCGCTCCAAGAGCTATCATTGCGACAACCGTATTGTCGACGGCGACGTGCCGACGCCCAACTACTGCAGAGCCTGTCGCGAGGTCTCACCCAGCTTCGAATACAGTCTGCGCGAGGCCAGTGAGGTAGGAAGCGAGGCCACAATCCGAGATCAGGTATTTTGTTTCTACAACCAGAGTAGCCTGGCCTTACGTTCTCCCACTAACACCCCTCATCTTCGATAGGCTTTCCAGCGTCAAATGCACGACGCCGAGCTGAGCGATATTGAGGAAGATGAGGACGACGACGACGACACGACCAGAGCCCAGGTTGCGCCCGGCAAGGAGAACGAGGACCCAATCAAGTCAAAAAAGGTCAAGCACTCCGACAGCTTCATCCGCCAGCACTGCTCCTTGTCGACCAAGACCAAATCCTCCGAGAGCTCCAACGAAGGCGGGGTCCCCATCGGCAAGCTCAAGGCCATGCACCTCGAGGCAGAGAGGGCTCGCAGTTCCGTCGACGGAGGACGCCCCCTTTCGTCGCGGTCATATAACACTCCTCACGTGCAACCCGCTCCAGACGAGGGTCTCGATGCTGGTATGTCACTCTCCTCAGAGGCTCAGCCGACCTCCAACAAGGGTGATGGTTCCACCGTGAAGGCCACGGGCCAGACTGCTGGTGAGCAGCTGCTGCGTGAGGATGGACGTGAAGGCCAGATTGGGGACCGCTCAGCTGTCATCGCTGATGACCACAAAGCTATCGACGCGAGCTCGTCCAAGAAGAAGGTCCACTGGGGCAAGGGCAAGGAGGGCAATCAATCTATGACTTCTGATGCTGCTGCTTCTTCTTCTTCCGAGAGCAGCCTGCCTCATGGTACTGACTCCAGCCTCTCGAGCGGCTATCGATCTAACCTTTCATCTAAGAAGTCTAGCGCTTTCCGCGGACCTCCCCGCCGTCACCCTGCCGAGGAGAGCACTGGCAGTCCTCTTGAGCGTGAGGGCGCGGTCTTGAGTGAGGATCTTGGAAACAGTTCACGAAAGGCATGGGCACATGAGGCTTCTTCGGGCTCAATGTACAGCCGCGGTGTGTCCAGCTTCCGTCGGGGCTCCTCGGTCCAACGGGCTCCCAGAGAGGCAGCTTCCAACCCAGATGCTGCGATTCCTCATGGCTCATGCGACGCTGCTCAATCTGCTGGCTTCTCCTACCAGACAACTTCATCTACATCTTCTGCAACCTATGGGCCCATGAATATGGGCGCTACTCCCTTCTACTCTAACAACTTTGAGGGCCAGCAGAATGGTCATGACTGCTGGAACACCCACCCTCTGTCTTCTAGTCAGCGGTCCTATGCTTCGTACAACCTCTCTGGCGATCCAGTCTCCTACCAAGGCTACGACGGCTACAATGCCTTCACTGACCAGCAGCCCTACCCGGGCTTCGATTCTGCCACCCACTTCAGCGATTCCACCACCCGCCGAGACTTCTCTGGCTACACCGCACCTGCTGAGGCGGGTTTCGGCTTGTACGGTTCCTCTGGGGCCAATGATGGCTTTTTTGCCCCTTATGGACGCGGCTGTACCTTCCCTCCACCCCCTGGCTATCCCGAGTTCGACTTCTCCAACATGGGCGAGACGAACGAGTTCAAGGCGACCAAGGACGAGTTCTATACACATGTCCCCCAGGGCGTTGACGACACGTTCACCAGGGAGAACAAGTTCACGCGCAACAACAAGTCTCGGACCCCACGGTCTCAGGCCTCCTGGCGCCTGTATGATGATGGAGACATGGAGCAGAAGAAAAAGAAAGAAAAGAGCACCGCGTACGAGTGGCGTGATGGCCACACGACTGTCCACCACGAGCAAGAGTCGTATCTCACCAACTCTGGAAACAGGGTCACCATCCTTTCTATCCGGGAGATCAAGAGTGACGAGGAATTGTCCGAGGCTTCTGATGGCGGAAATGGTATGAATAATCGCGGCATCCCCGGGCTTGCTATGTATGCTTCCTCATGTTGCTAACGAGGCGATAGGCCGTGGTGATGACGATAGCGACGACTCTGATATCGACACTGTCATCCACAAGTCCACGACGAAATCCCTCTGCTCAACTTAGACAACGCTGTGGAAGAAGAAGAAAAAGATATTGAAGAAAAAAGAAGGAGTAAAACACCAACGAGCCAAGTTTGTGCTTGCCTAAAAGGCGTGGGTATTCCCTCTTCTTGACTCATCCCTCCAACCCTCCTCGCTCACCTACGATTGCAGTTTGTATAACCGACTGGCAGAGGAGAGGCTCTTTGCCCTCTCTTGAGACCTGCTCGCAAGTCCTATCTGATTCGTCTACTTGTCCTCTCCGACAAGATCATTGGACGCCACTACACTACCATGCTGAAAGCATTTTGTTTGCGATACAACGCTTCTCTTTTTTTCACCATTCTTGCCAATATTGTTACTAACGGAAAAGATCTTCGCTGTTCTGCTGCGATTATTTCGTGGCTGCTGGAACTCATACCACACAAGACGAACGCTTTTCTGCACTCTTTTTCTTTTTCTCATGAACGCTCACAAAGAAAAAAAACCAAAACCAAAAAAAAAAAACGCGCATGAACTAAACAAACAACAACAAACGGGACGGACGACCGTCAGCTACGAGGACGTTCATGTCCCCCATCACTGTGGAGGATACGGCAATGTGGTTGTTGTTCTCGGGGCTTGTGGTGATTGCAAATAAAACACATGGAACCATCATGGTCAAAAAGATGACCTATGCTTGACGAGGCCTTCTCATTGTGGAGGATATGAAGGGGGAAGGAGGCCTTGTTTACGGATCGACACTAGGAGACAAAAAGAAATGATAAATTTGTAAATTAGTCTGTATCTGCCTTTATCCTCCTTTTGACGTTCTGCTTTGCCCGTTGTGTCGTGAAACGATGCCCTAGGAGAGGAAGAGACGGCGGCGGTATTGACGGCATTATGTTATTTCGCCTGGTGGTAAGACATACTTTGCATGCCATGCACTTTGAATCACCTTGAAAAAGAGGAATGCAATAAATCACCGCATTCTGTTATGGGCAGACAACATGTTGCACAGGCACTGCTGCTGCGGCACGATGTACGTGATGAAATCTCGTCACTAGTGTTGCTGGAAGGCTTCTCCAAGTCGAGGAGACGTCAGTAAGCAGATAATCATTCTGAACTGATCATGGTATCATTGTGAGCGTTTCTATACACTCGGAAAGGGAGCCCAGACTCTTCAAGATCCCCCAAGCCCTCCTTCCATTTTGACGACTTCCAAATTCCTGCCCTAGTCGTCGCCCGCAACCGCCACAGCCTGCTGAGCCTCACCAGCGCCATCACCACCACCATCCTCCGTCTTCTTCTGCTTTCTTTTCCGCTTCTTCTTGCTCGGCTGCTCCGAGGACCCCTCTTCTTTTGGTCTCTCCTTGTCTTCTTCCTCTCGTCGTGGTCTCGAGGCCTGTTGCACTTGTGGGTTCTTTTTGGGCTTCTTGACGGACAAGGGGTTTGGGCCCTTTTCACCCTTTCTCTTCTTCTTTTTCTTCTTCTCCGGCTTAGACGCCCCTTCTTCCTCATCGCCGTCGCTGCCCTCGTTATCGTCGTCGTCTCGTTTCCTCTTGCCGCCTGCCTGCGCTGGTTCCTTCAGCTCGGCGCGGAATTTGGCTCTCTCGCCCTTCTGCACGACCCTCGCGGTGGCCGAGGCCATGGGCTCAAGCTGTGTTCGAGTCGCATCTGTCAGCATTGAGGATCCTCTCTTGTTTCTGTTTTGCAGACACAAACAGATACAATAGGAAGAAAAAAGAAAGGAGAAACTCACAATCATGACCGATCTCGAGATATAAATCAGCGGCACACCAGGCACCCCTCTCATCTTGGCCCGAAACCCAGCATCCTGGCTGGCAACGACATAGCGGTGCTTGTTCGTCGGCCCGACCACACCCCCCAGACACTCAATCGTGCTCAGCGGCTCGGGGAACTCGTCCGGGTGGTGACCGCAGCGCCGCCGCTCCAGCGTCTTGGCCTTCTCGATGACCCTGTCCATGCCGGGCTCGCGGCCCTGCGCGTACAGGTGGCGCATGGAGCACTGGGTGATGAGGATCTTGACCTCGCCGTGGAGGGTGTTGGCGAGGTACTGGGGGAGGTCCATGGCGAAGCGGTCGGCGTCGCGGACGAGGTCGGCGTCGACGAGGACCTGGTAGGGCTGGTGGAAGTGGAAGGCGAGCTCGAACTGCTTGAGGAGCTTTCGGTAGGCTTTGGAGCGTTTGCCGCGCATGCTGGGCTGGAGTTTGGGGCAGCACGGTGGGCCCCGAGAAAAGAGAGAGAGAGAGAGAGAGTAAGAAAATGAAGACTAAGAAAGGAAGAAGATGAAGAAGAAGACGAAGGTGAGGAGGGACTCTTTTTCTTTCTTTTCCTTGGTACTAGAAGGGGCGCTGGGTTGATCTGCGGAACGGAGGGGATTAAATTCTCGGCCCAATTCGGGTTGTGAGCGTCCTCTGGGAGGGAGAAGAAGGAGAGGAGGGAGGAAAATGATGATGATGTTGTCGAGGGTTGATTGACTGAGTGGTTGGTTGGTTGGTTAGTTTGCACGCAAGCTCGTCCAACAGTCACAAAGGACGAGTTGGGAAACCGCCCAAAACTTTTTGTTATCGCCCCTGTTACGCTAGGCGGCTCAGGCTTATCGGTAGCATGGGCCCCCCACATTCCCCTTACAGCACGATCTTTGCCTGCCCACTGCTGCTACGCCCTGACTGCCTTCGCAGCGCAGGAAATTCATTGAAGAGGCTATGTATGTACTTCAAGTATGTACTGCAATGTATATAGCAGTACATCAAAGTAAAAATAGGAAGAAAATCACCCACCATCTGGTCCTGCAGCACGAAACGCTTTTTTGGCCTTCCTTGACCATTGTCGTCCTCCTCTCACAACCCAAAAAAAAAAACAAAAAAACTCCTGATGCTAGGATTCTATATGACCATTCGCCTCTCCACCTTGTTCCCCTTGACGCCGTTTTTGTATGTAGAACAAAGCAAGGCCCTCCTCCTGTGATGACCAGTGGGTTTCATTATTGGACGGCAAATATCAGGATGTAGATCCAAGAGGAATACGAAATCTCCTCACGTGTCTTGTCCCCGATACAACAACGATGTGTCGCCTACATTATTAATATCATGATCATTGAAAGTCATTATTTCGCATACAGCGCGCCGCGACCACACTGATATCATCTAGTTTGCCTGCGAATCTGACGTCAACCAAATGGTCATGATGGAGAGAGGGGAAGGGGGCAAAGAGAAGAACAAGGCCTCTACTCACCTCCCTCGCTCGGCAGACCCTCCTCGATGGCGTGTTCCATAAACGGGCTCTCTGCAAAGGGGTCCAGGGCGATCGTCTTGGCAGCCATCATCAGCTCCTCCGCGACATAGGCCATCTCGCCGGTCCCGTCGACGTACGCGGGCCTGTTGGCCCTGACCTTGGCCTTGGCGGCGGTGCCCTCGCCGGCCTCCCACCTCCGCATGCTGGTGGTGACGTTCTCGACGATCTCGTGCGACCACAGGTTGTCGATGACGCCGTCCGACATGGCGAGGACGACGTCGCCCTCGCGGATGGGCACCCTGTCCAGCACGGCGTTCTCCAGGGGGGTGTCGGGGCTGTTGGTGCCCAGCTGCCGCGGGCAGTCGAACCAGTGCCACTGCTCGCTCGTCTTGAACACCAGCTCGCCCGAGCTGGGCCGCACCACCATCACCTGCGAGTCGCCCAGGTTCGTCACGTAGAGCACAGGCGCCACGCCCATGCCGCTGTTGTTGATGTTGTGGTCCTCCTCTTCCTTTGCCTTGTCATTTTCCTCGGGCGCCCCGTAGAACAGCTGGGCGCCTGTCGCGGTCGTGGTGCCCTGCCAGTCGGGTTCGGAGGTGGCCTCTCTCGTCAGTTCGTAGGCGCGCTGGAGGTATGCCACGGGGTTTGGGCGGTAGGCCGGATCGCTGGGTCCGCGGGGCCGGGCAGCATCTTCGCTCATGGCTGTGGCCCAAAAGTGTAGGATGAGTCTGGCCCAGAGGCTGGTAGATAAGAGAGATGATTCTGTGTAAGCACGAGGACGACGATGAAGAGAAGGAAGAAGAAGGAGAAGGCAGCAGAGGCAAGAGTAGAAGGGAGAGAGAGAGAGAGAGAGAGAGAGACATGGGACATACCCAGCATGGCCTCTGGGCCGCGCACTCCAGGCGCCTACGCCGTCGTTCGCGCCGATAAAGTATTCACTTGCGAAGACGGCGTCGTCGCCGTTGGTCCAGCCTTTGATCAGCTCCCCGTTGACCTTGGGCCGCCTGTCGCGACTGCGGTGGTGCGTGCTCAAGGGGTCGCTGAAGGAGCCCGACGGCGGCGAGAGGAACGGTGGCGGGAACGGCCTTGGGGCGCGCTTGGCGAAGAGGGAGATGCCCGTCTCGAACTTGTAGGGTAGAACGGGGAGCGCAGGGATCGTCCGGTCTCGGGCCTGCTGTTGCCGGCTGTCTGGTGGTGGTGGTCGGCTGAGGGGATCGTGACTGCGGGAGTCGTCGGATGCGATCGCGGTCGCAGTCGCAGAGGCAACGCCGGCCGAGGTAGAGAGGGGCCGCTTTCGTTGTCGGTCATGACGGGGTGAGAGGAGCCATGATGGCGATGAACAAGGAGGAGAGGAGGAGGAGAGGAGGCGAGCGTAGGAGCAGCACAGCGTCTGCCGGACTTGGTGAGGGATCGAGGCCGGTGATAAGAGAGTTACTGACTTCCTCATCCCAGCGATGAGGACACTGATTTTTTTAGATTGAATTTTCTTCTTGGCTTTCGGGACAGGACAGGAATAATGTTGTAGCACGTTGCCGGTCTGGATTTGTAACGTCGCAACTGGGGGTTGAACAAAAGAAGAAGGCGTGCGTTGATTTGTTTGTTGTTGTTGAACGAGGAATGCGGGTGTTAATCAGTGGTCGGTGGTTTGCGATAAGGCTTTCGGGGTTCAAAAAAGTTGTTTAAAAAAATAAATAAAAAAGACAGAGAGGGAGGGCCAACGGTTGCAGGGATTTAGATGAGGAGCAAGGGTCTGTGGCGATCCCCCAAATTCTTTCTTCTTTTCTTTTCGCCTTCTGGAAGATTTCTGCAGATGTTCTTTTACAGAGCGGGGATCAATGACTTGTTCAAGTGTCCATTTTTCTCTCTCTTTCATTTGCTGGATGAGTTCTGGGAATCAACCTGGAGAAGAATTTCGGAATGGGTTGGAGACCTCAATCCTGTCTTGTACAACTGTCTCCCCCAACAGTATCCACTGGCTACCTAAGCACAGCACCGTCACTTTGCTTGCCTTTGCCTCGTCACGACTATGTGCTATTCGTCATGTACGTACTGCCGATGGTCGGACTATGGTAGAACTCACCTCATTATTGGCCTCATTCCACAGTAGAAAGTAGGCCCACAGCCGAACAAGGCACACTGGTAATCCCAGAGTACCGATCGGTGCTGAGACTGCAACATCTATTTGCTGCCGGCTCAGGTCTTTTTTTTCTTTCTTTCTTTCTTCGCACCTCCATCATACCATGTAGCACAAAGACGGACGTGACTGCCTCCCTCCAACAAACTACTGACCGAGGCCTCAACTTTCTCCTAATCTGGTCCGCGCGTCCTCCGTCTTCCGTACTCTGGCAAGTCGGACCGAGACACCGAGTTTGACACCTCGCTACTCACCCACACGCGGCCCTGCAGAAGAGCCGTTGCACTCGCGAGGGTGTTTTGATGAGGAGACAAGAATAAAATGCACCGAGGAGAAGGAGTCAGAGGAGGCTGTGGGGAAAGGCTCGAGGGAAGAAAGTGGTGATGAGGCTGACTCTGGGGCGGAAGACCCGGGAAAACAGACAATGGCTTTACTTGGCTATTTTCTCGGCTATGCTGCCCCAGAGACATGATGTGTACAGTACGTTGTTGTGTATCCAAGGACCTCAGATGAAGGATTTACTTCGAGATCATCAGCACTTGTAAGGCCATTTAGCATGACAGCAATAATCTAAAGATGGCAGCAGCTGGTTGCATGAGCCCTGCATAAGTATCTATAGGCGTGAGCCGAGACATTGCATTCAGAGAAAAGCAGCATGAGAAATGTCGACAGAGGGTGGTGGATCAGTCAGATTTCTCAGCCCGCCTCGATTGTCTGAGATTGGCCCGCTGGTCGAATTATGTCCTGGGGGAGATAGAGGCCACGCGTCACACACGCGCCAAGGCTGTGTTGTTTCCCCATCCAAGAGATTTTTGTGTTACTTTTTTGGGGGCGAGGGGGGTCGAGGGGGTGAAGGGGCCGAGACAAGAAAGCATCTGACCGTGAACCTACGTACATACGAGCTATGTTCGGCAGTACGGAGCATTCCGTTGACAATGTCCCACCACAACCATTGGTCTCCATCTCTTCCTCCCATGCATTGAGACTTTGGCGTTCTTGTCGTGCTCCCGGTGTTCCGTGCAGGGGGGGGGGGAGAGAGCGAAAGCGATCCAGGGTCGGTTCTTTCGGAAATAAAACAAAAGAAAGAGAAGAACTGAAATTAGTGCTTTGTTGAATAGCTTCGGATTCCTCATGATTTCCATTTCCATTCTCATTCCCAAATTATGGGGTCATGTCTCAATTACTTGCCAGACTAGCTGAGTACCCAGGTCGGCCAACTACTTTATACAGTACTATACCTAAGCGTGCCAGGTAGCTTTGTATATATCGTATCTGCTGGTCTAACAAGCCACCTGGGCACAAAGGGGTCTCACCCGGAACAAGGTAGCGTTCAGGATGTACTGTAGTATTTCTCATCGTGCCTGTATTTCCGCTGCACCCGACCGATGGAGCTTTGTCAGGCGGCGGGTGGAGGAGAGATTGGGATCTTGGGGGAGGAGGATTCGGGAATGGGGGTTTGGGCACAGACACAGACCAGACCAGACCAGACGCCGAGGTTGCGTTTCAGGTGTGCGAATTATGAATCAGAAAAGAGCTACTACGGTACATCTGTAGAAGAGAGAGAGAGAGAGAGAGAGAGAGGAGTTGCTGGGGGACGGGCTATCACGTTCACTCAAGAAATCTCCGGGAGGTGTCCCCAACAAAGACGGCCCACAGCATCGCCATGGGGGCGATGGAGCAACAACACTGGGTCTTTGTTGTAATGCCGGCCTGGAGAGAGAGACAAGAACCCCAAAGCTGATGACGGGGCTGAGCCAACAAGGGGGCCATTCTTTTCTTGCTTTCTTTTTCTCTCCTCCCCCCCCCCTCTCGGAGCGAGGCGGTAAAGACAATTCCCCTTGTCAGACAGGAATCTGCAATTCTCGACCAATCGACAAAAGCCCGGACCCGGAGCCCTGGGTAAAGATCGGTCGGTGGAGCCCCCTCTGGGGAGGGACAAGCAAGAACGAAACGGATTAAACACAAACCTCAGACCTAGCCAGCAAACGCCAAGACGAGGAGGGAGGCTTGGAACTGGAAGGGACTGGATACGAAAATGTGTGAGGTTGGCGGACTGTTAATGTACTAAGGGAAAAAGGCTGGAGGCTGGACCCCTTCGTGGACATTGCGCGAGCCCAGGCCTGTGCCTTCGTAAGCTGCTGGATGATGCTTGGTGGGTTAAGTAGTGGCTGTTGTGCTCGGCAGTGGTTTTTTGGTAGCCTGGGGGTAAAAGAGAGGGGAAGAATTAGGGTCCAGCGTGACGCACACACGGGAACGAGGCAGATGCCATGCTTGCATGTTGGTTGCCCTCTCGTCCCCCTTCTTGTCTTGTGACCTGTATGTTACACGCACGACCAAACGTTATACCATCCATGGCCCACGGCAAGATGAGAGTGGATTAGATGGAGGGGTTGGTGACCTTGTCGTCAGGAATGTCTCCAGGCTCTGTTCTTTCCTTCTTTCTTTTTTTCTTCTTTCCCCTTTTTGTCCTGGGTCCAGAGTTGATCACCAAGACATTGATCAACAGTAGCTCTTTGCCATACATAGCACCAAGAAAGCATTGCTCAATTGCATACGCCTATACGAGAAGACGGTGAGCGCACACTGTACTCACTGTGCTTGTGCTGATGCTGATGCTGTGCCGTCGTACCGAACCACCACACGGCTCTGCACTGACGCCTTACTCCCATGTCTTGTGTAGTAAGTACTTGCACGGAAGAGTACTCAATAAGCTGTGTACCTGCAGGCCAAAGTATGTATACGACATCAGCACAACACACACAACCAGCCACCGGCTCCATAGCGCATGCGTGTACCGTCTATTCTCAGCAGCTGAGTGGTGGCATGCGAATGATGTCGTTTGTGCACCTGACTGACGGATGAACGGACGGACGAGGAGGACCTTGTGATGTATCTCTTTTTTTTTTTTTTTATAATTTTTTTTTTAACTCTCTCCGGCTCTCCAAAGGCCCGCAGGAGTGGGCTGGGGGGGAAGAGGACAAGAAACGATGAGGAGGAGGATGTTAAGAGCCGGGATGAAGGGGACGTAATTCGGCGCTTCTGTACACTCACTCTCCTGCAAGTGTTCCTGCGACACTGCAAGGCGTCGATAAAAAAAGAGACAAGTCTTTATTGATTTTTTTCTCTCTCTTTCCTTTCCCTTTATTTCTTGTTTTCCCCTGCAGAATGGCCGCCACAGCCGGCCCGCCCTGATTACTCCGGACCTAGCCTACCCTACCCTACCCGGAGGAGGAGGGGGGTGGGGGGAGGGGGTAGCTTTCAACGCTAGCTACTTAAGTCAATAGGCTTAGGACGAACATGACCAAGAAAGGAAAAGTGGTGATATCACCATAAAAAGATGAAGTCATATGCAAACAGCCAGAAACCACTCCGCCCACATCGTCCCATCTAATCTGCATGTTTTCTCGTTTGGGAAAAGAAACGAGATGGGGAAGGGTGGAAGGGTATTCGAAAGAGGATATGCTGAAGGCCTGATTTGGGACCTGGTTTCTGGGCCAAGTAGTCCACTGATCTTGTCCTCTTTCAGATGGCGGCGTGGTAGGCAATCCTCCCTCCACGGGATGATCCTGTGTGTAGGTGTGTGGTGTGCGTAAGCGTATGCGCTCTGGATCTTGCCAAGACGTTACTTGCATAGTACATATGCTGGGGGGCATGAACATTGCAGTATTTTCTCAGTCTTGCGACAAAGATTTGTGTACTCCTTACTGTATATGTACTGATTGATTTCATCGCCTCTGTCGACCGCCCACTGCCTAGGAAGTCCTATGTGCTATGTAGTCTCATGTACAGGAGACACAGGCAGGCTCTAGAGCAAATATTGCAGCAGATCCTGGATGGTGGAACGGATGGATGGTTGGTGCATGGAGCAATTTATGGAATTACTTAGTACATGCATAGATACTTACTCACCCATTCAGTAGTATCATCGCACCAAGCAAGGGTGGGAACTTGAGGCTAGTGAACGACCAGAACCAAGGACAGGGAGGACAGGGCAGGAACCAACCTGCCAACATACGTAGTGACTATTGGTGGTAGCGCCACTGTACAATGCAGCAGCAGCAGCAGCAGCAGGAGCAGCAGCAGGAGCAGCAGGAGCACCACCACAGTGGTTAGTACATAGTACTATCTACGAGGGTCGCTCCTGTTTCGTTCAGGGTGTGCCGGTTGCAGGTGGCTCTTACCACATGTTCGGCTCACCTGCCCTGCCTCACCACTCCCGCACGCACGCAAGGGTTCTTCACGACGGGGTCATCAATCATCTGAAAGTTTCCTCGTACTCGGGACGTACACACATACACCGAAATATACTTTTATAATAACAGCAAAGTAACTATAGTGCCTTGAGGGGTCCTTTCGTCTAAGCGTCTTTCCAAGCAAGCCTAATTGCCTGTCCGCCTGTCCCAAGTCAAAGCACCAGGTCCATCATCATCACCGCTATTCATCTCCTCTCTCCTCGTCGTTCGAAATTGTGTCGACAATCAGGCTTGGCGTGTGCTCAGCACTCTACATCGTGATCGTCAACTTAGCCTCCGCATCGACATCACAGGGCAGTCTTGACTAGCCTCCCACCGCCTAGGGGAGATCGCCCGCCAGAATCCACAGTACCACAAGCACAGCTCAACCCAGCACAGTACAACTCCAGCAGACTCACATACCGCAGCTCACAAAACACAGCTTTTCTGCACGCCCTGGGCAGGGAGGACCAGTTGGGTGTTGCACTCTACGAAGATCATCATCGTGTGAACAGGAGGCGACGCCGTCAGGGCCCAGCTTGTCAGCTTGTACCACCCTAGGCCTCGGAAGAGCTGGCCCTGGACAACCACAGCTGACGAAGGTCGAGAAACTTTCGTTTTGGCAGCAGGAGCGGCGGCGGCGACAACGAACAACAAATAATAATAGCAGCAGCGGCAGAGACGGGCGTGTTCGTTCCCGGTTCTTTCACTAAGAGCTGTTTGCTTCCGGACCACCCGGCACACATCCTTACTCACTTACTTAGCTTGTCCTGTCCTGCACTGCACTGCGCTGCACTGCAGTTCGGCTAGCCCCACGACCAGAGGCACCCTGTTCCCGCCTGTCACGGTA
The DNA here is from genome assembly GCA_014851275.1 of Cryphonectria japonica. Taxonomy (NCBI): domain Eukaryota; kingdom Fungi; phylum Ascomycota; class Sordariomycetes; order Diaporthales; family Cryphonectriaceae; genus Cryphonectria; species Cryphonectria japonica. The sequence goes on from JACWTT010000043.1 coordinate 127,995, forward strand.
CCTTTTGCCTTACCTACTAAAGGCACCACCACTACTCCATATAGTCGCCTACGCCGGCCAGCTTCGTCCTGCACGAGCGAGGGAACACCCGACCTCGAGAGAGCGCTTGTAAGCCTGCCGTGCGAGAGGTGAAAAAGAGAAGGAGGAAGAGAGAGAAAAAACCAATGAAGTAAATAACCTCAGCAGCAGCAGCAGCAGCAGCAGCAGCAGCAACAGCGAACCACAACATCCAACCAACCAAACACAACAAAAGAATCCTCTCCGTGACGAGCACCGCCCTCTTTGTCCCTCCCCACACCGAATACCTGTCCAGGTACAGTCAAGTCAGTACCGTATACCAGACGCATGCAAACAAGGCCTGACGCCGGATGGGGCCACAAAAAAGTAGCGCGAGCTTGCGACCTGACGTATGATGGTGCAGACCCTTGTGCGGATCCCTCCTCGCCTCGTTCACATCAGCCCAAGGACTGAGGGCCACCACGGCGGCAACCATCTGTCTACGACCTTGGGACGACACGTTCACTATACAAAGCTGCCACTTCCCCCCTTCGCATCACCCTTTCAGGGTTTCGAGGTTTTTCTTCTTGTTTACCGTCTCCGAGACAACCTCGAGACAAGACTTCCTCCTTTCGACGAGGCTCGCCAGCCCAGTCTTGAGTCGCGTTCCGCAGCCTCCGCCAAGAGGGAGACAGGACCGAGACCCTACCCACCGCTAAGGGAGCCGCGCGACAGAGAGAGGGAGAGAGCAGTCGTCACCATAGAACCTGCGATACCATCTTGGGAGCGCCGAGAGCACGACATCGCACCCGCCCACTCACTCACTGCATCTGGACCACCGCACCGTACCGCACGCACCGAGCAGCGCAGGCGCCCTCTTCCACGAACTTACAGCACGTCTTTCCCCAACTGTTTATCTCATCTCTTTGGTCGTCCTCCTTTCTCAATAATAATATTTTCTCGGATAATCATTGCCGCCCGCATCTGATCCTTTGCGCCGGTGAGTTCTTCCTTTGTGTCGGATATACGGGCTGACAAGTACACAATTCAAATGCTTGTCTCACCCTTCTCAGACCCATTTCAAGCAAAAGAAAAGGGCCATTCATTTTCTTTTTCGCTCCAGCACAGCCCGCCTTGTTGACGTATGATCCGTTCGCTGGTGTCCTGTGCCCTTGCGCGGCCCCAAAGACCCATGCCCCAACCGAGACAGCACACATTTTGGAGCGGCTAGGCGGCTGACACCATTTTTGCTCCTAGGCTGGGGGAATTTCAGCAAAGGGAAGAGCGAGAGACGCGCAATAAAGGAACCGTTGGAGGAGGATACAATTTAAAAAATGGGCCGGAATCGAGGTGAGTGGTACTACTACGTTGGGTCTTGTTCTATTCGACTCCATTTCCCTCTCTCTCTCTTTCCCTCGCTCCCTAAATCCTCTTCCCCTTTGTGATTGCCTCAGCGAGCGCATTGAACCTGAACTCTGTGTTCACCCTTTCCTTGCTTGCTGGTCTGGTCCGGTCTGGTCTGGGTCTTGGTCCAGGTCTGCCCTGCTCTGTTCTGCTGTACACTTGAAAACCACAGTTCTCCCACAAGGACCAAAAAGAGTGTGAAGAGGAGGTGATTATTTACCACCCCTGACCTTCTCTCTCACCTGTCTGACATGGCTGGGCAATTTGCGGCCCTCGCTGCAGTTGTCATAACCTCCTGACTAGGCCGCTTGGCCGGGCTGGCCAGCCGCCTTTGCATTCCACACTCACACACTTCCATTCCAGGGGAGCCCATCTTTCCCCCCCTCCCCCCAGTCATTCTATTCCTTCCCGTGCGCGGTGGTCTTAATGCCCAAACCCCCCCAGCGTGTCCCTACACCACACACCACCCCCCCGCTTCCTCCAATGCGAGCCCCCCCTGTCCTGATTTCCGGTGACCGTCACCTACTTCCTTTGTCACTGATGGTGCTGACTTTGGGCTTAAACCACCAGTCCTCTCGTTTATGTCCCAGCTCTCTGGGCATAGCAACAGGGACTCGACACTCACGGATCCGAGTTCATCACCTCCACGCGACGACCCGCCTCCTCTCCATCCGCTGAACACAAACGTACACCGCAACTCGACCCCTATACATCAACCCTCGTCGCCACACCCGTCGTCACCGGTAGATACACCCCTCACCAACAGCCCCAAGGGCCGCAATCGAAGCAACTCTGGCCGCCCCTTGTCCATAGTACAGACCTTCCAGCCGCCCCTCATGGACGTCGGCGAGGCCATCCCGGAGTTGCAACCCATCTTCACCTTCCTGAACAGCCACTCCAACAAACTATACCAGGAGGGTTATTTCCTGAAGCTCGATGACCAGAACACACGTGCGTCTGACCGAACCCCCCCTCCCTTGCTTGGCATCCTCGGGCGATCGATCCATCTAACATTCTCGTGTCAATCTGGTTGTTTACCCCGTGTACAGATGGACGCCCAAATCCAGACAGAACATGGACCGAGTGTTTTGCCCAGCTGGTGGGCACGGTTTTGTCGCTATGGGACGCCGCAGAGCTTGATGCCGCAGGAGAGGACGGAGAGGTGCTGCCCAAGTTCATCAACCTCACGGATGCATCAATCAAGATGGTAAATATATACACACATACCGCCCCGGGACGCAGAGAGGCAAGAGGTTTGGAGACGGGAGGCAGGAAGAAGGGGAGGACGAGGGCGAGGGCGAAGGCGCAAAAGAAAAGAAAAGGAAAGGGAAAGAAGAAGAAAAAACAAGAAACAGAAAGAAATGGTGGCAAAAGAGTGGTCTAGTGGGCGCTCTGCTGACAACATGCTCTTGCACAGATTGAATCATTACCGACCAGGTCCAACGATGAGCAGCCGCTCCAGAACATCCTGAGCATATCGACGGCCGGCAGGAATCGATACCTGCTCCATTTCAACTCGCACCACTCACTGCTGCAGTGGACTGCAGGCATCCGGCTGTCCATGTTTGAACACTCGACCCTGCAGGAGGCCTACACGGGGGCATTGATCGCTGGCAAGGGCAAGACGCTGAACAACATCAACCTGATCATGGATCGGGCGAGATTCAAGACGGAGGAGTGGGTCAGGGTGAGGTTCGGGGCCGGCGTCCCCTGGCGGCGGTGCTGGTGTGTCATATCACCCCCCGACGAAAAGGAGTACCAGAAGATGCAGAAGGAGCTGAAGAAGAGGTCGCCCTACGACCACTCGAGGCCGCCCCTGCTGAAGGGCGACATCAAGTTCTACGACACCAAGAAGGACGGAAAGAAGCAGAAGAAGGCCAAGCCCATTGCCTCCATTACCGACGCCTTCTCGTGCTACGGCATCTACCCGCAGGCCAAGTCCCTGATCGACGCCTCGACCCTGATCAAGATCGAAGGCAACATCACCATTCACTCCGACCCGCCGTCGTCGACCGAGGGCTTCATCTTCATCATGCCCGAGGTGCCCCCCGCCGTCACCGGCTTCGAGATGCTCCTGCGGTTCCTGTTCCCGACCTGGGATACCTTTGGCCTCTACGGTCGTCCCGGGCGGCTGGTGGCCAGCGTCCTCGACCCGAGGTCCCTCATGTTTGCTATGCCCAAGCACAGGAGGTACGGGTACCTGGAGATCCTTGACGTGACCAACCTGATCGTCAACGAGGGGAGCGGCTCGTGGTCCGAGCGGGACTGGAAGAAAAAGCTGAAGGAGCTGACGGGGGAGAGGATGAACGCCGTCGAGGACGGAACCATGACCCAGGGCCGGAGCCCCAGCCGCAGGAACAAGCGCCTCAGCACAGGCCCCTCTGCGCCCGGCGTCGGCGGCCCAAGGGTGCGCGTGGGCTTCTCGGAAGAGGAGCCCGCCGTTCGCACGTCTCGCTCCTTCTCCTTGGGCACGCCTGGGCCGCGGACCGACTCGGCGCCTCCAGCAGACAGAATCCGTACTCCGAACTCCATGGCTGATGTAACGGGTCATACGCGTAACAACTCGGATACCCACATCAGACCGAATGGGCTGGACGGCTTCGCGCCGCACCTCAATGACGAGCGGCACGTTGCGGGCGTCCCGTCCAGGGGCCAGACACCCGTGCGCTTCGCCAACGACCTCGCGCCGACGCCCGAGAGGGTCAGCTCGGAAGACGACTCTACCGGCTCGACGCCACCTGTGGCGGAACTGGAGAACATGCACAAGCTGTCCAGCCCAGAGCCGGTCCAGGCACCACCAGCGTTTGCGCACGCCCGCACGGCGCGTCCCGAAAGGGCATACCACTCCCCAGAGCTCCGGAGAGCCACGAGCCGGCTCTCCATGGCTACTCTGCAGCAGCTGGGCATGGCCCTCAAGACCGGCATAGACCCTGCCCTGACCGAGGGCAACAATAGTGCAGCCGAAAGGTACAATGGAGAAGACAGCGCAGATTCCCCAGCAGCAGGTCAAAGAGACGCGAGGGGTCAAGCGGTACTTACCAACGCCAACGCTAACACGGTAGGAATGACTGCTAATTTGAATGGATCCCGTGAAGGCCTGACAGCTCCCCACAACATGAACACCCCGCCACGCTCGCCAGGGCTGCCGCCTCCACAGATGAGCCTTGAGCAGAAGAGGTCAAGGTCTCCGCTGAACCAGGCGGCGGCGGGACAAGCTGGACCGGGACCGGGGCCCGGACCTCAGGGCAGCAGCGAGCGCCGATACCCTCCTGGCCCTGGTCCTTATCCGCCGGGCGAGCAGGGCGGCAGGCCACAGTACCCCCCTGGCGGCCCTGGCCCTCATCAACAGCAGCAGCAGCAGCAACAGCAACAACAACAAGGTGCTCGCGGGCCCATGCCTCCTCCCCATGGAGGGCCTCGAGGACCGCCACCTCCTGGGTATGGACGCGGCCGCGGCATGCCACCGCCACCAGGAGGACCCAATCCCGAGCAGCGGCGGCCCTCTCCAGGACCGACGCGTGGGCCTAATGCATTCCAGTCTTACACACCTTCGGGCAGAAACGGGCCTCCTCCTTCGTCCAACACCCGCAACACGCCTCCCTCAGGTGTCCAGCGCAAGCCGCTCCCTGGGCTGCAGACGTCTCCTCCCATCCAGCGGAAGGCCTTGCCCACGCGAGACGACAGCTTCCAGTCGGCGAGTGCGTCCTCGCGCAACGGGTCCATGCGCAGCCGGACAGGCGACAATACGCCCCTGTCTCCAGGGACACCCAACAGTTCTCGCGACCCCATCCTGGATGAAGCTGCCTTTCAGTTGGTGGACTCTCCAGAGTGGCAGCCACGAGATTATGAATACGGGGGCCAGGGGCAACGGCAGCAGCAGCAGCAGCAGCAGGGTCAACAGAAGTACCCCCCTCCCAGACAGCGTCAAGGAACAATGAGGAGCGAAGCTAGCAGCAACTACGACGACGCGGCCTCGACAGCCAGTCCAGACTACGCCAGCACGACCAAGTCGAGCGAGACGCAGGAGTCGGTGGAGCGGCCCCGCGCCGGTGTCCTCAAGACGGTGGGCGACACAGCCTCGTCTGATGGAGGCTCGCACATCGAGATGCCCGAGGTCAACTTTGGCCCGACGCTCAACCTTGCGCACGGGCCGCGGACCATCAACCGAGGACCCTGGGTTCCTCCCAACCCGCCTGCCGCCGCCCAGTCGCCGCGGCCGTACTCTCCAGGAGGCCCGCGCAAGACGCCTACGCTCACGACTGCCACGGCAAACATTACACCCAGCGCAGGCGAGATCGGTCACTACCGGTCTGAGTCTGAAGACACGCTCAAGCGCAGGAGTGTGGCCTGGCAGCCGGGTGCGACCATTGGCGGCGGAGCAGGTCAGCCTGCCATGTCGCCCGAGGAATTCGTGCATCAGAGGGCCGCTGCCGCCCAGATGCCGCAGTACGCCGCCCACCAGCGCACGCCTTCGGGCAACACGCTGGCGCAGATGGGGTCCCCACCGCTGAGGCGAAGTGGGAGCCAGGATTATCTGACCAACCGGCACTCCAGGGCCGGCAGCGCGGACCTCCTCAAGCGCCGCAACTCGCAGGACTCGAGCCACATGCTCAGCGCCAATGGCTCAGGGGCTGTCAGCTCGCACCTCACAGCCCGAGAGCAGGAGCACGTTGCCAGGGCGACAGGCACACCGCTGATCAGCATCGCCACGAATAACCAGGCTGGTTATCACCAGCCCGGGCTGGTTGGGGCGATCGATGCGCGTGAGAGAGAAAAGGCCCAGATGAAGCAAGGCTACAACTCGCAGACGGTCCAGAATGCCATCAACCAGAGGCAGCACCAGCACCAGTACGCGCAGCAGCAGCACCAATACGCCCAGCAGCAGCAGCAGTATGCTCAGCAGCAGATGTACGGTGCTGCAGCTGGAGCTCCGAACATGAGCATGGGGAACCTAAACAACATTGGCATGGCGATGAGCCCAGGAGGCGGCGGCGGTATGGGAATGCAGAACATGGGCCGCGGTGGTGGGGGTGGTTTTCCTGCCCCAGGCCCACCCCGTTCTGCCACGCTCTCGCCTCCTCCTGCCGGCATGAACAACATGGGGCCGATGAGCCCGATGGGGGGGCACCGAGCGCAGAGCCCTGGACCGAGATTCATGAGCCCTCCGCCTATGCAAGGACCTGGACAGTATCCTCCGAGTCCTGGGTTTGCCCAACCTATGCAGTTGCCCATGCGGATGCAAAGTCCTGGCCCCGGAGCACCCATGCGGATGGGCAGCCCGGGTCCTGGAGCTGGGCCGATGCGCATGGCCTCTCCTGGTCCAGGGCAGGGCCCGATGAGGATGGCGTCGCCGGGCCCTGGGAGGATGGCCTCTCCTGGACCTGGACAGGGATTCACCAGGCAGATGACGCTGCCGTCGCCCGGTCAATACATGCCTATGCAGCCTGGGACGCCTGGGACGCCCGGAACACCACGCGGACCCATGCCCCCTTACCATGGCCAGGCTTTTTAGATGGGGCAACACACACACACACACACAAGCACACAACATGACCGCCCCTGTTTTACGAACACTTTTTTTTGTCTTGTATGGAATCGAGAACATCGTCTCATTTTAGCCCAAGGGAACGGGGCAAAAGGGTGTGTGGTAGTTTGAAAGAGAAAGACAAAGGCAGAGAGAGAGAGAGAGGGAGAGAGGGAGTCAGTGGATATCGACCTCAGCATTTGGGAAGCGAAGAGAAATCAGCATAGCAATTTGTGCATGGCTTGGAGTGGCCTTTGTGTATACCGAAACAATTCTACATTTTATCTTACCTTTTGTGCGCACAGATACAAGTAATGAGCCCATGTGTGTATGTGTGTGTGTGTGTGAGAGAGAGAGAGAGAGTGTGTGTGTGTGTGTTTTAAGCACACTATTTGTCCTGCCTTGACACTCATCTCCTTTCCTCTTCTCTCTCCTCATCTTCTTCCTATCATTAACAGTTAAGTAACAAGTATTCGGCAACCCTCCCAACAACAACAATCATCTCGATCCAGTCGAGATCAGAAGTTATCCATTCTCTCCCCAGACGTACCCACCACTATGGCTCCATACCCCTACCACACACATCGAGCCAACCTCCCACCAAAGACACCGGCATCATAGAGCCCACCATTGACGGACTAGGGGAAGAGCTCATCCCGCACCCCCCCCCCCCGAGCGCTGGCTGCTGGGAGGCACCGCAGTGGAAGATCAATCCGGGCTTCTTCATGTCGAGCTTCTGGCGCCTGGCGGACATGTATGGCCCCATCTACAAGCCGAAGCTCCCTGGCAGGACCGTCGTGATTGTTGTCTCGGACCGGGTGCTCATCATGGCGGACGCACTTGGTAGAGGCCGGCAAGATGACCAACAGGGATGGCCCCCCGAGAACAGGGCTGCGTGTGTTCTCGCGGCGCAGGTAGCAAGGGGGATGTGGACTATATGAAGGGGGTGGCGGACCGTACTGTCGCCGAGAGGAGGGCGCGGTCTCGGCCTGAGGTGGCTGATCTCTTTTGGATGTTATGATTCATGGGAAGGATCACTGTGTCTCGTGAGCAAATGTGAGCTCTTCTCTCGGAGGGAGGAAGGTTTGATGAGCTGACTCTTGGGTTCAGCCAGATTGTGCCGGGCATGAAACAGCAAGTGGAACGGTCAACTTCATGAGTGAGGCAACCCCCGATTCATTTCCATCACCGGTCCTGCCTTTTCCAGTCTTTGAAAGCTAAAAACATCAGATAACTAGTGTACCACCACCTCAAGAATCCTCACGTGCTGCACAAGTGTCAAACAGGAGGCAGACAAGGTCCTGGGAGACAACGCCATCGAGCTCGACCCCCTCAGGGAGTTGGTGAAGAATGGGGTTGCTGGGCCCCAAGAAGAAGAAGCACATGGAAGTGCTCCTCCCTTCTGGGACGACGTACCGGAGCGGCGAGTACTTGGATGTTTTGCCTCTGAACCCAAGCGAAAGCGTGCGACGGGTCATGACCCGGTTTGGTCTTTATGCTGATGACTCGTTGGCGGTGTCGGGGACGAGGAAGGAGTACTTGACGGCGCAGCCGAGCTCGCCGCGGCGACATCTGAGCGCCAAGTGGCCACACTGGCCGCCAAATTATTCACCAACGACAAAGAAGGAGGAGGTTGATGCATGTGGAGGAGGCTCTGTGGGACTGTAGAGAGGAGCTAAAGGGTCTGTCTAGGCAGGGGCCTCGGATTCCGGTTTGTGGGAGTGCCGTTCGGCCAGGGAGGAGTGTGCACGAGGTTTGTGTGGGAGTTTATCAGGAGGCGCATTCTGAGGGTGGACGGGAGGAGGCCGAGGAGTGGCTTCTGCGGCAGAAGGAGGATCGGTATCTGAGTAATGTTTTTTTTTTTTTTTTGGATGAGAAGACGGCTGCTGCTTGACTGGGGGGATGGGGCCGTCCTGTTTTTTACCCATATATGGTGATTCTGCGTGGCTCATGGCGCCTTTTGTGAGGATGAAAGGGATGAGATGCCACCCTACCAGGTCATGCTTTGGGTCTTGTCCTTGTAGAACTGCCTCTGGAAAGAGGCCCTTTACTGAGGGCTACGCTCCAGAAGGAAAGAGGGGGAGAAGAGAGGGAAGAGCCAGGCGGGCAGGCAGCAGGCTGATTGAAGCTATCTAGGAAGGGCAGGGCAGGGAGGTGTGTTCCTGGCACGCACAGCCTAGTGACTGATCCTCTTCGCTGGTCCTCTGCTCAGGCACTGTCGTATCAGACACCTACCTGTGCGTTCTGTCTCAGCATCTGACAACCAGAAAGGACAAGACACTGAATCGATAGAGTACTTATTGTTACGAGTGCCCACCAAGGAACTAGTTGAACACGAGGGCTGATAAGTTTGTCTAAGTGGGCGCGCCACGGAAGAGTGGGCTGTGTCTTTGTTATCAATGTTGATCTTGAGGGGACGAGAGATATGCAGATGTGCTACTGTCGGCAGACTTTCGCCCTCTTCTTTGCATCATTTTTTCTTCATATTGTATGTACATAATGTATATATATGTAAAGTAATGTACCAACCAAGAGAGAGACGGAGAGGATGAGTTCATTGATGACGATGATCATGAGATGAACTCGAAGCCTCTTCGTTCTGCCTCTTGTCGAATCTTGTGGATCTGATTCAGCCCATGCCAGCCATCTCGCCTCCTTTAGCATGACTATGGAGAGAGGAAGACAGACCATGACTCGATTGCGGCGGCTACTGTCCTGTATCTCTCAGCCTCAGCCTCATCCGGACCCGAGAGGATCCCGGCTGGGAACAAGCCGGCGGGCCCGATCGATGCACAGTCGAGATATCAGGGTGCGTCGCTCTTTTCCTTGCCTTTCTTTTCATTTCATGGTCTGTGCTTAGATAGACTCTCAGGGTCTACTATTTTGGGCAATGAGTTGCATCACTTGTTTGATTTGTCGTTGCGGTGGTTCTCCTATAAGGCTTATTTCATGGAGGGGATAATTGTCTTTCAGAGCTGCGATGAACCCTGCGTCGAAAAAAAGGGAACTATCATCCCCCCTTTGATTCAGAGACGAGATGGAGGGTCCATTTTTCTCACTTAGAGAAGAGAGGCACGAATCGAGTAACAAAAACAGGTCATGCATTCAGTCATTCCTTCATGTCCCAGATGAACCACGTCCACAGTTTTGGTTCTGCTGTAGTTCCGGGGCAGACGGCCTGTGTACTAGTATATGTGTGCCAGGGCAGTGGTGCCCATACTCTACGGTGCTCTTTGTATGTCACTGCATAGTAGTATTGGCATGGCTTGGGGTCACTGCAGGTACAGTAAGGTTTACTGTGTGTAACCTGTGCAGCTGAATGGATACAATGGGATCCTTCGGAATGGTTGGGCCTCAAGTGTCCTGTGCGAGAGCGACACCGCCCAAGTGTGCCATGTGGCTGTGGTTGCATGTGGTGCAACTCTCTGGTGCGGTAAGGTGCCGTGACCAAGTGGATCGACCAGTGGATCGTGTTATTCAATTTGTGCTGGAGGGGAGAGAATGAAATGGGGACCCCTCTCATGTCTCATGGAATCCACCTGTTCGGAATCATTCTCGAAGCCGGCCGTCCATGCCCCTCTTCTCCTGGTGTGTTTCGCACGGATCGGTATATGGGCAGGACATTGGATGGATGCTTGTCTTTGTTGTTCAGCCCAGCAGCAGCCCTGTGGCGAGAGTCTATGTAAAATTAACCAATTCTCTAGTTTCTCTCATTGTGTTTTCGTGAGTGGTTATTGAATTCTCGGTTTTCCTGGTTGTATGCATGCATGCATGCAGCATGGATTGCTGTAGCAGATCGGCACTTGCATGCAGAGAGAAGGAGAGAGACCTGCAGTATTTCTTATCAAATTTCCACCCCCTCAGCTCAACAAATTCCGAAGTGCAACAATATGTACCTTGAAGAAAAAGAGACGCTCACTCACGTCTTGTGCTCTTTGTATGTTGTGTGCTCTGTAAGCTACTTTGGCATCATCCGAGATCAATTCCACAGCCACACACACAAGTGACACAACACTGGTAGACAAAAAAAAACAAGATACCCCGTCTCTTATGTCATGGGCCTTTTCTGTTGGATGATTGGAACACAAAGCTTGTGACGAAAAGAAACCCCCCCCCCCCTGACGTGGCGTGGCGTGGCGCTGGACAGGAACATTTTAGGTTGAGGCTACAGCAGTGCTTTCTTTTCAGGAACCTTCCCCACCCAGGCTCAGGCTCAGTTCGGATTGTCCACTGTCCACTATCAGCTGTCAGGAAACTCCTGTTCCAATCTCTCCTACTTCTGCTCTCCTCTCCTCGGGTCTCTCGTCTCTTCTTTGTCTCCTTTTTTTCTCTTCAAAGTGTGTGGGAGACAGAGTACAGTCCTCTGTATGTCTGCAAAGATTCTGTACATTTGTACCAAAGCATTGTAATACTATTATTGCCTGTACTTGGAGGCTCGGTACTTGTGGGATGAGAGACCCACACACACTGTTTGTTGTTGAAGGCGCCTCCCAGCAAGGCATCTGCACTGCAGAGGACTGTATTTTGGGTGGGTGGGGGTTGGGGGAGGGTGCTAGGGCAATCCACATGCAATCCGTCTTGTTTCCTGGGCCTTCTTCAGTGCAGCAGCAAGCACCCATGCATCCAGCCCACCCACCCATCTCAATCCATCCACCCATCATCCTTACCTCCTAGCGCCCGGAAACTAAGGACGACCGACCACCACTGCCGCTGCTGCTACTGCTGCAGCACTTAACTGATGCTGTTGCTGCTAGTACAGTAATTAAGTACCTGCTGTACTATAGTACAACGTTTGAAATCCAGATCCCGTTTCGCCCCCCTTCTCGACGTCGTGAGGGTTACGACCTGTTTCCCACATCATCTTCTTCATCTCAACAATCATACCCTGAGGTGAAGCCATCCAACCTTGTCTTCATACCCCTCGCTTAGTCTGCAGCTGTGACGATTGCAGAATTACGTTTCTATACCCATTTTGATTCTATTTCCTCGAGCCAACAAGCGAGCGAGCCAGCGAAGCCCAAGTCACAACGGACCTGCACATGCCGTCCTCCTACACTTGCTTGCTCACTAGTCCCCGCAGCCGCAACTGAGACCAGTGACGGAATCCCCAGCACAGCAGCCAAAAAGAAGCAGCCGCCCATCGAACCTCTTCCTCCTCTTCCGCTTTCCTGCTGGCCAGAAGTTCAACAAGTCTCTCTTTCTCTCTCCCTCTCCCTCTCGCCGAGCAAAGCACAGCCCCAGTCCCTGACGAAACGGCCTGGTGGCCGAGGATGTGAGAGGTGGACGACACCAGCTGGAAATTCGAATACCACACCACCACCACCACCATCGTGCGAGCGTGAACGAGGTTCATCGATCCCCTGAAACCTACTACGGCCGATTTATGCCAGGCTGATTGAGATCGCCTGGCATCGCCAAGGAGGAAGAAGGCCCATCTGCCTGCCTGCCTGCCTGCCTGCTTACTTGCCTACCTGTCTGTCTGCCTGTCAGTTGATCTGGTTCAGCAGCGCGCTCGTGTTTCCCATTTCTTCTTCTTCAGCAGCAACCAGAACATCTACATCATCACCACCACCACCACCATCATCATAAGGAAACTTGAATCCATTCAGCTGCTTCTAGGCGCCTCTCATGACGTGACACACACACGCGCACACACACGGTCATGAGATGAATGGTTCAGCAGTGACGATGGCCGCCCCGGCTGTCCGCCGCTCCCAACCCTCGTCCGACCTGTTCCTAGATGCACCCTCGCTGACAAAGTCCTCGCTGGATACCAGCGCCCCAATCGACCTCGGCCGTCTCGCCGCCACGACCCCCCAGAAGATCAAGAAGAAGAAAAAGGAGGAGGAGAAGAAGAAGAAGAAGAAGAACAGGGAAGAGGAGAACGAGGAGGAGGAGGACAAGGAGAAGCGGCCGGCCAAGAGCGCATCCCCGCCACAGCCTACCGCTGCATTGTTTAACTTTGACTTTGGCGCAGGCATCGAGACGAACCTTCCCATCGAGACGGAGCTGTCCAAGGTCGAGGTCGAGGTCACCCCGGCCCCAGAGCCGGCGACCGCGAGGCCGAAGCTACCGCCCGAGCCTATGGCCGTACCTCAGGCACCCGTGAATAAGCGCCGGTCCAGGTCGATCGTGGGCCGCCCCAAGTCATGGTTAGCAAGCAAGTCCGCCTCTGCCTCGTCGTCTTCAGACGCGCCCTCGGAACAGAAGGAGAAGGCCGCCGCACAGAACAAGGACAACAGGAAAGTGGTAGCGCCAGGGGACGACAACGGCGAGACGGATGCTGCTGCAAGGACTGAGGACGCACCTTCGTCGCGTAGACGGCTGACCGCCAGGGACCGCTCATCCTCCTTTCGGTCTTCCTCGTTTGCCGAATTCGCCAAGAAGTCATGGATCTCGTCCTCCCGATCGCCATCCCCCACAAGAGACAGGGAGCGGAGGGCAGAAGGCGGAGGGGGAGGGGGACGAGGAGGAGAAATCATGATGACGAGCAGCGGGGAGAACGAAAAGAAGGGCGCCGAGGGGGATGTCGTCCCCTCCCCAGTCACCGTCAAAGACCCCTCTCGCCTGTCACCACACAAGCTCACCAGGAGGAGGGCCACCTCGACCAGCCCCGGCGAGACCGACAAGGCCAAGGCAGAGCTGGCTGAGACCCCCAGCGGCACCAGCAGGGCACTCAACCGGGCCAGTGGGTACTTTGGCAAGATCAAACCGCAAAAGCCACCCCGCATGCCGCCGCTGGCAGGGAAGGCCTCCGCCGCCGCCACCGCCGCCGCCAACCTCGTCGTGCCACCACTGTTAGGATCGTCATCCACAAAGAGCGAGGCCGTCTCCCCTGCTGCTGATGGGCCCGTCAACCACCGCCTCTCCTCGCAGACCAACCTCTCCGCCACGTCAGATGCAGGCAGTGGAGGTACCGGCAGCACCGCCATCACAGAGCCATCGCAGACCGCCGCAGAGAACATGTCCTCGCAGCAAAAGTCCCAGCCGCAGCGCGACCCCCTCTGGGCCACCTTCAGGAGGCTCGACTCCGAGTACGCCATCTTCCTCACCAAGGCCACGACCGCCCAGAGGATCCTCGTCGCCAGGAATACCCTGATCCCTTTCCTGCGGAACCATGGCGGCCAGGGCGGTGCGCTGTCTCCCGAAGACGTCGACCGCCGCGCCACCATCTTACACAAGTGGTGGAACGGACTGCTCGGACTCCTCGAGGGAATGGGACCCAGGAACGGCGACGGTGGTCCTGCCAAAACCTTCACAGCCATTCATGCCAACAACACCGCCACAGGTCTCGCGCCTGTGTCGGGGGTGGACCGCCCCGGCCTCCTCGAGCTCATCACATACATCATGATGCGGCCAGAGTGGAGGATGTGCACGCCCTGCTTCCGCCCGCTGAAGGACAAGCCGGCAGCGGCACAGGCCGTCGCCGCCGCCCGCGGCCACGCCCAGGCGAGAGAGTCCTCCGATTGCATAGTCGAGTCTGCCGAGCACAATGTGAGGACCATGTTCGTCAACAACCTCCTGACGCAGATGGCCGTCGTGGTCGACAGGATGTCTGGCAGACATGCGCCCTCCTCCCTGGTCACCTTCTGCGGGAAGGTCTGTGCCTACGCCTTCTTCTTCGTCCCTGGCATCGCCGAGGTTCTGGCCCGGCTCTGGGGCCTCACCCCGGACCTGCTGAGGCGCGTGGCGGACGAGTTTGGTCTCCCTAAGAGGAGCAAGACCGGGAGCGAAGACGTTGTGTCCATGTTCCCGCCCAACCTGCAGAAGCTGGGCTGGACGTCGGTCAAGACCATGATCGACAACCTGCGGCTGACGACGAAGCTGTCCCTCGTCGCCGCCAACATCCAGTGGCACGGCCCTTGGATCTCGCGATGGCGCGGCGGGGACTCGGACCTCTTCTTCATCTTCTGCAAGTACTACTACATCCTTGCGGATGACTTCATGCCGGTCGACATGCCTCTGTCTGACAAGGCCAGGGCGCCGGGCTTTGCTTTGATCCACGCCCAGCTCCTGAGCGTGCTCGACACCACCATCCACCACCGCCAGGCTGCCTTCGAGAACATGATGGCCCCGACTATCTTAGACCCGGCCAGCGGCGCGGACGCCATGGCTGCAGCTCTGGCACAGCTGCCGCCGAGCAACCTGCTGCGGGGCATGGACGAGAACCGGCTCATCGTCCTCCTCAAGGACATGCTGGCAGAAAATGCCGTGGGAGGCCTGACAGCCGGCGCGAGGGAGACGTTCGCCATCGGCTTCATGTCGATCCTGAAGGCGGCCACCAAGAGGACGCCCGTCTTTAGGCAGGCTCCTGTCCTCATGCTGATGGACTTCTTCCACGAGGTGCTCCTGGCGTTCGACGCCTATGCTGGCTACACCGACCCGGAGTGCAAGGAACGACAGCTGCAGCTGCGAGACCACGTCGACTGGCCCTTCTGGCTCGAGGTCTGCCACAAGATCCTGTTCGAGTCGAACAGCACCATGTCGGAGATCCGCGTCCTGTCGTTCATCTTCTCGGCCTGGGATATCCTCACCGCAGACGCCGCCCGGAAGGAGAAGCTCTGCATCGGCTGGTTACTTTCGGAGGAGGTCTTTGACAAGTTCTTCAACAACTACACGCCCATGGTCCGAGCCTACTTTATGCGCCTGCTATGCTGGAGGGTATGTCGGGACCAGGGCAGCCCCAATGAGCTGGATATGTGAGTGTTGTTATTGATTATATACGCAGGCTCTTTGCTTTTTCTTTTGTTTTTGCTATTGCTGATCTTGTATGACCTGACAGGAAAATCTTCACCACCGTTGCCGACCGGCTCAAGCAGACGTGGTCGCACTATCTCTGGCTGAAGCAGGCAGCCGATGCAGCGGGCAAGCTGCCCCCCTCCACAGCACCTTGTCATCCTCAGCCAGGCAAGAGGTTTATGATCATACGCATCGAAGTGCCTCCTCCACATACTGGCCTCCTACAGACAGGTTTCGACATCATGAACAGCGCGGTAGGCAGCCACGAGATCAGCCCTACCGAATCAGGTCAGAGCGAGAGCAGTGGTGATGCGCCCCCAGCGCAGGCGGATCCGACGAACAAGAAGAGGTGGTCGATCCTGGGGAGGATGCTGAGCTTCACCTCCTCCACTGGGCCGGGCGCCCCTGCGGCTGCAGAGGCTGCCAAACGGAACACCACCCCGAGCAACGACCTGGAGGCCGTGCGGCGGGAAACGGCTGCTGAGCGGTCTAAACCTCCGCCCCCGCCGCCCCCCAAGGGCTCCTCCCCCTCGGGAGAGTCGGATGCCTCGTCAACCGGGTCCGCCCCTGTTTACGACACGGCCCAGTTCGTGTTCAAGTTCACCCTCGGCTCGCTCCCCTGGAACCCGAGCCTGGACATGATCAGCGCTGCGTCCACCATGCTGTCCACGCTCCCTCGAGAGCGGCCTCTGTCGAGACCGCGCCTCCCAGCCCCCGCGCAGGCAAGGGTCAGCGCGCGTGCGGCCTCGTCGGGCTCGCGGGAGGACAGCCCTCCCCCTCCGTCGCCAGGGCTGCCACCTCCCGAGAGAATGTACTCTGGCACGTCGCACGGAGGCCTGATCAGCGGCGCACGCAACGCCACACCTCTCGACGACGGGGAAGCCGAGGCCGGCCCCAACCCCGCGGCGCGGAAGAGCGACGACTTCTCTGGCTTCAACTTCAACCTGCCCGAAATCCAGCGCGTAACGAGCATTGAGACCATTGATGTTCCCGCCAAGAGCCCGGCGCCGGATAACGACTCAGTAGCCTCTTCCTCCAGGGGCAGCAGCAGGCGCTTGGAAGTTCCTCGGGGCCGAACCGAAGCCGAGCGTCAGGTCGTCCAGCCCATCCAGCCGGTGGGCATCTTCAAGGGCCGGGCTACGTACTCGGGCCGCGCCCTAGCGGAATGGAGCATCGTCGTGCACGAGTGCAACTCTTTTATCGACCGGCGGCGCGACGAGGGCGTCTGCGGGCTCAAGGAGGTCGAGGTACCGAGCCTTGGCGTCGAGAACCTGCGCAGGATGGGCTAGAGGCCTCTCGCGCAAAATTCACCTCTTGCTCGGCCGAGGCAGAGGTTGTCCGCTGACGATCGCCTTTCGCATGGTGACGTGCGGCAACACAGCATCCCGAGTGTGATCGGGTGGATCGTGCCCTTTGTGAAAAATGAAGAAGCCGATCGCAAGCCACTCCACCGATGGGTTGCGGGAGCATCCTCATCAACATGCGAGCCACTTTACAAGGTGGTGGTAGTGGAGGAGGAGCAGGAGCAGGAGGAGGCCATCGACGAATGATCCGAGGCCGGAAAAAATGAGGACGAGATGGTCAGAGAGAAAGCTGGCGTTTCCCAAGTACAGTCCTTTTCTCCACACTCCATTCTGCTAGCGACACGGTGCTTTTCCTCTACATTCGACATTGCGTTGTGATATTCTCCTCTAATTTTTCTTCCCCCTTATCTTTTGTGCTTTCTTTTTCTTCTTTTTCTTCTTCTTTCTTTGCATGTACACGTCTGCATCTCCAACGGTCCTTTCTGCACAGTCGGACAGGATTGCATTGGTTTCCTCATGATACCATGCTGCCGAATACGTTTTCCTGCATTGTTTGGCGTTCATCAGGCGTCTTTGTTTTTGTTTTGCTTTTTTTGCCCTGGTTGAAATCGTGGACATGGAGGCACCGGATGGTCTTTTCTTCTTTTCTCTCCTTTCTAAAAGGGCAGGCAGTCAGTCGACTTTGGGCTGTCCTTTGCAAATCAACGCACAAACCAACATTAAGCATCAGACTGTCTTTTTTCTTTTTCTTTCCGTTTCTCTTTTTCCTTTCTTGACTCCGCCGGGATCTCTTCTGCGAGGGCTCCGTGAGACTTTCTTCTTCTTCTTCTTCTAGATCGGTATTCTGGTTGGCAATGTCTATTGTAAATATAGGAAGAAAGGGGGTGGTATGGTTTTTCTTTTTTAGCATATGGGAGGGTTCTTGGCCCTCTTCCATCTTTACGGCCTCTCTTGTTAGACAGTTCTGCCATGAATGCAAGATGCACAAAGTGATCTCATATTCAGTGTAATGTATTTACCCCTTTGATCGTGGGACCTTGAAAGGTCTGACTACGCTCTATGGCCCTGTGACGGCACGGTGTCCTGGTAGGCTCAGTTCTTATTTTGAGATCAGGGACGAGGCTGAGTGAATGTCAAGTGTGGAAGCACGAGAGGACACACGGCGCCCGCCCTGCCGCTCAAGCCATACGGATACGTGTGTAACGTGGGAAGTACAAGATATACGAGCGCCACGGCATTCTTGCAACAGTGTTGACTCTCCCCTTGTCCAACATAATCGGTACATGATGTAATGGGATGTATCATGGAAAGTTGACGACCAATTGATAATCTCTTGCCATCTCCTTTTCCAAAGTGGGAAGAAGAAGAAGAAGAAGAGGGAAAAAAGAAAGAAAAAAAGGCAAGGCTCTGTATGGCGTGACTTCGTGTCACTTACGTAGAGGGCGCTGGCCGGATGGCGGATTCACTTGGGATAGGCCACTTGAAGGAGGAGAAAAGGCGGGAGGCAAAAGAAGAGATGACGGAGAGGGGCTTGGGATGAACCAGCGAGCCTTCTGTTTCTAGACTTTGGGCGCGCATCGTCTGGCCTGGTGGCTGGCTGGCTATCTGCTGGGGACTTTCTGGGCTGCTCGGCCATCCCCCCCCCCCTTTTTTTTCTCTTCTTTCTTCTCTCTTCTTCTTTCTCGCCCTCTTCTCGCGTCATCTCTTCCTTTTTGTCCTTTCTTCTTTTTGTATTGCGGGTGGCTGAATGTCTCGGAAACCCAGCCTCTGGGATGGGACAGGAAGGCGGGGACAAATGGACAGTGGACAGCAGGACAGCCGGGCACTGAGTGGATTGGAAGCGGTGGTGGTGGTGATGACTGAGACAGGTTTAAACCCTTTTGTCTATGCTTGTTCAGCCCTGAACGGGGCAAAGGCGGCATGTACTTGCTTATTTAGTACTATATATATATATATATATATATGTGATTTACAGTAGAGTAGTACAGTGAGGACCTTTTTGGCCCATGTGGACGCGGCAGAGAGACGGGGCGCCCCGTGCCGGGATAGTTTGACATTCCAGAGAGGGGGAGAGCGGCACGGGGAGAGGAGAGGGAATTGGATGACCGAATGGGGATGTCAAGTGTGTTTGCACACTCTTTCGGGGTCAAGAGGACAGGGAACTATTCTATGTGCCGTGTATGATGTATATATCTACTATGTTTCTCGCCTCCTACATATGGAATAGGAGGATGGTCATTCTGATAGTATGAGAAGAAGAAAAAGAGAGAAGTCTCAAGACTGAAAGAGGAGTCGTCGCTAGCCGGGAAGGCGAATGGAAGCGATGCACGAGTCAGCCGCCAAACAATGATGTTCATTAGGGGAGGAGAAGGAGGGAGGCCATTGTTCCCATTGAACGGAGAACCTGAGAATCTTTCCCAACACACATGGTAGTTTTTATGCTTGATCTCTTTACTTTTGCCGGCATAACCCTTGGGCAGCTTGGGGGTCCCTCGAGAAGGAAGGGGAGAAGACAAAAATGGTGGTAGAGAGGACTCCCCGCTGATGTTTCAGCCTCGTGAAGATCAAAGTGGCTGTTGTCCGCCGCCCCCCATCTCAAAGAGGTTAGACTGGTTCCTTTTTCTTAATTGGAAAGGGGGAGCTCGGCGTCACAGAACACGAAAAGGCCAAGGACTCGGTTTCCCAGAATAGACAGGCCTTGGGTTGAGTTCGTGGAGGAGGGAGTGAGTTATACGGCAGATGGTGTGGAAAAGAAAAAGGGTTAGGCCTAAAAGGGGACAGAGAGAGACAGAGAAGTGTGAGTGACCCAATTGAAGCCGCGGTGTTTTGACCGCCTGCAATAGTGACAAGGAAAAATAACATCAACAGCCCTATCGAACTTTATTGGGAGGGCGAAGTGGTTCATCCGGTCTTGGAGGAGAAGACGCACGTGGTTGGTTGGCCAGCACTGGTAGCCGCCCCCCCCCCCCCTTTTTCTTCTCAGCCACCCTGCTCCAAGTCATGCTCCGATCTGACTGGCTGGAGGGAGTTTTCGAGTCGCCGACTCTCGGGCAGACCAAGAAAAAGCAATGCAGACCAGCGAAACAAGGCGGAGGTGATTGATGACAACCACCAAACAGACGCCGGAAAGTGGGAGTAGAGAGAGAGAGAGACATATCGGAGAGGAGATTTTGGGAATGGGGGGGGGGGGGGAATTTGGAGGGCGCGTAATGTGATGACGACTTACAAGCCCGTCCATCTTTAAATTTGTCCCCTCTCAAGCCTGCTTGGCGCCGCGGGCTGTGGGTTGGGGCCAGAACAGGCACGCCCCATGTTTGCGTCCTCTGGACTATGGGTTGGTAACAACAGGTTTTCTTGTTGTATTTCTTCATGCTATTATTGAGACGAAGATGACTTTGTTGAAATTTGGAAGCGAATAGCGCTCTCTGTGATAAAGGGGGCTGTGTGTGTGAGAGTGAGTGAGTGAGAGAGAGAGGAGGAGGGGGGGGGGACTCTTGGTGATGAGAGGAGGTCCCATTCCGGAGACGACGATCGCCGGCGCCATCCAGTTTGGCCTCCTACTGACGCAGCTCGATTATCGCCTTAGGACGTTGTTCTCTTGCATTGATTTTTATTTATTTATTTTAGTCTCGATAGATTCATATCAGGAGAGGGGGGGGGGGGGAAGAAGAAACAGCAGCGTGCCTCAACGCAATGATCGCACCCGTGGCCAGCATGGCATGCATACAGGTTCATCTTAGGGGCCTCCAAGCTTTTCGTCAGCCCATGCTCGTAGGGTCTGGTGGAGCCGGGCCAGCGGGCGGAGAGCGGGTGGACACGCTGGAAGATAGGCGAGGCCATCGCGGAAATGAGGACGGCGAGGAAGGCTGGGCGCAGACCCAACGAAAGAGAAAGAGGGGCCCAGAGGAGGAGTTTGTTGGTAGGAGTAAGGTTCCACACTTCACGGGGGGGGGCGGTGAAAACAGGCGAGAGAAGAAGCTGGGCAATGTGTCTCTTTCTCGGAAAACTCAGCTGTGAGGTAGACTATGATAGGGGGCAATGGAACTAGAGGAGAGACACACATAGTCCTTGCGAGGAAAGTAGAGAGAGAGAGAGAGAGAGAGAGAGAATAAGAGAGACAGGAAGGAGAAAAGGGGTGGGAGGGGGCCACATGGTCAACCAGTTGAGCCATCACTTAGAAGAAAAAAAACCATATCAGAAAGAATAAACTAAAGCCTCTACTTGACCAAGCCGTGCATATCGGATCGACTTGTAATCCCATCTGGGGGAACGGAGAATTAATGCATCAACAAGGACCCCGCCATGGCGCTCGAACCTCAATGTTGTTGTTTTTTAATCCTATCTTGTTTTCCACCAGCGTACAGTCCAAGGTCAGAGCCACACTCCGGTATCTACCCCAGAATCCTTTCCTTTTTGCGGGGCACAGAGAGAGTGGTTCAGGTGGTGTGGTGCTAAAGTAGTACATATACGAGTGAGAAGGCCAGGAGGCATGGGCTCGCGACGAGACGAGGAACAGAAAAAGGACGCGCGCGCGAGGGTGCCGGGCCTGCGCGACACGGGCCAATCCGAGACAGATCGTCCAAACGTGGTCATCTATTCATCTCGGCAGGAGGGCGATGGGCATTTGGGTTATTATATAATGGCCGGATGTAATTATCGTCTCAATCCACACTGTTGTTACCTGTGGGCATCGAGATGTCCGTCATCGATGCATGCATGGTTTGCGAGGACCAGGGGAGTACATGAGATGCAGTAGCCCTCCTATATGAATTATGTCATGCAGTGAACGACTATGTTTATCTTCTTTACGTTCTACTGTGTAAGTAAAAGATAGTAAAGTAGGTGCTGGGTGCAAGGGACGAGGACTTGGACACAAGGAACAAAGCACATGTTATTAAACCAAGCACCTCTTTCTTGTACAAGTCCAGCCTCGTCATCCATCCTCCACATGCTCATGCTTTCTTTAAAGTGGTCCTGGTCTTCTCCATTGTCCCCTCCTCATTCCGTTCCGGCAAATGCTCAAAAGAGTGGCTAAAGACCCGACCCGTCGTCGCATCTCCTCCGCCCCCTCCACTCCTTATCAAATTGAGGATACCTCTCTCTCTCTCTCTCTGTGTCACTCTGTGTATGCCACAAGGTACGTACCGCGGTACAACAGAGTACGAAAACACCAGAGGTCAGTCAGGCCCATGGTGCACCGCTGTCCAATTGTTTGGGTCAAATCTTAATTGGCGCCCCCAAGACAGGACTAGTCAGGTCCCATCTCGAGTCGAGCAGGGATCTACCCGGTCGGGTCAGGGGTTGATCTGCTGGGGCCTAAATTTGGGGACGAAAAGAGGAAGTCGGTCGTTCAGGGCATGGATGGGGGCGGCCACCTTTGTTCTCTCTCTCGGTCTTGCTGCCCTCTTGCCTTTTGGCTTTTTCCCTTGACCTGCCTAACGGTACGACGACGACATCCTCATGCACCCCGCCTACCACACCACACCACACAGCACACAAACCCTCGTTGTGGCGTCTTCTGCAGCGCCGGGATAATGCAGGTGCCGCCGTCGTGCCCTGCGTCTGTGTGTGCCCTGAAACTGGAGCGTAGCCAAGCTCTGCTGCTCGTGCGGATCGTCGCCGCCCCCTCTCTTCTAGTGCTGATCCCATCTGGACGGTGGATGATGATGATCATGATGATTATGCTCTTCGTCTGTCCTGTCAGTCTGTCTGTCAGGAGAGGAGAGGAGAAAAGAGCTTAATGTTCCTGTTGGACCATTGTGCAGTAGGAAGGCTCGGCTGGTAGGTACAGAGCAGGTGGCTTTTAGCTGGCCACCTGTGTGGTCTTGACCCTATCAATAGAAAGGGGAGGACGAGGAGGAGGAGGAGGACCATGGCTGCTGACCTTTTGCTATGCCACGGTGGAACTTCCTTTCTTTTTTGGGGTCTGACGAGTTACTGCAGCGCACTTGCATGCAGCTGGAGGAGGGGCCAGTCTTACGACCCAAACCCTACCCTTCTTTTCCTGTCCTTGCTGTTCTGTCTCTTCTTTTCCTGACCAATGCTACGATGGTATGCTATGATGACATTCCCTCCCAGCCGAGTTGGTGATATTCCTGGCTTGTCCAGGGCCTCGTCGGTGTGGTTTACCGTCCAAACCTGGTCGAGGCGTTTGTTTGGCCAGGGCCATCTTTTCTATATCATTGGGCCCTGTCCTTCGACCCCCCCCCCCTCCTCTTCACCCCCTTCCAGGCCCCCTGGTCACCTTTACTCGCCTTCTGCCTTCGTCCCTAGTCGTATTGCAATTTCGCCAAACGGCAGGGGTCTGGTCCCTATCCTTGTCTGCCCGTTGACAGCCACAAACCACCCCCTGATCCCCGGGCACAGAACAATCTTCATCTCCATCGTTCATTTCCAAGAGCGCTCCTACAGCCCACAACGCACACGCCTCATTGCGTGGTTCCCTCTCTCTTCGGCCCAGGCCCCCCTTGTCGTTGGGTCTTTTTTGTCTCTCTTTTACCTACCACTGCGACCTCCTCCCACACTCCCTCACTCACTCGCTCCAAGTCACTCTCTTAGTCCTGGGACCCTCGCCTGTTTTCCTTTTTCTTTCCCGACGCCCGCATCTTGCGATCCTCCTCCCCTCCTTTCTTCCTCCTCCTTCTCTCCTCTCCTGTTTGGCCCAGCGTCGCTCCATCCAACAGAGAGTTTTTCGTCCTCTCTACCACACTCTTTTGGAACTTGCGCGAACACACTCGATTCTTGATCCCGTCTGTTCGTACGTTCGTTCATTCTTTTTCCCCTCCGCGGTCTTATCCCAAGGATTCATCTTATTGTTTATCATAACCACGACAACAAAAAACCATCCAGTCCGACCCTCCTATTTTATAAGTGAGTCGAATCCTTTCCTCTGCTCGTGGGCGTTTTGCCCTCGGCCTTTCCATCTACTGCGGCGGAACAAAACTATTTGGGAAGAGCTGGATCAGGAGGAGGCGCAGGATACCGTGGTTGTCAAGACGGAAGAGGAGCCCGTGGACATGATGAGAGGAGAAGGAGAGAGAGAGAGAGAGAGAATGTGCCATTATCTACAGACGGCAGATACCGTACTTGGCTCTGTCCACTGGAGGATGATATATACTGATCGGCTTGTCTCTCCTGTCTAGTCTTTCGAGTGTCAGTAAAAGACAACAAGCGACAATGAAGTCTGTCATCACAATAGCTATTGCGGCATCTCTTGCTGCCGGGGCCGCCGCCCAGCCTCACAACCACCAGCACCGACACCAGCACGCCCGCCACCAGCACGAGCACGGCGCCGAGCTCCTCAAGGAACGCGGCACCCCGTCTCTCAACGAGCGCTCTCCCGCCGTTGACTACCAGTTCGTCGAGGAGACTGTGTACGTCGACGTGAATGGCAACCCCATTTCCGCCTCGGATGCCGCCGAGGGCCTGGCCGACGGCGCATACGAGGTTGTAGGCGAGTCCGAGCCTTCGTCCACCACCCCGATCGCGACCTCGACGCCCGTCCCGAGCAGCACTTCTGTGGCCAGCACCTCGGCCGCCCCCACCACCTCTTCGGCCAGCGGTGCCGAGTTCGTCGAGGTCAAGCTCGGCTCGGCCTCCACCAGCGCCTCGTCCGCGGCCGCCTCGACCACGTCGACCTCCGCCGCGGCCGCCGCCTCCACCGGCAGCTCCTCGTCCTCGTCGGGCGCCACTGGTGTCGATGCTGACTTCCCTGATGGCACCATCGACTGCACCACGTTCCCCAGCGCGTACGGCGCCGTCGCAGTCGACCAGACTACCGTGTCCCCATGGGTTGGCTACCTCGACGTGGGCTGCGACAACTACGAGCTCGGCCAGACCGCCGACATCACCGTCTCTTTCTCGGAGCCCACCAGCGGCGATCCCCAGGCTGGATACTTTGTCGGTTATGCCTGCCCCGCTGGCTACGATCAGGCGCAGTGGCCTGCCGCTCAGGGCAGCTCCGGCCAGTCCATCGGCGGCCTGTGGTGTGGCAGCGACAACAAGCTCCACCTGACGCACTCCACCTCGACCAAGCTCTGCCAGAAGGGTGCCGGCAACGTGCAGGTCGTCAGCGAGCTGAGCAAGTCCGTCTTCATCTGCAAGACCTGGTACCCGGGCAACGAGGGCATGTACCTGCCCACCGAGGTTGCCGCCGGCTCGACTGTCGAGCTCTACAACCCGTACCAGAGCGAGTCCTTCGAGTGGGAGGGCTCCACCACCTCGGCCCAGTTCTACATGAACCTGCAGGGTCTGACGGCCTCCCAGGCCTGTGTCTGGGACAGCCCGTCTCCTTACGCCGAGAGCGCCGGCAACTGGGCTGGTGTCAACCTCGGTACCAGCGTCGACACGAGCGGCAACACCTTCCTGTCCATCTTCCACAACACCCCGACCAGCGACGCTGCCCTGGACTACAACATCGAGATCAGCGGCAGCGATGTCAGCGGCACCCCTTGCAAGTACACCTACAGCAGCAACTCCTTCTCTGGCAGCGGCAGCAACGGTTGCACTGTAAGTAATATCTGTCTCCCTCCTGCTCTCTCCCTCTCCCTCTTTCTCTTTCTTCCTCATACACACCTGTTTATGTCATCCTCTGACAAAACTCTATAGGTCTCAACTGCTGGTGGCATGGTCACCGTTACGCTGTCCGACTAAAGAAAGAAGGAAAAAAAAAGTCGCATGGCCTAGATGACATGGTCGCGCTGCATTTCTCTCCTGTCTAGCGTCATCTTTTTTTTTCTCTCTCTTCTCTTTTCCTTTCTATTCTTCTTTACTTGATACCTCGAAAGATATGGCAGCGCCGGCGTCTCACCCTCGAGCATATCTCTCTACCCCGGGGGGAAATGATTGATACCCGGGACGCAGGTTCTGCCGCCACACAAACACACCTATTAACCTGCACATAATTGCTATTTGTTATTTTCACCTTTGAGAACGGGGAAGGGGGACCGAAGTGCCAAAGAAATCTAAACCCGGTCCCTATCTTGGGAGTCGCAGCTTGAGACGAAATATAAAAGACAACAAACAAATCAGAAAAGCTAGTCATGGACGGGTGTGTGCGTGTGCGTGATCATACTTGATGAGAATTATGTCTCTTTGTCCCCACGCCCCCCCTCGTCCATGGTGGCCACACGACGACCAAGCTGCGCCACGAGAAAGGGGCTGGGCCACGACTTCGGTCCGGGGAGGGAGGTGGTCCCTGATTGCTTGGTTTTATACAAGCACCCATAAACCCCCCCACGCACATCTTGGACATATTGACTATCTTCTTCAACATGTGTTCCTACCTTCATTTTTCTTCTTCTTTTCCTTCTCTTACGCGGAGCAGTATGGTCATGAACCTTTCGGTTGCACGTCGAGCGAGCGCCCACTGGAGCACCCTAGTTGTTGGACGCAGGCGAGAGATGTCATGCGAGGGGTGTTTGGATGTAGGAGAGGGAAGAGATCACGATGATGATGATGAAGGGAGAGGCTGGTAGTGCTTCTCTGGGTACCTCTCTGTCTCTCTCTTGGCAGAAACCTTGGGTGCGACAGGCCCCTATAACCAAGCCTCGTCACCAGCATATCGAAGATTTCTTCGAGACTGAGTGGAGGGATGAGGGGGGAAAGAGCGCGAAAGGTGGGAAAGGGAAGAAAACCTAAGAGAGTAGTTTGTGCTTTGCTTTCGTTTTTCTTTTCTTCTTTCCCTTGGAAGGCTCACACGTGCGAGGTTTGGCCGAGGATGGAGGAAGAGTGAGGGCCCCTCGTTCTCAAGGGGGGCAAGATACAGTAACTTTTACATTTAACCCCCTACGTTTATACATCATAGTCGGATTGGAAAGTTTTGCATTGTTCCATGTCCCAAGGCGTCTTGGTGTAGTCGAGAGAGTGAGAGGCAGAGGTTCTCTTCCCTCCTTTTTAGTGTCTTTTCTTCTCTTCTTTTGTCGCTTTTTCTCTCTTTTTTCTCGTTCTCATGTAGTCAAAGCCATCTGCATATATACAATGTGTTATGAAAGTTTGAAAAGCACCTCATCAGTCGTCGTGCGTAAGAAATGATTTTGTTCCGTTGAAGTGTATGCTGACCTCCCTGTGTATTCCAAGGTTGTTTTGTACGTCGGAATAAGCTTGGCGTGCTTGAAAGCGCTGAGTAATACTGCCAAGCCTGCCTAGGGCGATAGCCATTGGCTTTGAGTTTATTGCGACTCCCACTAGTCTGAATCATGGTTAGGGGTTCATTTTGTAGGTACAGGTGAGTAGGTAATGTAGTTTTGGGGGACGGTCTATCTAGGGCAGACAGCCAATAGTGGCTAACCTAACAGTGATATACTTAGTACAGTATGATGAGTGAAATGTGATTTGAGTCTCTGACAAAATGGCCATACACAAGATAGGACAAAGAGTTGGTGGGGGGGGGGGGGGAGAAAGTCGGAAGTAGCAGCGGTCGAGGCGTAGAGCCAGACAATGCAAGGAACGGGCCGTCCGTGCAGTGAGGCAGTAGATGTTTCAAACGCTTCAGCTTTATCTCGGTCCAAGTCTGCCGATTCGCCGTATTTCGTATACGTATTGTCTGCGGTGGCAAGACTGGGTCAGTCAGGGTATGCTGTTTCGTCAGCAGTACTGGTGAATCTTGAGAGAAAAAGAAAAAGAAAGAAAAAATGACGAGACAGCGTGGTCTGAGGTACTCAGCTCTCAATTCATAGGCTTGATAGGCTGGCCCCCAGGGCGCTATGCTGGCACAATAACCCCTGCTCGTTGGATGGTGGCGGTATTATGGTAGGCAGACCTGGGCAGACAACGCTACGGCCCCAACCCCCGGGAGCTCTACGTAACCGTTTAGGTTGAGGACTTGGATCCGCTATTCTTAGCTTAGCTTTGCTGCTGCTTGCCTCAGACCTGCCGCGCCTGAGACGCCACGCAATTGTGTTGGCATTTGACAGCTGAATTCCTCAACGACGACACCTCATCATCCTGGCTTCCCAAAATTTCTGAGCCCTCAAAGGAATCAAGTCTTCACTTTTCCCTCTGCGTCACATCCAACTTCATATTTTCTGGCTTGCTGTGCTTGCACTGCATTTGTGAACATCATCTCTTGCTCATTTGCCGACCTTTCCGCCACCACAGCAACAAACAGCTCTCCAACAAACCCTCGAGCATAATCCTCCTCCTCCTGCCTGCCTTGCCTGCCTGACAACCTGGCTGCCTCGAGACTTTTTCCCCTATCGATCCGCTCCTCTCTCCCTCCCAACTTGATGATTCCCACCACGATCCGGCCGATACGATGAAGGCCAGGGGAGCTACCAATGCGGCAGCTCTGCTGTTGGCATCCCTCTGGGCATTGCCGCTGCAGCCGGTGCTGGCCAAGGACCAGCCGACCTTCTCCGTCATGGAGTTTGATCACTATCCGCAGAACCTCAACTACTTTGACCAGTCAGACGTCATCCTCTTCCAGGACGTCTCTTCACAGAACGTATGGCGCTCTCCAGACGGCGGCGAAACATGGGCCGTCATCAACGACGTCCCCGACGGCAAGGCCTTTGCCCTTGTCCTGCACGAGTTCGACAACAAGCGCGCCTACATCCTGACCGAGTCCACCTCCCACTGGCTCACTGAAGACCAGGGCAAGACGTGGAAGTCCTTCTTTACCGATTCCGAGTCCAACATCTTCCGCCCTGGCATCTTCAACTTCCACGCCAGCGACCCGGACCGCATCATATTCAATGGCATGGACTGCAAGGGCATCTTTTGCGACGAGGTGGCCATGTACACGCTCGACGGCTTCAAGACCGACGCCAAGTTCCTGCGCGGCAACACTGAGGGCTGCTGGTGGGCCAAGGGCTCCGACCTGTTCACCACCGGCCAGTCCGACCTAGACAAGCAGCGCATCATGTGTATCCTCCGGGACACCTTTTCGCCGCTCAAGCAGGACAACCGACTGGTCATCTCGGACAACTACTTCAGCGCCACCAGCGCCGACGGCAAGATCCAGGAGTACGAGCCGAACCTCGACACCGACAGGCCGGTGCAGGGCATCATCAACGTAGCCTCTGTCAAGAAGTACGTCCTGGTCGCCACCGCCTCCCTGAATACGGACGAGATGGCCCTGTTCGTCACCGACGACACCCTCAAGTGGCACAGGGCCATGTTCCCCCAGGACCACCGCCTCGACCAGGAGGCCTACACTGTGCTCGAGAGCACCAACTACAGCATCCAGGTCGACGTCATGACCACCCGCCCGTCCAACCCCATGGGCGTCTTGTTCACGAGCAACTCCAACGGCACCTTCTTCACCCGGAACATCGAGCATACCAATCGTAACATGATGGGCCACGTCGACTTCGAGAAGATCGCCGGTATCCAGGGCATCTTCCTCGTGAACAAGGTGGACAACTGGGAGGACGTGGAGAAGCAGTTCCTGACGGAGAAGAAGATCGTGTCCGAGATCACACATGACGACGGGCGGACCTTCAATTATGTGCAGACGCGCGACGCCGGCAGCAGGATCCACCTGCACTCTGTCACGCAGTTGATCAACGTCGGCCGTGTCTTTTCGAGCCCCGCGCCTGGTCTGGTCATGGCCAACGGCAACACCGGAGATTATCTCAAGTCATACGCGGAGGCCTACCTGTACATCTCGGACGACGCTGGCATGCACTGGCTGGAGGGACCCAAGGGGCCGCACAAGTACGAGTTTGGTGACCAGGGCAACGTCCTCGTCATCATTCACGACTCCGATAATGTCGATGTGGGGGAGATCAAGTACTCGCTTGACCACGGCCAGACCTGGAAGGCACAGGAGCTCCCCGACGGCCTCAAGATCAAGCCGTGGGTCCTGACCACGACCCCCGACTCTACGAGTCTGAAGTTCCTGCTGTATGGTCAGACTGGCGACGAGCTTAACCCCAAGTTTCAGGTCATCTCGATCGACTTTGAGGGTCTGCACGAGAGGACGTGCGGCAAGGGCGACATGGAAGAGTGGTGGGCCAGAGTCGACGAGAACGGAAAGGCTACTTGTCTCATGGGTCACACCCAGATGTACACGCGCAGAAAGAAGGAGGCGGACTGCTTCATGAAGCAGGAGTTCAACCTGGTCGAGGTCCAGACGACCAACTGCGACTGCACCGACGATGACTTTGAGTGTGACTACAACTTCCGCCGCGAGAATGGCGAGTGCGTTGCCGTCGGCCCGATCCAGGCTCCCAATGGAGCCTGCGCGAACGCCAAACCCGAGGACACATTTATGGGATCCTCAGGGTGGCGGCTCATCCCTGGCAACACCTGCACGAGGAAGAAGGGCGAGCCGCAAAAGGACGACTTCAAGGAGTGGAAGTGCGCCGACTCCCACACCCCGCCCAAGGGGCCAGCCAGCGGCGAGGTCAAGAGCTCTCAACACGTCTTTGAAAACACCATGAAGGCCGAAGTACGCTATCTGGAACGGGGTGAGACCAGCCGGTCAGACGATGAGACCATCATCGCAAGAGGTGGCGGCAAGGTCCAGATCACGCACGACGGTGGTCTTACCTGGGACACGCCCAGCGCACTTGCGCGAGACTTTTGGGACTTTATCCCGCACACTTACTTCAAAGAAATGGTGCTCTTCATCCAGCGAGACGGCACCATCGTGTACACCGTCAACCACGGGCAGTCCTTTGATGAGTTCAAGGCTCCCACTCCGCCCAACACCGACATCCCGCGGTCGCCCTTCGCCTTCCACCCTGACAAGAAGGACTGGATCATCTGGGTCGGCAAGAAGTGCACAAGCACCAGTGATGACTGCTATCAGGAAGCCTCGCTCTCCACAGACCGCGGCGACCACTGGCAGACCCTCAAGCGCTACGTCAGCCGCTGCGAGTTCACCGGCTCCAGCGCCTTCAACTTCCGCTCACAGGACCAGATCATATGCCAGGCCAGTACGAAGGAGGACAACACCCGCATTGATAACCCCTGGCAGCTCGTCGCCGGGCCCGCCAGCGACTTCGACGACCAGGGCAAGGTTGTGCAGAGCGACGTCAAGGACTTCGCAACCATGTCTGAGTTCATCGTCGTCGCCACGCAGAACGTCACCAAGAACACACTCCGTGCCCTTGCCAGTCTTGACGGCGAGACTTACGCCGAGGCTCACTTCCCATACAACTTTGAGGTCTCTGAGCAGCACGCATACACCGTTCTCGACAGCTCGACGCACGCGGTCAACCTCTTTGTTGCTACCGAGACCGAGGTAGACAAGCGGTCCGGGTCCATCATGAAGAGCAACTCCAACGGCACATCCTATGTCATGAGCATCGCAGGCGTCAACTGCAACGAGGATTATTTCGTCGACTTTGAAAAGATGCTCGGCCTCGAGGGCGTCGAGATGGTGAATATTGTAGCGAACCAGGGCAAGTCCAACGAGCCGAAGAAGCTGCGCTCACGGATCAGCCATAACGATGGCGCTGAGTGGGCATACCTACCGCCTCCCTCCAAGGACATGGACGGGAAGTCGACTGGCTGCAGCGGCGACGGGACCGAGAAGTGCGCCCTGCACATCCACGGGTACACGGAGCGCAAGGACCACAGCAGGACATACTCGTCTGCAGGTGCCGTAGGTCTCATGTTCGCATGGGGCAATGTCGGCGAGTATCTTGGCACTAGGGACGACGCCGACACCTACATGACAACGGATGCCGGCATGACTTGGAAGCAGGTCAAGAAGGGCCGCTGGCTGTGGCAGTACGGAGACCAAGGGTCCATCGTCGCCCTGGTTCCTCTCGATACCAAGACACAGATCGTGTCCTATACGACCGATGAGGGTGACACTTGGACAGAGTTCAAGTTCGCCGACAAGGAAATGATGGTGTCTGACTTCACCACGCAGAGCTCCGGTGTGTCCCGCAAGTTCATCGTCTGGACCCAAGATGGAACCTCGACCGTGGCCTCGACCATCGACTTCACGGGCCTGGCAGACCGTCCCTGCCTGCAAAAGGATGACCCCAGCGAGTCCGACTACCGGATCTGGTCACCCAGCCACCCTCTACAGCGTGATGAATGTCTCTTTGGACATGTGACACAGTACATGCGCAAGAAGACGGACAGGCAGTGTTACAACGGCTACAGGATCGAGCACGTCTACAACTCCAAAAATTGTACCTGCAGTCGGCGGGATTACGAATGGTAAGTGTCTTCCCAACTTTGGGAGAAGCGGATTCTATGTCAGAGGGAAAAAGGCGAGGTAACCGTCATCTTTACTGACACGAGCCACATAACACAGTGACTACAACTTCGAGCTTGACGGCCATGGTGCCTGCCAACTGGTTTCTGGTCTCCTGCCCATGGACCACAGCCAGTATTGCAAGCAAAACCCAGATCAGGTCGAGTACTACAAGCCTACGGGCTATCGCAAGATTCCTCTGTCGACTTGCGTAGGCGGCGTAGAGTACGACAAGCAGAGCGACCCACAGGTATGTCCAGGCAAGGAGGACGAGTTCCAGGAGCGCCACGGCCTCTCCGGCGTGGGCCTGTTCTTCGCCATCACAATCCCCTTCGCGGTGGCCGGGGCTGCCGGCTGGTGGGTATGGCGTAACTGGAGCGGCAAGTTCGGACAGATCCGTCTTGGCGATACGTCCGGTGCAGGCTTCGGGGCTGGCGCGTTTGACTCGGACTCGCCGTTTGTGCGGTATCCAATCATTGCCCTTAGCGCGGCGGTGGCGGTCGCAGGGGCGATACCGCTGGTCGTGGCCGGGCTCTGGAGGACGGGCGTCGCAGCGCTGGACAGGCTGCGGTATGGAGGCGGTGGAGGTTTCTCGAGGCTGGGAGGTGGGAGCAGGCCGTTCACGACGCGGGACAGCTTTGCAAGGGGCAGAGGAGACTATGCCACTGTCGATGACGATGAGGGGGAACTGTTGGGCGAGGACAGTGATGAGGAGGTCTGAAGCCGGTTGCCAGCTTTAGAGTTTGAGTAGACATCTTATCTTACTCGGGCGCTTGTTGTTTTGGGTAGTATTTCCTTCTTCTTTATAAGGGGCCGTTATATTACGACTGGGGTGAAAGACATGTTTGGCGCTTGGAGGTGTCTTCTTCTTCTCTTTCTATGTCTCCTATCTCTCTCTGTGCGTGTGTTTGTCGGTTCGGTGCGGCTTGCTGTGAACACTGTATTTCAACAAGAGTGTAAAAGGGGGGAAAAGAGTAAGGCCCAGCTCAGGCCCCAGGCCCTTCATCATCCGCATAATCACCGAGAAGAAAGGGTATTGCTTGGATGGGTTCGGTGATGCTATCTGAATTTTTGTTCTCTTCACAGATGCCCAAGGCAGGATAGAACGGAGGAGAAGGGAGAGGAAAGCGATTCGTTCATCTATTCTACCTCGTACTTGCTATGGGACGAAAATGGGTGCCAATTCCCCTGGATACAGCTTAGAGAAGTGTAGGAAAAGAGGGTGGGGGGGGGGGGGGGTGAGAGGAATAGGTAGAGAAGGAGGGAGGAAGGGAGGAAGGCAAGTGATAGAAGGCAAGCAAGCACGTCATTATGATGGAGTTCATCTACATTCTCAGTTCTAAACCTGAACATCGACGATGGGAGAAAGCCTGGAGGAATGCATGATGCCTCTTTTGGACAAAGTATAAGAGGATGTGCTCTTGGGATTTGTGCAAGTTGTTTTTTTCTCAAGGAGAAGACTCGCTCATTAGAGTATCTTCTTCATCTTCTTGCCTTTGTTTCCTCTCTATCCTCTGTCCTTAGTTCCTGTCCTGCCTTCGATTTAATAGCATGATCAGATAGATCCAAGACTGGGGTTCAGTGAGGGGAGAAAGAGGAGGAGAAAGAGGCTTTGGTCGTCAGCGTACTGGAGTAGTCGTTCTCCATCGTGTCCTGCTGTCCCTCCATCTGTCAACTTGCGTTCGTCTCCCCCTCCCCCCCTTCTCTCTCTCCCTCTCACGGTTTCTTTCTCTCTCTCTCTCTTCTCCGTCTCTCTTTCGGTTCCTCTTTCGGTTGCTCTGTCTCTCTCCCGTCCCCCTCGCCTCTCAACTCGTCATCGAGATCTCCTCTCCCTCTCAAGAACTCTGTTGCGTGGCCTCCATTTGTCACAAATATGGCCGGCTCGGCTCTGATTGGTTCCCGGCACTCTGGGTCGACGAGCACCCCCACCAGCCACCCACCGGGGGCCACGGATGCTTACATGTCGTGCATATGCAGGTTGGAACCAATAGACCAAGGACAGGACGAAAGATACGAGTCCACATACGCCTCACATTGCTTTTCCCTCAGGAGGGGCGTGCATGTTCGATTTATGTCTGCCTAGGCTGGCCCCGTTGGTTCCTCGTTCCTCCAAGGGGAGGGTTGGGGATGTACACTCAACTTGGCTGCAAGTCTACACCGTAGGCGTAGGGGTTGGTTACCAGATCCTCGGGTCTTGGATTCAGCTCTTGACGACTGTCGAGGAAACCAACGCAGGTTGGCCCTTTATAGACAACGAGTGTGGATGAAGGTGCCGAGCAGATCCATGAGCGAAACTTTGCTGTGGTCTTACGCCACGCAGTCCATGATGGGTTTGCACCGGATGGCTCGGCACATGGGTTGTAGAATCATTCTTACAGTTGTCCTCGGGCCGAAACGTTCCGTTGACCCCCTTTCTTGATGTTTGTTCTACTTCCTACCTCAACTTTTATGACAGAATTGAAGAGTTAGTAATGATGGCTTCTTTGTGTAGGTCTGGGGAAGATGGATATGTCCATGTCTCCTTGCTACTCAGAAGCATCCAGTGGACCAACCACCACGTTGCTCCAGCAATCCACAGTTTTGCAGTTTACTAACTCAGTCAGGGATGTCCTCCTCCATCAGCTTCGAGCTTCTTGGCACTCATTGTAGACCGCAACACTTACCATTTTGGCCATTAGCCAAGTTTTACCAAGCGCAGTGGATACAGAATGCACCATAGTACGAAGCAGGCGTGGCTGAGTGACTGGGTGGGGGGGGCGGGAGGTGGAGGGCTGGACTGAGCAGGGCCTGGATCAACCACCGACCCGGGGCAACATCACCGATGAGGCAGCCAGACAAACAAACGGGTTTACGGAACTTCTTGTGTCCCCTCCCCTCCCTCAGATGAGTGCGATACAGGTAGAATAAAGACATGTCCGAGGAGTTGGTCCGTTAATGCTCACCCAGGCATGGCTGGCACGGCTTCACTTTGCCCCGTTGATCATGGCATGCTGTCAGACACTCGACTACCACTCATCCACTCGCTATTCCGGTTGCATGCAAGCGAGGTATCCTATCATTATCCCATATATACTGACTAAGATGGGGAGGAATTGTATTGGGCTCCAGGGGTTTCCGGTTAGATACTGTAATTTGAGTATGTTCCCATCGGCTCGATGACTGCGCAGAGAAGTCGATCTTGTCTCCTCGGAAAAGTCTCGAGGAGACGAGAAAAAAGATGGATAAGAAAAGTTAAAAGGAGGGGGAAAATAAGGAAATCCTATTGTTGAAATTGTATAGGTCAATAGTGTATGTGATCTACCAAAGAAGGCTCGCGGGTATTGTGGTTTTACGACCTACTGGCACGGCTACCAAGCCGGTCGTTCTCGTTGTAAAGAAACCCCGAAGATGCTATTTTCCCCCCTCGATACCAGCCTTGGCATTAGGATTTTATTCCTTGTTTTCTCCAACAGCCTCGCCATCGTGTCAGCTTATATAGGCCAAGGAGGAGACGAGGGTATCATGAAAAGACCCCCATTGATCACCGCCTCTTCCAGCACAAGGGCACCAACAGGCAGGTCCACGTACACAACTGATCACATGGCGCACTGCATAGTCTCACAAATGACAATGAGATGTTTGGGGATAGACTAGACCTTGAAAAGAAAGGGAAACAATGCTTCGGCCGTCCCGAAGGTCACGTCTTGACGCGGTCATACTGAGGTGCATTGGGGTGGGTTACCAACGCAGAACACGATGCCTCGCCATTGGTGGAGTAGCCAACCTTTATTGGGAGGCTCGGTACGTTTTGGGTCCATGTCTTGGCTCATCTCTTGACGTGCGGCCCTGGAATTTGTAATTGTAGGAATATGGGGTCGGATGAGGTGCTGGAGTCAACGTCTGGTTGGGTGCCGGCATGCTGAAACTGTTGAGTTGGCGAGAGGATACGACGAGGCAGGAAAAGGAGGAGATGAAGAGAATAGAATGGGATGGAATTTGGTCCTATGATTATTGTTGTTTCCAGAAAAGCGGGCTGTATAAAGTGTTGGTATAACTTCCCCCTTCTCTCTGACTGTCGTTTGTGTCATTCTTGCAACATCAAGACTGGTCTCTGTGTCGTACAAATACATTCCCAAACAGAATTCATACTCACAAGATACAATCTTGGGTAACACCAAGAAGTCCCTCGACAACGTTCTTACGTTATCATCTCGTGCTAAAGATGAACGCAATTAGACTGTGTCGCGCTTTGACAAGGCCTCGTCTACACAAGATACCCACTATTGTCACTCACCCGAGAGCGTATGCAACAATTTCTCCTCATCATGAGGAGGAATTGTGGCGAAAAGTGCCTATGTACGAGCATGTGTCTGCTAAGGACTTCCTCTCTCATCGGTGGACTGTAAGCTATGCTGCATTTCTTTGGGGGTTTCACTCATCTACTGAAATTCAGTATTCAATTCGTGATATTATTACACAGTTCTGAAGTAGTACCCGGCTCACATGGACCTCGATAACAAATCATAGACAAAAAACATCGTCTCGGGCGAAGCGAAGCTGCTTGAATTTCTAAGGACTGTTGTGCCAGATGAGATCCCATACGACAAACAAGGTTCTAGAGGACAGAGCAAGGAAGACCTGTTGATGGATGTGACCGAGGGCATTGGCGTCGCGGCGATGGCGACCCGTATCACGTCAGTCTTTCCTCGACCATTTCCATTAATTCACTGTTTGAAGCGCAATTAATAGTCACATATACACACATACATATCACACATACACAGAGAGCTTTATTGACATATCGAGATTGATAGGCCATATGTGCTTAGCCGTATCAACTGGGAGGATCCTCGAAACGATCCAATCTTTCGACAATACGTGCCTTTAAAGTCCATCATGATCCCAGACCACCCCAAGCTGACGATCGACTCGCTGAACGAGAGAAACGACTCGCCAGTAGCAGGTCTGGTGCACAGATATCCAGATAAGGCTCTGTTTCTAAGTCAGCAAGGAATATGCCCCGCCCCCTCCCCCTCACTCTCTGGAGCAAAACCTCACAGTGTAGGAACTACAACTGATCCCAAGTCTTCTGCACACAGCCACCTCCATCTGCCCAGCCAATTGCACCTACTGCACGCGCTACTACGGCGTCGGGGAAAGCACCACCTTCGTGGTCAAGACCCACAGCAAGCCCAGCCGCCAGCGCTGGGAAATGGTGCTCGCCTATATCGCGAACACGCCCCAGATCCACGACGTTGTCATCTCGGGCGGCGACGCGTACTACCTGCATCCAGAGCACATCGAATATATCGGCAACGAGCTCATCA
This sequence comes from Cryphonectria japonica, assembly GCA_014851275.1. Lineage (NCBI taxonomy): Eukaryota > Fungi > Ascomycota > Sordariomycetes > Diaporthales > Cryphonectriaceae > Cryphonectria > Cryphonectria japonica. Next base: position 165,429 of record JACWTT010000043.1, read on the forward strand.
AGATGCCGCACATCCGGCGGTTCCGCTTCGCGTCCAAGATCCTCGCCGTCGCGCCTGGGCGGATCCTCGACCCTGAGGACGGGTGGGCCAACGCCGTGACCAAGGTCGCGGCAGATGCGAGAGCGGTTGGGAAATCCGTGGCGCTGCACACGCACTTTAACCACCCTGACGAGATCTCGTGGGTCACGGAGGCGGCGTCGCAGAAGCTGTACCAGTCGAATTTGGTGGTGCGGTGCCAGACCGTGCTGCTGAGAGGGATCAATGATGATTTCGAGACCATGTCGACGCTGATCAGGAAGTTGGCGGATAACCATATCTATCCTGTACGTTTTCTGAGCTGAGAACTTGTTCGTTGCGTACTTAACCACCCCCCCCCCCCCACGCCAGTTCAACACTTCTCTACCTATGTTACTTGACCTGAACCCTGAGGGAGAACAAATTGATGAAGCTGACGAACCAAAAAAACACGCGCCTCCTGCGGGGTGTGTAATCTATGTAGTACTACGTCTACCAATGCGACATGGTCACGACAAATGAGCACATGCGCACCCCGCTGCAGACATTGCTGGACCTCGAGGAGCAGATCCGCGGGACCATCGCGGGCTTCCTGATGCCGCAGTTTGTGGTCGACCTTCCCGGCGGCGGCGGCAAGAGGCTCGGGTGCTCGTACAAGTCGTATGACCGCGAGACGGGCATCTCGCGCTTTGTGGCGCCTGCTGTCACGGAGATGGGCGCCGACGGGAGGGGAAAGAAGAAGCCCAAGGTGTTTGAGTACTATGACCCCATCGATAGTACTGGTCTCGGCAGCAGTGGGTCTGGTGGAAGAGTGTAGGGCTTTGCAGGCGATAAGGAAGTCATTCGTTTATTGTTTCGATGTTGTGGAGGAGGAGTGTTGCTTTGGTTTACTCGTGCCTATGCACCGTCCGTCATTACCGTCTAGGAGATATTTTCTTCAAGCCTCTATGAGGTAAAGTATCTTGACCAACAGACACCAGCTTGTAGTAGAAGCAATCAGTGCTCACCCAAAATTGTTCTGCAGTGGAAGGCATCTTCTTTGTTGGAAACATGTAAGATGATTGGCCAGCCTTGTGACCCTCGCCAACCCTCGCTCAAACCCTGGGTTTTCCCTGTCCAACACGTAAGGCTGCATGTCGTCAACACCATCTGCATGGCAGGATGCAAGCAATTTGCCTCGTAGGCAATTGTGTTAATATTACCATGATCTTACTAAATAACAATAGTACCACGGACTCTAAAATCCACACCCATCGGAAGGTGGAAGGAAGCCATCCTACAACCACGCCATCATCATTTCCCAATCGAACGCTCAATCTGGCCAAAACTGGCCCTTGGTTTGGTTTCTCTTTACTACGAGTCAAAGCCCTGGTCTTGACACGACACGACACGAGAGGGAAATCTCGGCAGGGATATTGCGACAATCATGACTTGGGGCAGAAACAAAAAAGGCAGTCAAGGGTTGGGGTGTCAAAGGCCCTTGTGCCTCCGTCATCAGACCTCCCATAACTGAAACCTGCTGCATCACGGGGGTATTTAATGATTTGTTTATTTCAGTTTTGGTTTCTGTTTGTAACGAGCCTGGCTGTGTATGTGCTGTTGCTGACCATGCTCACATCACACACCCATTCATTGCTGGTTAATAAGTACTCTGTGGATGGTGGACGAGAACTGACAAGAGAGGTACATACCCAGCGCAACAATGCGCTCGTGTTTCTCAGCGAAAAGAAGCGTAGTCGAAATAGTCCGGCGGGCGATCATCGGATGACACGAGGTCGTATCGGGATGGAAGATCCCGGATTGCCCGAAGTAGGTCGGACGAGGAAGGGTTAGACCCGACCATGTAGATCGTCTATCAAAGAAAGAAGATGCCTCTATTGTTTTGTGTGTTTACATATAAATATTTCCTTGTCTTTTCCGCGCGCATGGACTTCTTGTATGGCCCTGCTTCGATCGAAAGAGGGGTGAGTGAGTGTGAGTGTGGGTGTGAGATCTGAGGTGGCCAAGATTGTCGACGATGCTATGGATACATGCAATTACAACAACAAAAGACGGGGAGGTGGGGATCTTACTTTCCTCCAGTACAACATACCATTATTGCGAGGATTGCGAGGGGCATCGTCGTGCCAGAACCATGTACCGCATAGATGTCGTAGAGTCCATGGATGACGGACGTATGGACCGTCACAGCCCATCTTTGCGGCAGTCGACATGGTCGGACATGCCGGTCTGGTTCGCAGCAATGGATCCCCGTGGCATCCTGGATGGGGTGAAGGGGCGGAGGAGGACCCCAAGTCTCTTCTCTAGTAAGTCTAGCGAAAGAGCAGTCCACCGTGCGACCCTGGTCTTTTCCCTCTTGCGATATTCCAGATCGACAGCTTGGTACAGTACCGTATGTGCTGCTGGAGTTTTCCCTTGCTCTGCGTCGCTGGCTTTCACACCATTCACCACGGTCAGCGAGAACACCTTCGTCTCTGGCATGTCCACCGGAAGAAGAGACAGGAAAAGAACCCAAGGTACCGCCACCTCCAGGGATCGGGCGCGAATGAATGTCACATAGAGTGCTGGCGTCGTCCGTCAATCAAGCACAAGGTAACACCTTTCGGCACTTTGTTCGCTGACTGCCCAGGGCGTGATATTCATCGACATTTCCTTAAGATGCGATTGCGCAAGGGACGAGCAAGAACAGGTCCCACGTCCTCCCGATGAGATTTCAGGGGAATTCAGAATATTCCGAATGGTATCTGCGCTGACGTTGCATTACTCTACTCTACAGTACAAGCCACGCAGCATGACGACGGGATGCCGGATATGGTAGGCGGCGTTGGAAAGGGTGAGAGGGTGTCCATATTTCGCCTTCATTGTCGGCATGGCCGCCTTGCAAAGCACACAATACAGTATGTATTGCTACACAAAATAAAAAGAGTCTTGTTTCATACATAGATGCACACTTTCCTCAAGAGTGAGCTTGGCTGCAGGACCCCGTTGCGGCATCTATTTTGAGTGCTACCGTGACATTGGGTCATCTTCTTTTTCGCGGCTACGCACCCCGGAAATTGATCCCGGGCTCTTTTTCTAGAAGGTCGGGTTCGTCTCGACGCGTCGAAGCTTGCATCAACAATGGAACGTTGGCGGAATCAATAATTAAATAGCAGAAGAAGGACGGAAGGAAGAAAGGAAGGAAGGAAGGAAGAAAGGAAGAGAAAAAAAGAGAATTCGGTACCCTCCGCGTGCAACGTCGGTGTGCGCGCATATTGACTTATGCTCTCTCTTATGATGGTCTGGCTCTTGGATCAAAGCAGAGAAGACAGCAAGTGGTACATAGTACAGCGGTAAGGCACAGTTGTTCCAGTAGTGAGCTTCTGTTCCTGGAAAAATGGAGCTCCCCCCCCCTTTCCAAGCATCTCACCGACTGGGCGTTTCTGCATGCCCGATTCCTCTTCTACTATGTACATCGAGATTCGACTTTCATGTCCAGCACAGCACGCAACAATGCTGTTTTCTGGCTCTCTGTTACTCTCACCAGGAACAAACAATTTGGCGCCCACGATTCCTGTCGATCATCTCCCTCGGCCCCCGATGTGCCATGTTTTTATTTGCAAGCCTATCACATACACACAGTGGTCGAGTCGCATAACCGCGTCGTTCCATCCCTGCACGCCACTGTCACATTGGCTTTTTTGATTTCTATGGCCTGACCACTGTCGAATCACGACCGTGTTCGAGGAGGCCCCTAGCATCCAGGGACAAGCACCACCACGCCGTCTCTATTCTCATTGTGGACTACCATAAACGCCACTCTTCCTCCTCCTCTTCCTCTATGTGACTGGGTTGTTTGAAGACAGCAGCAGCAAGCAAGCAAGCAAGCTACAGCCGTTCCCTGGCGAATCGCAAGGCTCTGTGTTCTCTGCTGCGAAGGCGCTCTCTCTCTCTCTCTCTTCTTCATTCCCCTGTCTATCCCTCTCCCCCTTGCCCTTGCTCTCCCCACCGGCCTCTTCCTGTTGCGAAAAAGGGTCCAAGCAGCTGGAGGTTTAGTGGTGGTGGGGCCCATTGGGGGGGGGGTCCTTCAGTGGGCTGACACCCCGGCGAAGTCCCCGAATCCTTTGCCCAGCTGCTCTTTTCAGGGCCTGATCCCAGGACCTCAGGCACAGGGGAAAGGGAGAGAGAAGCTGCCTAGTTCCTTTGGGGGAGGTTCCGTCTCTTGCTTCATGGAAGTTTCCATGCAGAAGGCCAAGGACAGACGTGTGAGAGGACAGGGAGGCCCGAGTTTTCCGCTGTGGGGCCAACATACACACCCACCCACCCCAGCAGGGCCAGTTTCAGGTGTTGGTAGCGGTCGATGATTCCCGTCGTAGGGCAGTTTAGCTCCTATTCCATTGTGCTGCGTGGGACCTTTACTTCCCCCGATGAGAGATCACCGCCATTGGACCTGCTCTGCTCTTGCTCGGCCCCAAGATATGCATTAATTGGTATACTAAGTCACAAGTCTGGTTCCCAAGGGCCATTCGATAGGGTTGCACTGAGTTCCACAGGGGGGGTGTGTGCGTGTGTGAGTGCAAGACATCCGGTGGAATGTGACGTTGTCCAGAGGGGGCCCAATGCTACTCTACTGCATCCAAATGCCGGAGTTTCAACTCTTTCATATGAAAGGTGTGTGACGACGACGACATTCTACAACAATGACGATTCTCCTATCGTATGAGGAGAAGAGGAGAGTCAGACCTGTGGCTGGCGCATTGGTCATCGGCAGGCTTGCAGGCTTTCGCCTGTGACACAACCGAGCACAAGTTGTCAAACGGGTCATAATCTACGTTGAACATCACATGTGTTCTGTCCTCCCCCGTCTTGTTATTGTTCCAGATACATGGACGTAATTGTACTTCCTGTCGAAAGTGCTTGTGCGGGTTTGATCACTCGACCAGACACACACCGCCTGCCTCTCGAGATGTGTGTCTCTGTTTTACTTCCGCAAAATTTCCACTGACTGAGGCTTGTAAGCCTTTGTGCATCCTCTGCTGTGTCTCGTCTCAGATGAAAACAAGAGAGAGAGAGGGGCGGAGAGATCAACAACAACAACAAGAAGCAGAAGCACAATTCCGCAGTCTGCTGTAGTTCTTGGCAGACTAAACCATGGCTGGCCTGGAGTCTATCTTGTTTTCCCTAAATCTTTACGAGCGAGAACTACTCCGCTGTCCGAGCAATCGAACGAGTGAGTTGTCGAGCAGGGTCCAGGCCGTGAACAAGCCTTTCTCGGCGGGCAGCTGTGAGGAGGCAATCCTTGAATACAGAATCTCTCTATCAGCCTCTTTTCCTGCTCTCTCTGACGCCGAGACACGGTGGATGGTCCCCATGATGGAGGATCGACCTTTTTCTTTCTTGCTTCTTTTGTGCTATCCTGGCCAGCGATCTCCCCTCCCCCGCGCTCTCTCTCGCAGTACTGTATCTAAGTTCTCGCCGCCCTGCCTTGGGATTCTGCTCCTGTTCTTCTTACATGGGAAAAAACACGACCTCTTACTGGCACCACGTATCCTGTGCGTAAAACACGAAGGAAGCGGGAGTGTGGGCCGGCGAGAAAAGGCGCCCGCCCGCCTGCCTTGACCGCAGGCACGTACGCACGCATGACTAGGCCCAGCACGCATCAAGAGCTCAGGCCAGACCAACCAAACAAAAAAGAGGGAAAGAAGAAAAAGTACCACCTAAACCTGTCCAGAGCACCTTTTCCGCGTTTGCGTGCGCCGCTTGCTCTTGTCGCGTTTTCCTCTTCTTGTCGTCAAGACTGAAGGAATCTAGGCCCTCGCACCCGAGGAGGTCGTCCTTCTCCTTCTTCTCCTCCTCCACCTCCCATTCCCTTCTGAGCTAGTCTTCAGCGCGGCCCCGTCGTAGAGACAAGAGACCCATCGTCAGGGAACTGAATCCACACAAAGAAGAAGGAGACCCACGGGCAGGACTGGGCGAATGCAACCCTCATCAGAGGGGGAGAAATCGGCCCAAGCCACTGCCAGATTTGATCCCTGTAGTGTACATTAGTTAGTATCCCAAGCCCTGGGGTTTCAGCAAGCCATGTTGCATGGCATTTGCACCCTTGCTTGCCCTGTCCAAGAAAGCTCTCTCGGTTTTTCTCTCTTATTTTTCGTTTTAATTTTTTTCGATTCCGCTCAAGGGGACGCGCCTCATTCGGCGACGGGCCCTTTGACTGGGGTGATTATTGTTTGACTTGGGTACACACACAAAGTACCACGTCACGTCCCCCCCCCCTGGCACGCACCATGGCAAGCCTGCGCGCGCCTATTTCCCGACTACCGTGGAGATCCTTGGGGGAAAGAATGGAGAGGAGGAGGAGGGTGCCTGGTCAATTGTTCACTTTGTCCATGTCCCCGTCCTGGGGGTCCTGTTCCTGTTCTTGTTGATGAGATCGTTTTCCGGCGGTGAATCAAAAGCAACTCGAGATCCAGATCTACATGCTGATCCGGACCCGCCGCCTTTGCCTTTCCTTTCTTGCCCCCGTCTCCTCCCATCCATCGTCACTACCACTACATGCGTGTATGTGTGTGTGCGCGTGTGTTTATGCTCTCTCTCTCCTCTTTTCCTTCATTCTACGAAAGTTTAATCCTCGACAGGATACATCTGAAACCACACCGAAAATCGCCCTGAACAAGATCTACGATCGAATAATCGTCGGTGGCAGAACCGGAGAACAGAACGGCTACTTTCTAACTTACCTATGAACCGAGAAGAGGATTCCAGGAAGAAGACTCTCAACTTGTGCGTCGTTTGAGAATATCATAATCACCATCGTCGTCAGCCCAGGAGGACTGTTCCTTTTTTTCTCTCTGAAAAAAAAAGACACTACGACGTCGAGGCCCCGAAAACTAAATCGTCGATCGACCAAACGACTCGAACGATATCCAGCAGGGCGAGACCCTCGATTCATAGCACAAAGCTACTGAACATCGCCCCTTTTATTTGTGTTGTTCTTATACGTGAACCATCCATTGGTTGAGGCTGTTCAGTCGGCATATCTTATCCCCCGACTCTCTCCTCGCATTCCTCCCAACATATATCACGTCGACACGCCTCCCTCCCTTCCCGGGGTGAGAGAGTGGCTCGGTCAACCTGGCGCCGACGATGGTGTCCAAGCCCACCGAGTCCGCCGGCAGCAGCAACAGCACGTTGAGGTTGAGCCCACCAGATTACCCACCGCCTTCCACCTCCCACGGGTTCTCGTCGGCCGCAGACGCCAGCAGCACCAACATGAAGAACGTGTCGTGGAGGCCGAGGTCAGCACCCCGGACGGGCGGCCACAATACCTCCTCGTCGAGGTCGCCAAGCCCGCTCCTGTTCTGGACCAAGAAAGGGGCCAGTAGCGGCCAGCCACAGCAGCCACAGCAGCCACAACAGCAACAGCAACAGCAACAACAGCTACAGCTACAGCAGCTACAGGCCATCGAAGCTGCAGGCGCCAGCAGGGTGAAGGAGGTTCATGATTCCGACTGGCTCGCGGTGATGGAGCATCACCAGCAACAGCAGCTTCTGCACCGCCAGCAGATGTCGAGGGACAGCGAGGACGCCACATATGTCGACAGCGTGAGCAACCACTTGGGCAAGATGACCCCGATACCACCGCCGACGAGGTCCGGAGCGAGGACGGTAGACGCCCAGAGCAGTATTCTCAGCAGGAGGAGAAGAGACATAATGAAGGACCTGATGGATCGGAACGGAACCGGCTCCGAGAGCCAGGCGCAACGACAAGAACAACCACCCCCACCACAACAACAACATGGAGATCAACAACAGCAACCGCCGTCCATCACGAGGGAGGAGTACGAGGCCCTGCCTCTCGCGATCCAGAGAAAGGTATGCTTTTGAACCTTTGTTTCTTCTTCTTTTTTTTGCACTCTTTTCCCCTTTCAATTCCCAAACGCGATCACTGTCCCCCACGTCATGATTTTATTTTCCTTCTTTTGCCTTTGATTGATCAAACATCCCTATCCATTCATACACCTTCTTTTCTTGATCCTTGTGCTCGTTAAATCCTCTTTTCTTCTTCTTCTACTCATCGTCTCAACCACACAACCATGGTCTGTCGGCCTGTTCGTCTGTTCTCCCTTGTTAGTTCATCGGAGAGCGTCAGCAGTGGATGCAAGCTCCCCCGACCCCCCTGTCTGGTATGCATAGAAGCACACATGGAAGGACTGCACTCCACACGCAGCCTCTCTCCGTCTCTCTCTCTCCACAGCAAGTTCCAGTCAGCAGCCAATTCAAGGCCTAGATCTGCCAGGGAACGCAAGCCAAGCGGCTATGAAATTTTATGTGATGAACTCGAGAGATTAAGAGACAGCCAGAGCGAAAGAGGGCGCGGCAGTACCCGCTCAAGAAGAAGAGAAAAAAGGCACAATCAGCCAAAGAGAGGAGAAAGATGGGCTTCTACGCATCAGAGACGGCGGTTAAGTCCGGCGTTTGAGCCTCCTAGGGCCTAGTGAGCCGTAGTAGCAGTGTCAATTTGAACCCAACAGTCCGGGACCGGGGCACAGAGACAGTAAAAGCGACCGCCGAGAGACAGAGAGAGAGACAGAGTCAGAACAAGCGTTCCTGGACCACACAAAACCGGGGTAAGATTGGGTGTGATCCACCTCCTGGACTAGGCCCAGCCTGGCAGAAGATTCACCGTATTCCTTCCCGGAACTGCCCTGTCACTTGTGGACAGCTCCTCCTCTCCCTCGCTCTTCACTCTGGTTGGGTTGAGGCCAGTGTCGTTCCCCTTCCACCGGGTCTTTGTGTGGATCCCATCCCAATAGTATCACACAGAGCCGCTCATCGCTTGCCCCATTTGTGACGAGAAAGAAGAAGAGACAGAGAGAGGAAAAGAAAGAAAAAAAGAGGGGAGAGAGTTCTGTGATTGAACAATCTCGACGGAGAAGTCCTTCAGCGGATTGGATGGACCCGATAAAAATGCTTTTGCCTTTCCTTTCTCTATGTTGTCACCCGAGAAGGAAGATCTTTCTTGGGTTGAGGATTTCTTGGTTGACAGGGACGTTGGGTCTTTATCTGGCCATCATGCATGGTTCCAGAGGACGATCATCATCATGCTCGTAGCCCTTGTCCTCATGCGTTTTCATGCTCTTCTCTTTACATACCCAAGACCCCTCTGACTCTCAATTCTCTCTTCACCTTCCCTTCTTTCTTCTTTTTATTGTCGTCGTCTGTGTTTTCCTCATCCTTCTTTTCCGTCTGTGCTTCCTTTGGCCCCAAAATCTGCACATATATAACAACAAAACAAGCGGTCTTTCCGCTTATCAGTGGCGTCGCGCACGGTCGGAACAGGAGCACAGAGACTCTTGTCTCTCTACTCTCCTTTGGCTAGTTAGCACGTGGTGAGCCTAGGCCTCCCCTGCCTCTTGTCATTCCTCATTCTCGTTCTCTCTTCTCCTGCACTCCACACAGGGGTGTTGTCGTGGGTCTTTTCCAAGTCTGGTGTGCTCGGTCGTGTTTATTCTCCGTGCATTATTGGCACACTAAACTCATCGGCGCCCATTTGTGGCTGCTGCAGCGCAGCTGTGCTGCCACAGCTCTTCCCCCCTGATCTCCCTCTTCATCTCTCCTCTTTTTCTCTCCTTGTCGAATCGCCGAGTTAGCAGGGCAAGGGGCGACCACACACCACATCATGCCATGCTCCATGGGGCAAGGATAAATCATTTGCTGCAAGTGCGTTGCTACAGGCGCTTGGCAGGTGGCCAGTGGCAGTGGTGGTGGAGAAACGAGAAGGAAGGAGGGACGAGAAGGAGGAGCCTTCCCCGTTGCACCACCCAATTGATGCTCGCTCTTGCCATGCGCGTTGGCGTTCCAGGCATAGCCATGCTATGCAGTCAACACCCCTGGAAAGCACACTTGGGGGCAGTAGTATCCGTGTTCCTGCATGCGACCGTCTCTGCATATGACAACGCACCACTTTTATTTTCTCTCTATCTTCTCACTCGCCCCTCTCTTGTCGTTGCCGAGACCCAAGACCAGCAGGCCATTCGTTCTCGCTCTGCTCATCCATTGATCACACTGACATGCCGTTTTCTTGGGTCCTGCACCTGTCCTCCTCAAGTCTCCATTCTTCAGTGCGCCCCGTGCTCTCCGTCTCTACATCTCACTTGAATTTTCCTGATTGGCCTGTGTCATCATCATCCTCTTCTTCTTGCCTCACATCTTGGATTCCCAAGGAGGATTTAGTAGTCCACAACCGTCGCCTTTGTCTGTCTCTAACCTCTCTCCACTTTTAACAGTACTTCTCGGCACTCGAACGACTTCGTTTCGCCCAAGAATCAGACGAGGTCGACCGCATCTATAACCACTACGACCTGTCGTCCGTCAACCTGAAACACAGGAAACACCGGCAGGCGCTCAGCTCGCCCGACACCCTCTGGGCCACACCAGGAGCAAAGTCCCGCGACTCGTACTTCACCGCCGTCTCGGACGACTCGTGGGTCCTCAGCTACCCGGACAAGGTCAACAAGGTCGAGCTCACGAGGGAGGAGCAGGTCAGCCTGGTCAAGCACCTCCGAGCAAGCGTTATCCTCGACGCGGCCAGCGTGGCTATCGCGCAGGCCCACCATCACAACAACAACGAGGCGAACCGCTTGTCCACCCCGGATATCGATCACTCCACAGCAACCCTCTCCTCCAGGACGGGCAGCCCCGACTCCATGTTGACCAGCGCAATGGCCAGCAGCCAGGACGCAAGTGGAGGTGCTGGTGGTGTTGGTGGTGGTGTCGACAAAAGGGACGCCATGAGGGAGAGCCTGTACGACAGCATCCGGTGGCTGGACGAGGATGGCGCCTTGGATCTGGGGCTTGCCCTGGACGACTACCACGCCAACCTGCGCGAGGAGATCGCGCAGAATGGCAAGAACAGGCGCCCTTCGTTCCGGCGCCGCCTGTCCATCTCCAAACTCCCCTTTGGTCGCACCTCGCTATCGGGTCGGCCAGACGTCAAGGTCCCGCCCTCGCCAATGCGGACCCATTCCCTCGAACAACAGCAGGAGCAGCCGCAGCCGCCGCAGCACATCAGCAACACACAGCGGCGGCTGTCTCGGACCCTCTCCGTCATGAACCCGAGCAGGCATGCCCATTCGGGATCCACATCCACATCCATCATCGACCCCTCAGCCACCCACTACCAAGATCCCGAGGCCCGGCAGAAGCTGAGAGCATACCTCTCATCGGCGACAAAATTCGACGAGGCTGTCCAGTTCGGCTTCCCAGCCACGGACTCGCAACACCAAATGTCCATGGCGGCGAGCGACAGGAAGCGGCAGTCCAGGCAAAGGCTGAGCCCAGCAGCCTCGGCCGAGAATATGCGTTCGTTCCTCTACTTTGACGGCGACGAGGACGACGAGGACCTCAGCGACGACAACGACGACGACGACGCCAGCAGCGTGTCGGACCCAGAATCCCCCAGGACCCCCCAGATGGGCGGCCTGATGCCTCCACCGGGCCACCACCCTCCCACGAGGACCTCCACGGAGCCGCTGCACCTCGACAACGGCCATCACCGGCGGGTTCCCACTACCGTGTCCAAGCCGATGACGAGCGACTCGCACGCGCCGAGCAACCTGGCCTCAAGGGAGATGACGATGCGCATGACGCTGACGAGGCCCGACCTGCGGGCCAACGAGGAGCTGATCTATGGGTGGCGGAATCAAGCCAGCCAGAGCGCGTATCTTCCGCCTGGCCGCAGATCCCAGTCGGCCCAGCTGAGCCGCAACGACGTCGCCCTTGTCAATGGGCAGACGACCACGGCGTGCTGGAGCAACCAGGGTGCAGCCGGCGACGAGAGCAACACGGAGAAGATGTGGGCCGTCGTGGACCACTGGAACGCAGACACTGTGGCCGGCGACCAGAACGTGGTGAAGAGGTTCTGGAACAAGGTCAAGAGGACCTAGTGGGCCATCTCCCTCCGGTGGCCCGAGTGTATTTTGCCGTCATCGGACCTGCAGCAGAGCAATAGCGTCTCGTCTGGGGGAGGACGCTACCTGTATCCTATGTAGAGGTGGCATGGATTCATTGTTCTGGTGTTGTGAGTTGAAGGGGCAGACAAGAGTCCATCCGTCGCACCGCAGCTACATCTTAGACTACACCTCATCATATCAGCGTTCACGTTTTCTCCTCTTATTCGAATCTTCTGTTTTGTGCGCGCGTGTGTCTGTGTGAGCATGTCCATGTCGAGTCCATCTCTCACTCACTTGGTGATTGCTTCTACCCTTCGTGTTCCCTCTGCATAGCGTCCTGATAATGAGTGTCGCATCGATGAAAGGGTGACATTGACAAGACCGGTGGGCACTGAAGTATAGATACTGCTAGGGTGTTTGATACACGTACAGTATGCCGCCACCACCACGACCCCAAAGACAGCCTAAATGAGCGACGAGCGATTATGATTGGTCTCCCCGCAGCCCCATGCCCCAACTTAAATGATAGCAATGCTGTCAGCCTGCATTTGGCGATGGAGCCAGATAGATGGATGCATGCATGCAGGCATGCAACGCCTCTCGGGAAGTATTACCTCGCGGGAATGGGCAATGTGTGTACTGTGTAGCGGGCCTGTGGCAGAAAGGTTGATGGACGCGATCAGCTACCTGTGCCCGCCTGGAGTAGGGTACACATCTTTCTTTTGTAGTGCATATCTATCTACTCAGGCTTCGATCAGCGGTACTGTAGTTGTATAGAGCATTGCCATCTCACTGCCATTTTTGTATACACCCCACCACAGGGATAGATGGCTACTGCTGTAAGGCTTGTTTGTATAGATAGATGGCCTTGGTTTGGGAATGGGTCTGAGGAAAGGCTGTCACGGGGTAGTTCTTTATGGAATCTATATACGATGTATATACATTGTATATACAATGAAAAGTTGAGTAGTAGTAGTAGTAGTAGTAAAAGCCCAGCCAGGAAAGGACCCGCGACAAAAGTGTCAGAATGCCACCCACGACAGCCACCCGTCCCCCCCCCCCCCCAGCCCACCAAACCGCCTTGGGAGGGAAACTTTTTTTTTTTTGGACAGTACGGGTTTATTTCCGCCAGAGCAGCAACCACCGCGCAATACTTTTCATTCGAACCCTACCGGCTGGAAATACCCCCAAAGTGTAAACTCTTCGAGCTTTCTTGGGCGGCTGTTTTTTTCAGGTATGCCGTGTGTGGTCTGGATCTTCTCTTCAAGGGGCCTCTTTTGCCTCCTCCCCCTCCCCTCCTCTTTCCTCATTACAGGTATACAAGTATTTAGAAAGATGACCATGGGAGAAGAAAACAACGTAATTGATCTAATCGAAGAAAGGGAGAGGTGGTGGTGTGTCTCTCGGGAGAGGGCTTGTAGGGGGGGAAAAAAAGTGAGACATGGGATGGGATGGGATGGGAACGCTAAATGGGCTGGCTGGGTGCGGATACCAATCAAGTTGGCGCCATTTTTCATGCAGTCAGCAAAGCAGTAGCAGCAGCAGCAAACCCGTTCGTTGTTGTTTTCCCCCTTCTCCCTCCCTCCCCAGCACGCGTCAATGTGGGAACTTTTGTTTGTGTAGTAGTGGCCAAAGTAAAAGTACACCTGGGCAAGGAAGATAGTATGTAGGAAGAATGGGCTGGATTGGGGCTGTAACATGATCTACAGCCTTTTTCACTTGCGGTCACAGGCAAAAAAGCAAAAGGGAAGAACGGGGGAGGAAATCCTGCAGGAAGGCGGGAAGAGGAAGGGGGGGGGGGGGGGTTTCCAAGTCAGCCTCGGGTCAGCAGCACAGCATTTGTTGGTTTGGGAATGTAGTCTTCTTATTTCCTTCTTTTCCATGCGTGCATTTTGGACTTTTGTGGCTTTGGCTGGGGGGGGGGAGGGAAGTGATGCTCCCCCCAGTCAGTGTGATTCAGGGCTGTGTTTGTGTGTGAGTGAGTATCACTGCAGTTAGCCTATTCTCGTCTAGTACCAATTTTAAACATCTCTGCCTAAATAAATAAATAAAACAAACCAGCCAGAAGATTCGTTGCATCCATCGTCAAGCGCTGTTCGCTTGTCTGTCAAACCCTCCCCAGGGCCGGGGGGGGCCGGGGGGGGGAGGGCCCACGATCTTAAGCTGTGGAACCAGACTAGCCCGTTATTCGCTTCAAGTCTAGAGTGAGGAGAGAAGGGGGACGCTATGCATGAAGAGAGGAATTTAAAAAAGAAAAACCTGTAAGGACAGTAAAGGAGAGAGAGAGAAAGAGGGGAAACCAGAAGAGAAGGGAAAAAAAGAAGAAGGGAAAAAAAGAAGAAGGGAAAAAAAGAAGAAGGGAAAAAAAGAAGAAGAAAAAAAAAAGATGGGGTATGCGCGTTCTGGTCTGACGTAGGGCTTTTGGGTCGTTCAATAGGAAGAGAAAGAGAGGAGCTGCTCGCTGGCTGCATGGCCAAGTGAGTAAAAGTAGGCTGGCTGGCTGCCTGTTGTGGCAGGGCATCAAGCAGGCACACGCCCTGGATGCGAGCGGGAGGATTTTCTTGTTGAACCCGCCCGCGCTAAATTTACCATCTACGTAAGGAAGTGGCTAAGGAAGTAGTAGGTATGCACTGTATGCACTCGATCTGCTCCGTTCTCCTCATGGCAGCAGGTTCTTTTTATCTTGTTTCTGTGTCAGCAATGTGGCGTGGACCGACCTTACTTTTATCTTCCATGTTTGTGCCGGTGCCTGTGATTCTCTCTCTCTTTTGTCTCTCTCAACGTGTGGTGTATGCATCCTTCTTCTTCTTATTCTTCTTCTTCTTCTCGACTTATGTACGCTTCTGGGATAGTTTGTTCGTAGAATTTGGGTTGTATCTTTTGTCTGTGTATAGTCGCGTTAGCCCTCTTGGCAAGCTATTCTATTCTACCTGCTTGCTATACAACAACTTCTTCACACACCTATTTGGATGCTCGGGCGATGTGCTAGCGCCGCCTGCCCATTCCTCACGGTGTATATGTTGCTTCAGCCTTCATTTTCCTGGCCGTAATGACCATGGGGGGAACAGGATCATTATTGTACGTCTTTCTTTCTTTCTATCCGCTTAAAAGAGGTTGAACTTCATCTTCTGCAGTCTACTTGGACTGACGTTTGGACGTTGTAGTGTCTTCCTCGTGGGGACCTTGTTCGTCTCGTCGCGATACTACACAACATCCTCACTTGGTAAGTACTTACAAGCCTAAAGAAAACACCCAGTGTCTACAGGCGTCACTTCCTGTCATGTCATATCATACACATCCCGCTGACACTGACTCCAGAGCGGCCAATTGTCCTCTCCGCCCTCACCCTCTTCTGGACGGCACTCCCCCTCCTCTTCTACAGCAGATGGCACAGCGGCAGCGAGCGCATCTCGCCTGCCCACCACGTGCGCTCCTTTCTGCGGCACCGATCCATACGAAGTCTGTCGCAGGCCCTGGCTTTACCGGCTTGTCTGGTTTCTAGAGCTTTCTTTTTCCGCCAGACGTTGTGGTGGTCACAATGTACTGTTCCGGGAGCACATGTGAGACTTTATATCCTTTCTTCTTCTTTTGCCCCTCTTGTGGAAGGGGAGGAAGTATGACTGTGCTGATGAGGGTTAATGCAGACCTTCCTACTTGCCCTTGTTCTCGTGGCGGAACGATATCTTCCCCATCAGCAGCGAGACGAGGCAGAAGAGGAAGACTATATGCAGCTGCCAACATCCAAACTGTCAGCGAACTCTTTAAATGCGGTGTTCACCTCTTCTCCTTGGGCCAAGGGTGCTGAACAGACGAACCATCATGAACCAGACCACCGTCCCCGTCTCCAATACATTGCCTGTGCCGTGGTCTGGGCGGTCTTGGCCAGCCGCAGTCTCGCCTCGATGCAGACCTCCACCGGAGTGGTGTGCCCTGCGAATGCAGGTTGGCTTGGTGTGATCCCGCAGATGGCCACCCTCGGTCTCGACGCTGTTATTGTGCTGTTGGTCACGAGGAGGATACGACGACACCAGCAGACCACCACAGAATCAGCAGCAACTACAGCCAGATCATCCGCCCCCATCTCCAGCTCCAGCAGCAGCAGCCGGGTGAACCTGGAAGTGGACTTTCTGGTCGCAGCGGCCGCCATGTGCCTGCTTCTCCTCCTCTCTGCGCCCACCTCAACCACAAGCTTCAGGGAACTCGTAGCAGCCCCATCGATCCGCAGCCTGGCCATGAGGGAGTTGTTACAGGACAGCATCGCCGCCAGCCTCGTGCTCCTCACCTCCATGAACCTCCTGGCCCATCACATAACGCCAAGCACCCTCTGTCTCTGCAGCGGAGCCGCTGTCGTTTCATCGTATCAAGACTGCTGGCTCGTCATTGAGCGCGGCGTCATCCACATCGCGCCCCACTTCGCCTTGTGGCCTCTGACCGTGGGCGCTCTGGCGATCGGGTCTCTGGCTCTGCTAGGCCGCGAGGCGACGCGTCTCGATGGCGAGGTGTTGAGGTTGTCCGCAGAAGACCGGACGGACCACAGGAAGCGGCTGATGGCCTCCTTCGGGGGCATGGTCCTGTTTCTCTGGATCGCCCTGGTGCGGCTTTCTCTGGCCTCTTCTTCTTCCGATCTGAACATGAACACCCTCGTCGCGTCCGCTCGTAAGGCCTCTGACACGTGGATCTCCGCCGCCCACCAGAGCCAAACTCTTCACGACGCAGCGGTAGAGTATAAGAACCGGTACGGTATACCTCCTCCCCCTCACTTCGACAAGTGGTACGCTTTCGCGACCCAGCACAACTCTCCCGTCATCGACGCCTTCGACCAGATCCACTCCGACCTCCGACCCTTCTGGGGCCTGTCCCCCGTCGACCTGCGTGCCCGGACAAGCCACCTTATGGAACAACCACACCTAGGGATAGGTGGACTCAGAATACAGAACAAAACGATCATCCTGAGCGACCTTACTCCTGGGACCCACAGGTGGATGATGGACGGTTACCGTGCTATGATCGAGCCGTTCGCTGCGCACCTCCCAGACATGGACCTGGCTTTTAACTTGGACGACGAAAGCCGGGTCGTGATGACGTTCGAGAGATTCTGGGAGCACGTGGGTGCGGGGGAACGGGCGCGGACGAAGCTCGCTCGCTCAAGAGATGTAGGGCGGCCTCTGCGGTCGTCGTTTAGTGCAGAGGTTTCACCTCCTTGGTCGGATGCGTATCTGCATCTCACGCAGGAGGATCATCCGCCGTTTTCAGAGTACTTTTCGGAGCGCGGCAGGTTGCCCATCTACGACAACTTTGTCGCGCCGGCGTGTCCACCGTCCAGCCCAGCGAGGCGGTACAGGTGGACGGACAACGCAGTCGTCTCCTCCAGAGCCAGAAGCGGTGATCTCTTCGCGTCTGCCGACAACATCGCAGATCTGTGCAATCGCCCCGACCTGGCAAACCTCCATGGTTTCCTTCTCAACCCAGGCGCCTTCGCCGTGACCCAACATGCTCTACCCATCTTCAGCCAGGCCCGCGCAGAGGGCGCCTTCAGCGATATCCTCGTCCCCAGCCCCTGGAACTTTGTCGGCAAGGTCGACCTGGACCCGTCGGCGCGAGACCCGGAGTGGGCTGACAAGGCTGATGTGGTGTTTTGGCGCGGGTCGGCAACGGATGGGTACGCGAGAGAGGCGACTTGGCCTGGTTATCTGCGTGCACGGTTTGTCAGCATGGCACGCTCCTTATCTTCGTCGCAGCCAAGCACAACGACAACAACAACAGCCAACGTATCCTTCGTTGGCGCCTTTTCTCGCTGTGACGTGGCAGACTGCCTCGCCGAGACAGCCACCTTCTACGGCGCGTCTACCGCCCAGCCAACCAGTGGGAGTATAGATTTCCAGGACCACTGGGCTTACCGCCACCTCATCGACCTCGACGGCGCCGGATTCTCGGGCCGCTTTTTGCCGTTCATGCGCAGTAAGAGTCTGGTGTACAAGGCGAGTCTGTTTCGGACCTGGGCAGACGAGAGGCTGAATGGGTGGTCTCATTATGTTCC
This sequence comes from Cryphonectria japonica, assembly GCA_014851275.1. Lineage (NCBI taxonomy): Eukaryota > Fungi > Ascomycota > Sordariomycetes > Diaporthales > Cryphonectriaceae > Cryphonectria > Cryphonectria japonica. The sequence continues at coordinate 183,414 of JACWTT010000043.1, forward strand.
TCTGGATGTGAGTTTGGGTGGGCTTTGGGATGTGATAAAGTTTGTGAGCGGTAGTGACGCTGCAATAGCGAAAGAGGGAAACGAAGAGGAGGGGAAGGAGAGCTCTGGCATGTCTCTGGCTGAGTCCATTGCGGGAGAGGGAAGGAACTGGGCGCTTAGGGCGCTGAGGCCGGAGGACATGCAGGTGTACATGTTTCGCCTGCTGCTCGAGTGGGGAAGGCTCATTGACGATTCTAGGGATCAGCTGGGATTCGGTGCATGATTTTGGTAAACGGAACATCGTGTGTAAATAGAGTTTTGGACAAGAAGATACCCATGATAGAAAGGCATACATACATAATGAGATTGGAAACGTCATGAAGATATAAAGTCAAGACACTCATCACACGATAATATTCAAGATCATCATCAACTCCATTGGCTACAGACATCACCATAATCTCTCACACAAATGTGTGTGTACACAACGCCGAAAATGGCATTACAGGGGACACACGTCCTTCTTAATCATTGAGCACATCCCCGGCCCTTCTTTCACCGCCTTACTTTCGCACTGCAACCACCTCTCGACCATGTAAAAGAGCTTAGGAAAGCTCTTTTACTCTCAATATCCCACCCCCGCCAAGTGTTGTTTGCACTAGACACAAAGGCCCGTCGTATATGCTCAAGGTCTTGTGTTCATACGGGTGTATGAGCGATGTCCAGGGAGACCCCGTTCCACCGTTCTTCCCATTCGTGCCAACTTTCAGAAGTCTTCTTGCTCCCATTGTACTCTTCTCTCGTCTTCGCATGACATTATTCTTGTCTTAGTACACACGCTTGAAGGGCGGCACGGCCTTGCACTCGGCCTCGTCGAGGGTGTGGCCGATGACGTTCCTGTAGCCCAGCTCGACCTTGGCGTGTGGCTTCTTCTGGAATGACAGCGTGTGCTTCATCCAGTTATCGTCGTCACGCTCGGGGTAGTCCTCACGGGCATGTGCGCCACGGGACTCCTTGCGGTTGGCAGCAGAGACGGCAGTTTGTGTACTATATTCAAGGAAGAAAAGAAAGTTAGTCAATAAAACCCAAACCTCAAATATTCCACGAGGAAACTTTGTTACTCACGCGCAGGTCAGGAGGTTCCTCAGCTCCAGCGTCTCGACCAGGTCCGAGTTCCAAATCATGCTGCGGTCCTTGATGCCCACCTGGCTGAAAGTCTGGTCGACCTCGTTGATCTTGTGCACACCCTCGTCCAAGCTCTCCTGCGTCCGGAACACGCTGACGTCCGTCTGCATGGTCTTCTGCATGGCCAGGCGGATCTCGGCCGTGCTCTTGGGTCCGCTCGAAGTTCGGATCTGGTCCAGGGCCTCAATGGACGCAGCACCGGCATCCGCGCTGATGGGCTTGTGCTTCGCGCCCGGGGTGAATTTCTCCGAGATCGTGTGCGCCACAGCACGGCCAAACACGACCAGATCGAGCAGAGAGTTGGCGCCCAGGCGGTTGGCACCGTGGACAGACACGCAGGCAGCCTCGCCACAGGCGAACAGGCCAGGCACAACCTTGTCTTTGCCCTGCTCGTCGACGGTGATGACCTCACCCGTGTACCGCGTGGGAATGCCGCCCATGTTGTAGTGCACAGTGGGCAGGACGGGGATGGGCTGCTTCGTGACGTCAACGCCAGAGAAGATGCTGGCCGTCTCCGAGATACCGGGCAGGCGCTCGTGGAGGATCTCGGCCGGCAGGTGGCTCAGCTGGAGGTAAATGTGATCCTTCTCAGGGCCGACACCACGACCTTCACGAATCTCCATGGTCATCGACCGAGAGACGACGTCACGCGAGGCGAGATCCTTGGCGGTGGGCGCGTAGCGCTCCATGAACCGCTCACCCTCGGAATTGAGGAGATAACCTCCCTCGCCACGTGAGCCCTCCGTGATCAGGCAGCCGGCGCCGTAGATACCCGTGGGGTGGAACTGGACGAACTCGAGATCCTGGTTGGGCAGACCAGCACGGGCGACCATGGCCATACCATCTCCCGTGCACGTGTGCGCAGACGTGCAGCTGAAGTACGCACGACCGTAGCCGCCGGTGGCCAGGACTGTGTTGTTCGCCATGAATCGGTGCAGCGTTCCGTCCTCCTGGTTGTAGGCCAAGACACCTCGGCACTCGCCGTCCTCCATGATCAGGTCAATGGCGAAGTACTCGATAAAGTAGTTGGTGTTGTGTCGGAGGGACTGGCCGTAGAGGGTGTGCAGGAGTGCATGGCCGGTTCGGTCGGCAGCAGCGCAGCATCGGTACGCCTGTCCGCCCTTGCCGTACTTCTGGGACTGACCACCAAAAGCACGCTGGTAACTAAAGAGGCGGTCAGAGACATGCCGGGGCCACAGAGCCTCTAGACGAGGAAAAAGAAGGAGCGGCTACGTACATTTTTCCGTCCTCAGTTCTTGAGAAGGGACAGCCGTAGTTCTCGAGCTCGATAATAGACGCAGGTGCCTCGCGGGTCATGTAGTGGATGGCGTCTTGGTCGCCCAGCCAATCCGAACCCTTGACCGTATCGTACATGTGCCATCTCCAGTCGTCCTCGTGCATGTTCGCGAGGGCCGCGTTGATACCTCCTTGGGCTGCGACCGTGTGGCTTCTCGTTGGAAAGAGTTTTGAGATGCATGCAGTCTTCTGTCCCGCCTCAGCGAGTCCGAAGGCAGCCCGGAGACCTGCGCCACCGGCACCGACGACAATTGCATCGTATTCATGATCCTGTGCGAAGTCCAAGTGTCAATCGATTGTATGTGCGGGCGGCTGGAAGGTCTCTGTATTGAGGTTGGAAAGATTCGACGTACTATAACAGGGTACTTGGTGCTGACGAAGGGAGATGCCTCCTTCGCGCGTAGAGGCTGGTTTGCGAATATTCTTGCTACAAGATGGCTACATTAGCATACATGGCACGCACAAGACTGCAGATGAGAATGGCGAAGACACTGTCTCATGATGATGTTGGTGGTAAAGGCGGAAGACGAGGAGGCGGCAGAGGCGGAGGAGAAGGAAAGCGTATTTACCTGCTGCTGGGGTCGAAGAGAAAGCCCTTCTTGCCTGTGTTCTAGGAAGGCGCGGCAGCTGTTGAGTCTCGTCGTCAGTACTTGGCTCGCTTGAGGGGGGTAGAGGAAGAAGTTCAATTTCTAGCAACTCTGCTATCTGACACGTCGAGAGAAGGAGTTGGCAGCTTACAGTCGCGAGCCTCCTCATTGCCATTGTAGAGGCCATCTTGGGTCGTGTATCCCAGTGTGCAGATCAAGGAGAGCAGTGTTTCAATCCAGGTCCAAAAGCACAACCTCTCGTCCTGCAAGTTGGTGACACGGTAGATCAGCAGCAGGTTGGGAAGTGGTTTTGGGTAACGAAGTTGTCGCTGTCTAGCTCCGCGAGGATCGGAACTGCGAAGAAGCCAGCCAATCAGGTCCTGCTTATTGAAGTTTGGTGCTTCGAGTAGCCGAGGCGCTGGGCCTTGTTGCCGATGCTGGTGGCCCGTGCTTTCCCTGCACCACCTGCGCACCCTTCACCTGGGCAGTTTGGGCCCAATTGATGAATCATAGGAGCCCCAGGAGGCAAATTATTACAGAAAGGCAGGCATGTGTAGGACTGTGACTAGTAGAGCAGACCAGACACGATCCTCACAGTGCTTCGGGGTTTCTCAAGATCGGGAGGACATGAAATAGAGTCCCAGGTCAACTACATTCATTTTAGATACTGATATGTAGTCTATCTGTCCATCTTACTCCCGATTGCATGTGACCGCAACCTCCTGCTCTGACTGCACCGAAGATACAGCATAGTGCCCAGCAAAAGTTTATCATAGTCTCAAGAAAACTTTTCGCTGTGCTTATAAACATTTTATAAAGTTTTTTGCAACAAGAAATTCATACATACTTAGTCAAGCCTGTTATAGCAGAGCTTAGAAAAATAGTTTCAGTTCAAAAGTTTTCTATATAAAATTATATGTTATAGTATAATCTATTTTAGTTGAGATTTGCAAACTTGCACTAATGTATTTTGTATAAAAAAATTTGGAAAGAGTTGATATATTAAAATAAGCAGATGTAATTAGAAAAAGTTTAGCAAAAGCTTGAGCCTCTATCGAGTCGCTTCCTATCGAGGAGAAGTAAGGAAGAAAAGCGAGGTCAATTGACTATAGTATCTCCTTCTCGCATTCCAAACCTTTTGTTCGTTTCCGAATTATTCATTGCTCAGCCAGAGAAAAATATCTGGCTTTGCTGATGTTGAGCTTCTTCCAGAACTTCAATGTTCTTGTCCGGGGTAGTTCTGCCAGCAACTTTGAAGAGCGGCCTCGGGATCTGACCACATTTGAAGCAGCGTGCAGCCTTGACATCAATGGTATTTGAAATTGAATCTTTGCCCTTTAGACCACGCACGCAGGCAATTCATTAAGGGGTGCTTCGGAAGAGGCATAGCAGTGTCGTACTTCGTGTGTTGAGTAGACAGCACAGCACATGTAATTGGCCCGCCCTGCGTGTGGGTGATCTGGAAAGCAGCCAGGCGGACGTGTTAGGACTTTGAATCTGCAACAAAAGAAATCAGGACTTCGTATTTGTAGAGGAAACAAAGTTGCTTTTTCGAACTTCACTGGATGTGGCTTACCAAGAATTGCTCAATTGGTTCGAGCATTAGAAGAGCGCGTTAAGGATTTGCAACGGTTCAACTGCCCTCGATGTTGGAAATACAACACTGGCATGGAAATACTTAGAAGGCATCTGAGCTCATCTCCCAAGCTTACGAAAAAGGAAATTGAGATGCAACTGGCCCTGATAATCAGAGATAAACGTATGGGCAAACATCGATGCTGTATAAAGGATTGTCCCAGATTCATTGACGTCTTTATACAACAGGAGGCTTTAAAAGCTTATCTCGGAAGTGTGCAAATATTTGAGGAAGAGGAGTTCCTCTCTGTCGAGCTCGGATATCTGCAGGTGGGTGCAGGTATGCCATTCGCAAACTTTTGGTAGTATTCTTAATTACTCTATAGAACCATAAATGGAAAGAGCTAATACGTCAAGACAAGCAGCTGCAACTTGAGAGACTTCAGCAGCAAGAAATGTTTTATGAGAAGGTTGTTGGATTTTGAAAATGTTCTGACTGAGCATCAACCTGAAAGCCCGTGCTCGGACTCAAACCCAGACACCAAAGTTTGGAACATGAGAGAAATGGCCTGACTTTTAGCACTCGAGGTCCAGTGCGCCTTAAATGCTCAAAGACCCTCTGAACATACGACTTGGAAAGGAGACCATTCGGTCCGTAAATGACACCGATATTTATATCGAAATATCGTTTTCGGCAAGAGACCGAAATAAAATATACTCTAAATGTTTTCCAAGAAAGTCGTACCATACAGACTCGTGTCAATGCTAGACAGCCCAGACCTATTCCCAGTCTTAGGTGCGCAGCGAGCCTATAGCTGCATGCAAGACGCAGTTTCAATACACTGTACATGAATTTTCAGAGAAATTGTTCATACTATAACAATCTGTATAAACCCGAAAGTAATTGTGTTTTCACTCAAGCATATGTACGTCTTTAACACGCTGCAAAAGTGAGGTTCCGAAACATTCCGGTGATCCCTTCCAGTAAATGTCCCGAAATGCTGGTGATGGCGGGGGTTACTCGGCCCACGGGTATTGAGAGGCAGTTCGGGTTGGGCTTCGGCCTGGAACGTTGGAGGCTATGACGACGTATTAAACAAATTTGAACCCCACCTTCCTTCCCACTCTCACTTTGTTTCCCCCTCCAGCTGTTGTTTCTGTGCCTGCTACCCATCGAACATCAGGAAAGATTCCACACTCTGCTGTACGCAACCGGTACGTCTGATTTAACTATTCAATCGACCTGTCTGTTACACATCCTGGTCCTCAATTGAAGAGTCACCCTGTGAGGTCGTCATGTTGTGATCTTGCAGGGAGGCTCTTGCCCTGTATTCACCGCACTCAAAATTACCCCGCCATGACAGCACCGCAAAGCTCGGTGGGCAGCCGCAACCCAATCTATCTATCCAGCATCTGTGGAAAACGGTGGCAGCATCAAGAAGCAGCAGCTACTGGCAGGCTGCTTTAGATGGGACAGTCTACCAATATCCTCATCCTCTAGAGGCTGTTTGCTGGAAGTTGCATAAAGCTTCAGTCGTTGCTTGGCTGGGGCTGAAGAGCAGACAAGCGTCTTGCTTGGCTGTTGACCTCATATTGATGTCTCAAAACCCACCGAACCCACCCTTTTTTTCCCACAGTGGGCTGTCTTGTGTCATACCTTTGGTGAGAGCAGACGGCCTAGTACCGTTCGCAGGTATCAAGAACAGGGTAGCCCGGAGTTTTCATCGCTCTTCTCAGAAACACCTCAACCCATCAGATCGCAATTTTCACCTCACTGCGACTCATGGAAACTTTACCCCTCCGCCCCACTAACACGCCACCAAGCAGAATCCAACCTTGTTCTTCCTTTTTATAACTCGTCGGTGCTACGTTTTTTACTCCTGGCTACTTGCTTCCTGTACTGACAACAACAACTACTACATCATCTTCCAGACCAACAAAACCCCTCTACCTACGAGATATTATCCTTTCCTCCTCTGCTCTACCGAATCCACAATAAACCACCTACCAACGTACAGATAAACTCTTACCAAAATGGGTGCCCAAGACGTTCTCTCCAGAAAGACCGGTGTCATCGTCGGCGATGACGTCCTGGCTCTGTTCAAGTACGCCCGCGAGCACGAGTTTGCCATCCCCGCCATCAACGTCACCTCCAGCTCCACCGTCGTCGCCTCTCTCGAGGCTGCCCGCGATGCCAAGTCGCCCATCATTCTGCAGACTTCCCAGGGTGGTGCTGCTTTCTTCGCCGGCAAGGGGGTTGCCAACGGTGACCAGGCCGGCTCCGTCGCCGGCTCTGTCGCCGCTGCCCACTACATCCGCTCCATCGCGCCCGCATACGGCATCCCCGTCATCCTGCACACCGACCACTGCGCCAAGAAGCTCCTGCCATGGCTCGACGGCATGCTCGACGCCGACGAGAAGTACTTCAAGGAGCACGGCGAGCCTCTGTTCTCCTCCCACATGATCGACCTGTCGGAGGAGCCCGTCGACTTCAACATCGAGACCACCGCTGCCTACCTGAAGCGTGCTGCCCCCATGAAGCAGTGGCTTGAGATGGAGATTGGTATTACCGGTGGTGAGGAGGACGGTGTCAACAACGAGGACGTCGACAACAACTCTCTCTACACCCAGCCCGAGGACATCCTGGCCATCGTCAAGAAGCTCGAGCCCATCAGCCCCTACTTCTCTATTGCTGCTGGTTTCGGCAACGTCCACGGTAAGTTTACATAAAAACACGTGCGGTGTACTAGTTACCCCCTTCCAATTACGTGGTTCCAGCCGACTGACATTTTTTTGCTCCTCGGTCCACAGGCGTCTACAAGCCCGGCAACGTCAAGCTGCACCCTGAGCTGCTCGGCAAGCACCAGGTCTACGTCAAGGAGCAGCTGTCCAAGAAGGAGGACAAGCCCGTGTACTTTGTCTTCCACGGCGGCTCCGGCTCCAGCAAGGACGAGTACCTGCAGGCCATCAAGCTGGGTGTGGTCAAGGTCAACATGGACACCGACATGCAGTTCGCCTACATGTCCGGCATGCGTGACTACTTCCTCGGCAAGAAGGACTACCTGCTGACCGCCGTCGGCAACCCCGATGGCGAGGACAAGCCCAACAAGAAGTTCTTCGACCCCCGTGTCTGGGTTCGTGAGGGTGAGAAGACCATGACTACCCGCGTCACCGTGGCCCTCAAGGACTTCAACACCGCCGGTCAGCTGTAAGCAGCGCAGCAAACGCAACGGAAGTCGTTGAAAAGCATCAGGGAAAGAAGAATGCATTTATTTTTTGAGACCCCTTTGGAGAGAATGAATTTTTGCAAACCTGCCTGGGGAACCGAAAGAAAACCCAAACATGAGGGAGGGAGGGACGCGGTCTCTCCCTGTTCGAGCAATGGACAATGACGGTCGTTGGTGTACGTGGTGTTAAGGGGGGGGGGGGGGAAGCCCGCATCTCGGGACGGTCCTGTATCTAGGAAATACCCGATCAGGAAACAAATGGGGTTGGCGAGCGATAGTTTCTTGTGCCCTTTGGTCAAAATGAGAAAACATCTGATACCTACCTTGACAGCCTCTACTCATCTCTCTGTGGCATTGATTACTTCAAGTACCTTGTGTACTTGATTGGAACTTGATCAAGATTCGGCTTGGATTTGGTCACATGAAAGATGCAGAGTACCGTTGGCCACCTGCACCTCCTGAGGAAGATTTCGTTTACCAACACCAACATGCATGCCAGATCTTAGGTCTCTCACTCACTCAGTGTTACACTTGCACACATTCGCTTTCTCCGTCCAGTATATGTATGCCGTCTTTATATATTATCGCAGGCATGCTTTATCAATAGCATGTTTTCTCTTCTCTTCTCCTCTCGTACAGCCCAACCCTTTCCTCCCAGACCAGCCAGCGCCCAGAGCCCAGATACGCCAGAGCTGGAATCCTATTTGTATCGCACCACCCCCATCTACCTCTCTGCTTGCCTCGTCTCTGTCCGTCTGTATTGACCAGGTTCGGCCTTGCCACACGTATACCTCCCTTCTCCTCGCCCCCCGGCCCCCTTCCCCCACCGACCTCTTTCTCCTTAGCCAGCCCATTACTGTCCAAGGTGATCCCTAGCAAAAACCTTCTGCTCCTCCTCCCCCAGAGGCTGTTCCGCCCTCACCTTGTCCGCCTTGCTCCGATCAAACCGCCAAACCCCACCCGTCTTGTCCCCATCTCCATGATCAGGCACGCCGACCACCGCGCCTAGCTTACCCAGCACAGGATCCGGCTCCGTGCGCACAGAAAAGTACCGGCGCTGCCACATGCGGCCCTCCGCCTGCTCCTTTGCGCGCAGCTCGCGCTGGGCATTCTCAATCTTGCCCTTTTCGCGGCCGACGGTGTCCATGTCGCCCTTCTGGATGGCCTCTGCGACCTTGAGCCAGGCGCGGCGCGACTCGAGCGGGTGCTGCTTCTCGATCGGGGCGACGTTGAGCGGGGTGGTGACGGCCGCGACGGCGTCGTACGACTCGACGAGGTTGGAGGCCGCGTTGTGCTTGGCCGGGCCGGCGTGTATCTCAAACTGCTTGGTCCACTGGCCCGACGCGTTGTACAGGACCTCCTTCTCGCGGCCTGTCGGGTACAGCGTGGCCACGAAGCTGTTCTTCTTGCCCGACAGCCAGCCTTTGCCGGCGTAGTCGATCTTGGCGGTGAAGCCGAACGAGCTGGTAATGTACGAGGCCGAGTTGAGCTCGATAAAGGGCGCGCCCAGGAACAGGTTCTCGACGTGCAGCGAGGGCAGCGAGATGAGGTACGTCTCCTTGTCGCCCGACGGCGTGGGCACCGTCAGGATTGCATGGCCGATCTGCTTGATGTTGATGGTCTTGCCAAACGTGGCCTTTTGTGCGTTGTAGCCTTCCAGGTGCACACCTGTGGGGACGTTGGTGATGCTGTAGGCTGTGGCGGGCGGGTGGTGGCTATTTTGCGGTATCACACGAATCATCTCGTCAGCCTTGTTCTTCTTTTTCTCCTCCTCCGTCCTCCTTCTCTGGTGGTATTGTATTCTTGTTCGTCTTCTTCTTCTATGCATACCTGACCTGCTCGCTGATGAGCTCCGTAGTACCCGCATCATCCTCCCATGTGCCCAAGAACAACTCGCCCAGGAACGGGTTCAGGGGCTTCTTCTCGTTGCCGTACTTCTCGCTGCGGGTGGCGTACTGCTGCTTCAGGGTGGAGAGGAACCACTTGAGCACCAGCATGGCGCGCTTCTGCGGGTCGGCCTCCTTGGCGGGCGCGGCGAAGACGGACGGGTGCTCGCACCAGTAGGAGCTGTACTCGACAAGGGAGATGCCGGAAAGGATGAAGGGCGGCGCGGTCAGGCTGGAGAGGTCGCCGTTGAACGAGGCGATGGACTAGAGAGCAGCGAGAGGGCGTTATTATCGGGAACATTCTCTCTTCTCTTCTTGTACTTCTTCTCTGGTCTTGTGCTGGGTCTGTTGGAGACAGAGACACTGAGAGGGAGGGAGGGAGAAAAAGGGGCACACCAGCTTGCTTACCTTCAAGAATGAAGTCCAACTGCTCCCCGTGGCCTGCGGGTTCGGCTGCACGTTGTCGGCCATGATGTCTTTCTGTACTCGTTTCTCGGCGTAGGAAGGAGGCTGGTTGGTTGGCTGACTGGCTGGAGGAAGACGACAGATGAGTGGTAAGTAATTATTCAATATCAGAAACAAGGAAGACTTCACGAAGACCTCTCTGCTGCCTGTTATAGGTACGCTGTTCTTGAGAAAAAGAGATACGTATACATATAAAAAAAAGGAGGGGGTTTAAAGTTCGCAGACCCTCAACAGGACCAGGGCCACCACATGGACCATGAGCAAGTGAGATCGACACGCGAGCATGTGGATAATATGGGTGGGGTTTTGGGTTTTTGGTTCTCTTCGATCGTACCTTGAAGGAGGAAATTCCAGGGGGGGGGGGCTGTCAGGTTGGACCCAACACGCGATGATGGCTCGACAAACGGTGTGTTGTGATTTTTTTGGTAGGTTGTGTTGGACGAAATATCCTCTTATGTTCTTGTTCTTCTTCTTAATCCAAAAAGTAACAAGAAAAGTGAAGACTGGACAAAGATGATTGTGTTCTCTCTCTTTCTCTCGTAGGTTTGTTGTTGTTTCTAAGGGTTGCACATAGCCAGGTCGGTTGGCCAGTAGAGGGATATAGTTAATTAGTCGACCCAACCCCCTGGGTCCTTTCGTCAGTGTAGTACTTGGGGGCGGCGAGGTACTGCGGTACAGTATGGCAGTAAGCACTGCAGGGTGCGACCTCTCGACTCTTTCTTCCCTGACGTCAGTACATCAGCGATGACCCGCGGCGGGGGCCTGCAAACGCTATACTGCACTGGCAGCACTGCCACTTGACACACGCACGCACACACCACGCTACCACACCAACCAGCGCCTCCCCCGCACACACACATGCGCATCTTTTTCTCTTGCTTCTCACTCTCTTTCGTCATCCTGTGGGCGCAAACAAGGTTGTATGCATCTGTACTAGCGCTTAATTACACAGGCAGTAATCTCGTCCTTCGGCCCGAAGACCCTTTCTGTTGCTGATGTATTTTATACGCAAGATCGTATTGTCGCGTGGTTGCTACGGCCACCATATATTATAAATATAATAAGATGAGTAGTAGCTTTTAGATCGTGCATGATGGATGTTAATATCTGGTCATGATGCAAGAATAGAAAAAGAAACTCGAGCATCCTGAAGGATGAACTTAGAAAAGGGCCAATACTGTTGTCTCGATCTTTTGGAAACCTGGTGTTGGGGGGGGGGGGTATCATTAATTTAGTTTCGCCTCTCTAAAACTCCGAAAAATGCAATCAATATATATCTAGACATGCAATGGATTGTCCAAATCCCGAACAGGCCGATCCCCCCTCAGTACGACTGCTTGCCGCACTGACTCTCCAACCTCCTCACCTCCTTGACATTCAACCCCGAGAACTTCTCCTTTGGCTTCTCGCCAACAATCACCCAGGGGCTCATCAGGCACACCTCGGTAGTCTTATCCCAAGTCCAGGCCAGACATTTCTGCCCGAGCCCCTCGCACGCGGTGGCGCACTTGTCGACCGACCGCACCCCAGACACCTTCATGTCCGGGTCGTCCTGCCTGCCCACGTGGTCCTGGCCCATGCGGATCGGCAGACGCTCAAAGACCTCCAGGTTCGGCTGGCCATAGATGCGCCACAGGTCCCGCCAGAACACGGGCTGGTCGAGCTCGGCAAACGTCCTGCCGACGTCCTTCATCTGCTCCGGCTGCGCGAGGCCGTGGAACGACACGAGCGGGGAGCACATGCGGTCCGCCGCGATCTTGGTGATCAGGGGCCTCTCGCCGTTGAAAAAGTGCCCGTACCGCTCGCTCAGGTAGATGCCGACCTTCATGAGCGTGGTGGCCACCAGCTTGTCGCCCCAGGTCTCGTCCAGGGACTCCACGTAGGCCTGGGTCACGACCTGCGGGTTGTCGTCGAGGAGCCGCCGCATGGCCTTGTTGGACAGGATAAAGCTTGACCCGCCGTGGGCGAACCGGCCCTTGTAGTCGCCGATCGCGTTGCCCAGGTATAGCTCTTCCGCCGTCGGGTCCAGGTGCTCGAGGAAGCGGTATAGCGAAGGCCGGATCATAAAAGTATCGTCATCTTGCATAATGTACCACTTCTTGTCTGGCAATCGCCTCCATGCTAGTTGTAGGCTCGGTATGAACTATGTTTTGTAAGTCGTACACGGTCAGCACACAGCAGATTCTCAGCAAGACAAGGCGTTTCTTGTTCTTGTTTCTGAAATTGAAGGGAGTTTAATGGTCATCCTTACCTTTAGAGCATCCAGCTCCCACCCCACGGCCTTGGAATACCGTTCAGCCTCCTCCTTCTTCCCGTCCAAGATCGCCTTCGTCATGTTTGCGTACTTTTGCATGCGCTCCGTGTTCTTGGTCTCTTTCCTGATCACGGCCTCGTCCTCCATGACCGCCGCCACCATATCATGTATCACAACCGGCCGTCCTTGGAAGTCCAATTCCCCAGCAAAATCTCCCACAATCAGGATATTGTCCTCCTCGTAGAAGGTCCCCGTGCCGATGCTCCTCGACGCCTCCAGCAGTGCTGGCACGCGGTGCTGCGTGCCGTAGCCCGTCTTGACGACGTACGCGACCTCATCGTCGGAGAAGGGAAAGCGTCCGGGCAGCTCGAGCAGGAGACGTTCGTCGTCGGCCGAAGTACGGAAAATGGAGAGGACCCGCGAGGTGGTGAACTGCACGAAGAGGAGGATCGGGTTGTCGTAGGGCAGGAAGAGCCACAGGATGAAGCTCCAGACAAGAAAGACAAGAATGGCCGTCCCGGCGAGCCGGCGTGGGCCGGCCACGCGCGGGAACATTTTGGGCGTTGATCACGATGGCAGGGTGGAAACGTGGGTCGAGAGGGAGGGAGAATTCGCGATCAGCGGTGGCTACCTGTGATCTGTGCCACCAAGTAAATTCGATGATCTCGAGGCAAGTCCCCTGGGTCGTGTTATGGTATTCGTCGAGGACCGAGACTGAAGAAAGGAGAACCGCGCGCTCTCCTCACGGCAATGCATCTTCTAGCGGTTTCTGCTTGGCCTAGGCGCCTCGTGTGGTGTCGACCATTCTTGTCGTCGAGAAGAAGGAGGCAGAGGAAGGAGGATGCGCCAAGATGGCCGGCCACCCTGGCCCACGGCTGCTAGACCCTGGGTGACGCGGCGCTGAAGAGGTCTGAGCTGCAGGGGGCTGTTGAGCCGAATAACCGGACAGGACCCTGGAATGCACTACCAGGTAGTTGTCTAAACTGCCCCTGGAGGGACCCTGGCTCGTATCAAGCACTGCATCGGTGCACTGAACTCCTGATACTACCTACACTTCTAAATTGTCTGTACCTCCAGCCCTTTCCCCAACTTACAATTTTCATTCTCTCCCACAATCGGCATTTATGGCGGTCGGTCAAAGATTCTGTGGGCACCAGTAAGAGGAGGGCTGTTTGACGAACCATCTTTACTTCATTACCTACCTGGCCTGTGGGTGCAGGATGTTCATACACAGTACATATTGGCCCAGCAATGGTGGGTTCCGTGGAAAGTCAACTTTATATGATCTGATGGCCTATGCTTGCAGATCAATCCTCTATGAGGAGGACTGACGGTAATTATCAAGTCAATCTGGGCAGACACTACCTGCTATAAATGGGACATAGTCACTGCCAATCATTCACGCAGCCACACAACAAATAGAGCAAGGTGTCTCCTATACAATACGTGCTTCTGATGTTCCTGGTCCAACATTAAAATTGGAGCCTGCTGAGAAATACCTGATCTATTTATTCTGATGCTACTCGGTATGGAAAGGAAAATGAGAAAAGGACCTGTGAGTCTCAACACACAATGAGATGTAATCATGATGTTGGTGCCAGGTACGTTGCCAAAGGTTTTGGGATCACTGAGACCAGAGACCACAGCAAAGTTCTTTTGGTGCCTTGAAAGGCCAACCTTGATGTTCCTTTCTCAACCATCGCACTCATTTGTGATTTGTTGTGCTACCGCCTGATCTCTTGCAGGCAGTGGTCTTCATGCGCCAAGCCACTGACTTGATCAAAACTCAGCACAACTCAAGCAAAAGCTTTGATATGACGCATACTTGTATGTATTTTAGCGCATATTATACTGTTCAGTCTTGATATAATGTCTAATGTCTCAGAAAATACATCATTGGGAAACTCGATACACTCGATGAACCTTGAGTACATTGACTACCCACAATTCATGCTTCACCCCACATTGTCTAGTCCGAGATATAAATACATATATAATAGTCCAAGGCCAAAATACTTCATGCATACAAGAACAAGACTGTTTCCCTCTATACAGTATACAAGCCAAGCCAAGCCTTGTATTTTATCATCCTATACATGAGCAAGAATGGTGCCCTTCATACACAACTTGTCACCTCTGGCAACAGCAACCTCCCAAGTCTTCTTCCCCTTCTCACCATCGTCCTCTCTCACCGAGTCTGTCCGGATCACATACTCATCCCCAGCATAGAGAGGTGAGAGAGCCCGGTAGCTTATCTCTCCTGCCTGCTGACCGTTCTTCCCGTGCACATCTCTCCAGTAGTCCATCATACCGATGAGATTCAGAGGGCCGTGGACGACAACGCCAGGGTGGCCCTCGACGTCTCGTGTCCAGGACTCGTTGTAGTGTATCATGTGAGCGTTAAAGGTGAGGGCGGAGAAACGGAACAGGGCGACTGGGGACCAGGTGAGTTTCCGCTGGAGCAGATCTATTGGGTGATAGTCAGCAGTGAAATCTAACAGACAACACTCACTCTCATTTTCCATCCGACTCACCAGAAGCATTCACTCTCACATCCTCCATCCTCGACCGTCCACCACCCACCCCTCCCCTCGGCACAGACACAACAGCCTCCTCCTCCTCCTCCTCCTCCCCCTCCCCTTCCCGCACCTCCGCCGGCGGCCGAAACACCCACGACCGCCGATCCACAAGAGCCAACCCCCTCGGCCCCCAAAACTCCTTGTCCACGTCCACAAGCACCATCTCCCCTCCACCCCGCCGACTCCTCTTGGCCACAGCCCCCACCAGCCTCGTGCGCTCCTCGACCTCGTCCCCGACGCGCAGAGGCACCCCTTCCGTCCAGCTCATGCGCCCGCCCGCCCACATGCGCCGCGAGAAGGAACCCGGCGCGTTGAACGTCCTGTCCGTGCCGTCTGCGCCCAGGTCGGCTTCCCGCTGGGCGGGGCTGAAATACACGAGGTGGTAGCCTGGCGGGAGCGGCGTTCCGGCTGGTGGGGGCCGGGAGGAGATGTCGAGGCCCGGGTGGAGGTGGTTCCTGCCGAGGGTGAGGCTGAGTTTCTGGAGCTGGTGCGGGTCGAGGGTCTGGCGGAGGGTTCTTGTTTGGGCTTGGAAGGTTTGTAGCATGGCTTGGGCGGCGTCTGCAGCGGTGGTGAGGGTTCTTATGTTGTGGCGGGCGTGCCTTGTATAGAGGCGTGAGGCGGCTGCGGTGGAGGAGACCGTTGAGGGTATGGCCATTTTGGTGTATTAGGAGGTGAGATGCCAGGTCGTGGATGAGTGAATTGGTGGGTTCAGCAGGTGGGAAAACACATGTCCATGTAGAGGCCAGAGCTGTTTGCTTTATGAAGAGGAGGGGATTTGGGAGGAGGACTGAAGTGCCTGGTCAAAGTCGATTGTATCTACTATATCAGACTTCCAGGCTTTAGACAAGGAGAAGTAGTCTTGCGGCAGCTCAATGTACGTCTGTCTCACTGAGACGTGAGTTACAGTAGTAGAAGAATGGGTGTGGGGTTGAATCATTGAATAGCCGGCTCGGTTATATGCCGTTCTTCGGACCATATTCAGGAATGTAAGTCCAAGTATGGACACAATAATCAAGAAATTTGCTTTATTCTGCTTTACTCTTGTCTACATTTTATTCAATATACTCTTGAACTATATAATCAGTCTACTTTCCTTTCTTTAATCACGTAACCAAAAGAGGCTTGACCACCCTGCCGTTCTTCATCTCTTCCAACGCCCTGTCCATCTCCTCAAACCTAAACGCAGTCAACAGTTTATCAAAAGGAAACTGTCCCTCCTTGTACATCTCAAACAGCCTCGGAATCATCTCCCTAGGGACCGAATCACCCTGGTGCGTCCCCCGATGCGTGATCCCCTTGACGAGATGCACCTCAAGACCATACCCAGCCACATTCGAGGCCACCCCCGCCCCAATCGTCACGAGCATTCCCCTCTTGTCCAGAACCAAATGTGCCGTCTTGACAATGTTCTCGTCCCCGACACAGTCCAGCGCAAAGTCCATGCCGTGCCCGTCAGGGGTGAGTTTGTTTAGTTCCGCCGCAACCTCTTCGTTGGACTTGCCAGAGGGGTTGTACACGTGCGTATTCGGTCCGAGGATCGACATCGCTAGGATGTTGTCCAGTTTGGTCTGCGACGTGTCGACCAGCACGATACAGGCTGGCGAGGTGAGCTGGGCGGCGAGCAGGGCGGCGAGACCGACAGCCCCGCCGCCAAAGATGGTCAGGCTGGATCCGGAAGGTGGTTGGACGACGTTCCTGGAGCACGATTAACGTGATGAATAAATCAAAGTATAGCAGGTAATTAAGTAGTTACTGCTCTACCGATAATGGAAGACTCACATGATGGTGCCGGCGCCCGTTTGAATCCCGCAGCCCAGACTGGCACACAACCGCAGGTCCGCCTCTCCCACATCCCCAATCTTGACACAGCTCTCCTCCCTCACCAGGGCGATCCGTGCCATGCTGCTCTGCCCAAAGAAGAACCCACCCACCTCTGCATCTCTTCCTTTCTCTTTATTCCCCTCCTCCATCACCGTCGCCACCACACTCCCATCATCCCTCCGCCCGCTGAAATTCAGCCGAAACAGCTCATCGCAGTACGGATTCTGCCCCTTCTTGCACCACCGGCACTTCATGCACGAGGCAAATGCCAGGACCACAGCATCGCCTGGCTGGACATAGGTCACCTTTGGGCCGACGGCGCGCACATGCCCGGCGCCCTCATGGCCCAAGATGAGGGGTGGTGCGAGGAGGAAGGTTCCTGCGGCGGCGCGGAGGTCGGTGTGGCAGACGGAGGCGGCCACGATGTCGACGAGCAGCTCGTGGGGGGCGAGAGGGGTTGGGTACTTGATTTTCTTGAGGGCTGGGGGGAATGGTGGTTGGGCGACGTAGGCCTCGGTTGATGTGGACATGTTGGGGTTGGGTTGAGGTGCGGAGAGTAATTATCTGATAGATGATTGATTACTGAGGGGCACAGGTGTTGTGTTGGGATGAAGGAGGCCCTGACAATATATCTTGAGGGGCAACAGTGACAGTAAAGGTTAGAAGATTGGGGTAATTAATGAAGCCATTGAGTTCTAACCGCGCATCTCCAAATGGCCATCACATTACCCCGTTTGTCTTATCTTGGCTTGATATTCTGTTATTATAGTGCAATGAGACGATGGCTCATGAGACTGAATAAGGCATTATCATTATGATATAAACCATAGTCGACAACAATTGATGCTTGACTCTAATACTGTCGTTCACTACTCTTTTGGGGTAATTGATAATTTATATGAGGTTATCACACTGCCTACATTACAGCAAACAAATGATTTATATGCAGGAATGAAGTCAACAATTCCTGTCCGTCTCTTACTGTTTCTATATCACTTGTATGAGATGCAATTCTGCTTCTATCTCTTCTGTATTATGGATAGTGTCGCCCACAAGAGATCCCAGCTTGACCCAAGTAAGTAAATAAGTAATATTCAACCTTCCATCCCAAGCTCAGCGAGAATCTTCTCATTATGCTCTCCCACACAAGGCACGGCATCCATCCGAGCCTCCTCCACTGTAGCAGACCCAGGAGGTATCAGAGCCGGCACACGGCCCTCAGGCGTGTCCACCTCCGTCCACCGCCCGCGCGCCCTCAGCTGAGGATGCGCCCACACGTCCGCCATGTCACGCAGTCTGGCATTCGCGATGCCAGCACCGTCCAGCCTCTCGAGCAGCTGCTGTGCCGTCAGCGTCGAGAATACCCCATACATAATCTCCTTGAGCGCCTCCTGGTTCTCTACCCTCTTGGAGTTGGTGCTGAACCGCGGGTCCGACGCCAGCGCCACATCTCCCAGCACCTCGCTGCACAGTCTCGCCCACTCCCTCTCGTTCTGCAAGCCCAGCATGACCGAGCCCCCGTCGGCACCCGTCTCGAAGGGGCCGTACGGGTAGATGGTGGCATGTGCCGCGCCCACACGCTTCGGGGGCGGTTGGCCCTGGTACGTGTAGTACAGAGGGAAGCTCATCCACTCCGCCATGCTCTCCAGCATGGAGATGTCGATCCTGGCGCCCTGGCCCGTCTTGTCCCTCGTCACGAGGGCTCCGAGGATGTTGGTAAAGGCATACATGCCCGCCGCGATGTCGGCGATCGAGAGGCCCACCTTGGCCGGCTCGTCCTGGGTGCCCGTGATGGACAGGACCCCGGCCTCCGACTGCACGAGGAGATCATACGCCTTCTTGTCCCTGTACGGCCCGTCCGACCCATACCCAGAGATATCGCACACAACCAGCCGCGGATGCTGGCTCTGCAGCGCCTCGTACGACAGACCCATCCGCCCTGTCGCGCCCGGGGCGAGGTTCTGCACCAGCACGTCGGCGCGGCCGAGCAGGGCCCTGAGGACAGCCTGGTCCCTGGGTCGTTTGAGGTCCAGCGCCAGGCTCTCCTTGGACCGGTTCGTCCAGATGAAGTGCGAGGACTGGCCCCGGACGCGGGTGTCGTACTGGCGGGCAAAGTCGCCTGTGATGGGCCGCTCGATCTTGATCACCCTGGCGCCCTGGTCGGCGAGCTGGCGCGTGCAGAAGGGAGCTGCTATGGCTTGTTCCAGGCTGACGACGGTGACGCCTTGCAGGGGGAGTTGTCTGGCAGGACGGGAACGAGGAGGGTCGACATAGTATCGTTTTGGCAGTGAGATCACTCTGGGAGGCAAACGAGAAGTTGGCAGACGTGCATTGAGGAGATGCTGGAGTCGATACATGATGGGAGCCGATGTTACACAATATTCATTGTGTAATTATGGTATCAGTTTTTAGATTGTTGAGACTGGGTGAATAAGTAAGTGCAACAAAAGCAATTAATTATTTCTACACAGTCTCGAGTTCAACACAATTGTTTGCAAAACATACGTAGAAAGTCAGTGATTACATTGAGCGTGGGATGCCGTCATGAGGAGCCGAGGCGACCAAAGTGAAGACCATTTGCAAATCCATCTTCCAGATTAAGAGCACAAGTGGTAGCATTTCTGCAGAAATAACAAACAAAAACCCAAGTAGCCGAACTTCATATAACCGAAGCAGACCCGCCCCCTCCTCACCAGACAAGTCCTGACTGACGATGACCAAGACACTACGCAAATGGTTTATCCATATAACCATCTATATTACATAAAAAGTCAGTAAACTTGTTCACCTATGTGTGTCCTGGTGTCAAGATCAAGCATATATATTACTCTTCTCCCACGCTCAATAATATTGTATCATCATGTCTGTCTCCCTGCGTAGAACAGCATGGCGCTGCAGCCATCATCACCTCCCTTCACGCTCTTCCTCCGTATCTCCACAACTCAGACCAATCCCATCCTCGTCCTCCAGCCAAAGAAGACACCGCCTCTTCTCAACAACTCCTCCAAACCGCCTCATGGAAACAACAGGCTTCACCGAAACCCAGCTCACAGTCCGCGAAGCAGTAAGCGCCATCTGTTCCCAATTTCCCAACAGCTACTGGCGAGACCACGACCAAAACGAAGAGGACCCCAAGGAATTTCACGCCGCCCTCGCCCGGGACGGCTGGCTGGGCATAGCCCTGCCCGAGGAGCTCGGCGGGTCGGGGCTCGGCATCGCAGAGGCCACCATGATGATGCAGACCATCACCGAGTCTGGGGCGGGCATGGCGGGCGCCCAGGCCATCCACGCCAACGTGTATGCAACCCAGCCACTCGCCAAGTTCGGCTCGCAGGAGCAGCTGGAGGGCACCATCCCCAACATTGTCTCTGGGAAATGGCGGACGTGTTTTGGAGTGACGGAGCCCAACGCGGGCTTGGACACGCTGCGGCTGGCGACGATGGCGAGGAGGCAGGAGGATGGGTCGCATTATCGAGTGACGGGACAGAAGATCTGGATTACCTGCGCGCAGGTGGCGAGGAAGATGATGCTGCTGGCGAGGACCACGCCGCTGGACACAACCACCACCAACAACAAGCCGAGCGAGGGCCTGTCGCTGTTCTGTATCGACCTGGACCGAGAAAAGCCCGGCCTGGACATTAGAAAGATCAAAAAGATGGGCGGCCGGGCCGTCGACGCCAACGAGGTGTACTTCGACAACTACGAGATCCCCGCCAGCTCGCTCATCGGCCAAGAGGGCAGAGGCTTCAAGATGATCCTGCACGGCATGAACGCCGAGCGGTGTCTACTCGCCGGCGAGGCCCTGGGCCTGGGTTATGCCGCGCTGACGAGGGCAGCCGGGTACGCGCGCGAGAGGACTGTGTTCCAGCGCCCCATCGGCCAGAACCAGGGGATTGCGCACCCCCTGGCGGATGCGTTCATGCGGCTCGAGGGGGCCAAGCTGGCGACATACCATGCGGCGAGGCTGTTTGATGCGGGCAAGACGGATCCTTCGATACGCCCGGATGCGATTGGGGTGGCTTGTAATAGTGCAAAGTACATGGCGGCCGAGGCTGCGTTTAATGCTTGTGAGAGGGCGATCTTGACGGTGAGTGTTCTTGACCTCTGGAAAACCAACGTGGCTGAGCTTCTGTTCCGATCTGAGCATGGATGTGGATGTTGCTAATGATTTGTCTTTTCTTTAGCATGGAGGTATGGGATATGCCACAGAATACGATGTTGAAAGATGGTTCCGAGAGTGTCTTGTGCCACGCATTGCCCCTGTGAGCAGGGAGATGATTCTCAATTACATCAGTGAGAGAGTCCTACAGCTGCCAAGGAGTTATTAGAAACAAATGTCCTCCTGAAACATTATCAGCCTGGAGAAATTCACATTCTAGATAGATATGTACGCTTAGGGGGAAAGCAAAAAGTCTTCGATGTCAGTACTATGATCAAGGTTAATAGACGGAAAAGTAAAATATAAGCGTGTCCGTTAACCGAAGAAAGAGTGCGTCGAAGAAGCCGGGCTTCAGTAAGAAGTCCCCGGGGCCCTGGCTGATCGATGTAACAGGCGAACAACACTTCGAGACGGGTCCACTGATATTTCGCCGTGATAGTCTCGGTATTGAGACCGGGCGATCACCTCAACGTTGTCTTCATGATCACCAGTGTTATGAACCAACACCACCAACACTGGGAAGGTCGCAGGAATAGGCCGACGGGAACCAGCGGGGCTGGGACACGTCACGAAAAACCAACCAAGATTACATAATCAAGGGTTAGGGTTGCGGAAACCCAACCAATCAGGCAACGAGACGATCACTCGTGATCACCGGCGCTCAGTGATCAGTAGCGATCCAGAATGATCACCAGTGAGCAGGGACTGAAGAGCTGGCTATATAACCACACGTTCATTACCGATAGATAGACCTCGTACATAGCTCTTCAGTTGTCAATCTAAGTATCACTTTGAGATCTAACGCCAAAGCCACACATCCCATCGTGATAGCCCCAAAGGCGAACGACCTACACACACAGCAAGAACCAACGAGTGAAGAATATTGTTCAGGTAAGGAACTCTACGGCATCGTATTGCTAACATAAACAAACGACAAGTCACAGCTACACCCAAGTCAGGCACTTAGGTGTGTGATCGTTACAACCAGCCTCATATTCTTCCCCTATTTCTGAACCTTCCGCATCCTTGTTTATCATGGTAGTCGGAAACCAGAGGTATCAGCTCGTTAGTAGCTCATGCAGCTATCTAGAAGCGGTTCAGAAAACATTTCTGGTCTAGTATGCAGCAGTTGGTGCTGTCTGCTCGAATCTGATGTAGGAATGATAAGAAATGACATAGGTGAGAATTATCACAATGTCAGTCCTCATTTCCAGAGCGAGACCAACTGTATGTAGTAGAGCAAAAGATTGATGCATTCTCCAACAGCTGAAACTAAATCTATTCAAGTAGTGTACTTGCCACATCATATTTATGCTGTGTTGTGTTGTGTCATGAAATAAAATATTAGTTTTCAGGACTGAAAACTTTGAGCAAAGCTAGAGCCAATCTCAGCTTTTGGAAGGCTCTTCACAGCACAAAATAATTAGGAATATGATACTTCTGTGCCAAGCCTTACTGTTGCTGTGATTATTGTGTCTTGTCTGTAGATAATTCCGTTACCAGAATGCGTCTGCTTCATCACGAGTTATGTGCCGTAGCAGTGGTTCATTTTGAAGCAGTGAGGAAGGGCACGGAGGATTCTATGGTCATCAAAGATAATGCTGATGAAGATTCTGCTAGATTCTGCAAGAACCTGCTGTGTGGTAAAAGTTTCGTCACTGCTGGCAAAAGTTTGTTCATGAGAAATCTCATGACATGTCAATGTCTTGGCAATAGCAGAAGGCACAAAGATGATAATCAGAGACAATAGATGCATTGTCAAGTACAATAGTGTGCTGAATGCTGCACTTCCTGAGTAGGTAGAATCACAGATTGCCATGATAAGTAGCAAGCATCAGAAGTATTCGGAACCTTCTACAGAATAGATAGTAGAGTCATGCTAGCCAGTATACGTTAATAACAAGTGTTTGGCAGCTGAATCTCATAGAATCTATGTTGAATTACAAAGGCTTGCATGCAATTTCTCGGTAGTTGCAGCATGACGCTGAAAACAAAACTTTCGCTATCTGATGTGCAAAGCGATGTCTGAATCAGTGTGTCCCGCCACAAATGACCAAGTCATCCTCTGTTGGGTGTTGATGATAGGATCAGTATGATTAAGCTAGTTCCATGTGTCAGCCTCGTGCAGTGACTGGCTCAGCCTTGTGCAGTTACCAGCTTGGCGAAGGTTTGCGACGAGCTCTTGATCAGGCTTCGTGACAGCGTCGTGTCCTCTTCGTGAGAGGCATTCGCCCTGTCCCTTTTTTCGTGAAAGGCTGTCTTCGTACTGAGGACATCACTACGCTTGGGAAGAGATATCAAAATCGACGTCCTTGCTCTCGACGAAACTTTCTGCCACGACATGAAAGCGGCTAGATGTGCGAGCAGTCGGTCTGTGCACAAGGCTCGCAACTATATAAAAATGTTCTCAAAACCTTAAGATGGATTTGCTTTTCCTGAAATGGTGCAGCTTTCATCGCATCCTCTTCGTGACCAACCCTTTTACTTTTACTTTTTCTTTTTTGTCCCCTATTCATCTTCACCAACGTCCTCACCTTCTCCTCCACCAGCAAAATGTCTTCTACCAACAACGGCGCTTCTTTCCCTGGCACTACCACCGCTTCCTCCTCCTCCTCCTCCAACACCACTGCTGCTGCTGGTTCCGCCCCTGTCGTCTCTGGTGCTGCTGCTCCCCCCGGCGCCGCCGTCTCGAACGCCATGGGGGCGTTCCTCCACAAGAACCCAGGTCTCGCCCACGAGGGCATCGCGCGCGATGCGGCTGCCAAGGCGCACTTCGGCCGCGTCACATACGAGTTCTACGACCAGAACTCGGAGTGGGTTATTACCCGCCGGGCCATGGCCCCTGCCGTTCTTCCTGGTGGCATGCCCGTCAGGTATGTTTCTGCTCTCCTCTCCTTTTGCCTAACAATTCTTTCTCATCTCCTCCCCTTTCCCCTTCCTCTGCCTTCCTCCCCTTTCCAATACATCCCCTCTCCTCTCTCACACCAAAGGCTACTATCATTGTGTCATGCCATGACTCAGAACAAACATTGACAACTCAATCTGTCGTCCAACAGAATCCCAAATGGACCTCCGCGCAGACGTCTCTGCACCTTCTGCCAGAGACAGGTAAACGACTTCAACCGTCACAACCTGGAGAACCACACCAGGGACCCCGTCAAGAAGAAGTACTGCCCCTACTGGGGCTGCGACTGGTTCAGCCTCCGCGACGGCAACATCCCCATCGACGAGCATCTGGCGTGCCGGCACTTTGACTTCCGCAACACCGCGGGCCGGGGCGGTGCTCTGGGCGACACTTCGGCTCGCCCACCCGTCCTAAGACACCTCAACATGGCCGCACTGGCCGAGGTCGCCCGCCGGGGCCTTGCCAGCGCCGCAGAGCTGATGGAGGAGCGTTCCCGCCTGCTGACTCGTCTGCGCGCCGAGGGCAAGTTCTGCCCTAGCCTGGAGCACAACGTCTTCAACCAGACGTTGCTGCCGCCTCAAATCGATGCCGACGTCGCCCTGATGAAGAAGGCCGAGCGCATCGAGTACGTCGTCGCGCTGCGGACCGAGGTGGCGACCTGGAGGGGACGTATCGGAGTCGCCAAGCAGATGCTGGCCCAGTGAGGGTTGAGGCAGGGCAAGGAGGGATCGCCACCTTTGAGCCGGGGGGTCCCAATACAAGGAAGCATTTTGGGCTTGCATGAGAGGGGGGGGGGCTGTTACGTCAAAGGGTTTTCTTTTCTTTTTACTCTCTGAAAGTCCTCTGGCCGTCTCTAGAACGAGCCTTTCGAGGCCTCAGTTCTCATAGTGCAGCCAAGTGCGCGGTCATCATCACCACCATCGATCGCTGCGGACGGAGACATGATCGGTCCGAGAAGACGCACTAGTCAATGCATTTGTTTGTTTTGGCTACGACTTGATTTGAAAGCCACGGACAGTTTCGGTGCTTATGACTCACCAAAGACACGCCCGGGAAATCACAATAAGAATTATAGACACCACCTAGCGCATTTCAGACATGCTTACATGAACTTTTCATGACAGACCTTGTCGGCAGGGGATTTTTTTATAATAGGTGAGGGATGTCTCGAGCAATGGAAGGCAATGTTTTGTTAATTAGATGCATCGGTCGTTGTGCTGTGTGTGCTGTGCTGTGCTGTGCTGTGCTGCCACAAAGTCTCTCTTCTCAGCCTTGCATATGAAGTACTTATTTGCAGTCGCCAATCTCTTTCTAGCACCCATTACAACCGTCTCAGAGGCCCTCTGTCAATCCAAACATCCTTCAAGATGACGTCCACAACCAAATCAGTAGCCCTCGTCGTCACATCCCACCGAGCCCTCCGCATAGGCCCCGCGGTCGGTGCCGTGATACAAAAAATCATCCAACCTGCCGCTAGTACAGCCAACATTACCCTCAAAACCCTCGACGTCAAGTCCTTCCACCTACCCATCTTCAGCGGACCTGTGCCCCCCAAGTTCATGGCGGCCAAGGGAGTCCAGTTTGAAGAACAGGAAGCCAGGGCCTGGGCCGAGGAGATGGCTTCGCACGATGGCTACATCTTTGTCATCAACGAGTACAACTACGGCATGTCGGGCGCCACCAAGAACGCCATCGACTTCCTGTGGGCAGGCTTCACGGGCAAACCAGTCATGATTGTCAGTTATGGCGGTGGAGGAGGGCGTCTTGCGAACCAGCAGCTCAGCGCCGTCTTGACGGGCATGGAGCTCAAGGTGGTGGAGAAGAAGATCGAGCTGACCTGGTTTGGGGGACGGGGCCCGGATGCGCTGCTTGCTGTTACGGAGGGAAAGCTGGGCGAGAAGTCGGTGGAGGAGTGGATGCGAACGAGGGCAACAGATGTGCTAGAGGCTTTCGCAGGGTTGGAAAATAAGTTGAGAGAGGACTCCCCTTCCCAGGTACAAGCCAGCTGAGTTGGCATACTTTGAAAAAAAACAAAAAAACCCTTATTGATTAGCATGATTATACTGGCTATTCTGTGAAGTCTCGGCAGCAGTCTCATCTTTGTTTTCTTCTTGTTGTTGTTCATATCCATGCGAAAACCTTGGAATATCAAGGGCTGACTCCAGGCCAGACTATCAACATTCATCGACATTTAACTTACGCAGGCGTTCATACTACTCAAGACACTCATGGCGATGCCGTTTCACCTTCGGTGACTTCGAAGCCCAAGCAGTTCAGACCTTGAGTTGAACATCCTCAAAACAGCACTCAGCCTCAAAACTTGTATCACCCAAGCAAGGCTCACGATTTGTTGCAATCCTATAACTCTTCATAGCCGATCCATGCTCTTCGCCCTTGGGAAGCCAGTGCTTGCGCAGTTTTGTCGTAACTAACACAGTAGCGCTCATTTCCACCGTAGCTTGTATCGGTTCGGGCGATCAGGTATAGCTACATCATCCTTCAATTTATGTCCACAGCCATATCTCTTGCTATAGAAGCAGGAGTTCATGAAATGCAACAAACCAGAAGAAGGCTATGGCATAATACTTCTGGGGTCTAAATTGTTCCATAGGCCAGACTAGGAACACTGAGGCACATGCAGCTGAAGCTTTCACTCACCACAGCACCCACTCAGCTCCAAAAATAGTACTAGAGGCTCTCTACAATGACAATTCTCCAAAGCACAACACTGCACTTCCAACTTGTCCGCCCGTCATCACCCGCCTTACTTATCGTTGGAAGTTCTCAAAGTGGGTTTCCGATCGACGCCCTTCTGGACGCTATGTCGCACAGCTGCACGAGCTGGGGCTGTTCGGAACAGTTTTGGCTAATTATGCCTGGATGGCAGGCGCAGGTAGTTGCCTGTTGCGCAACAAGAAGCACCTCTCCAAGGCGCATCGAGAATGTCATAGGCCATACAGCCTTGAGATTGATGTGGATATATTCAAAAACAAAACGTACAACACCGGGTATTCGCTAATGGTCACCCACTTAACTACTAATCCGGCCCTTAGTGGCTTATTTAGGGGAGAGCAGACGGGATCCCAAGTTCTCCACTAGGTATGGTCGTACGTGGCAGTATGGGTTGTAATGAGGTTTATATTTGACAGGCCACATGCATGGGTCTTATTCAGAGCGATCAAATATCTCGCATCCAAAGGTCCGAGACCAAAGGACGAAGTAGATCCATTTCACAACGGAGTAGCATCCATCCTCCTCTTCTGGTCACCGGCCCTCACTGTGACCAGACGGTCTCCCACTCCCCCTGCCCTCTGTTATGACCACGCTCCACCGCCTCGGCCCAGTGGTGGACGCGGTATATCACCAGAAAGACACACGCCAGTCCAGCCCCCTCAGAGAAGACGGCCATATACCATACCGCCACAAGCTGGCGAGCCAATGTCGACGCTTTGATAGACAAAGCCTGTCGAGCCGAGGCACTGGTCGTCGCTCATTGCGCGGAAGGCGTACTGTATGTGACATTGTCAGCCAAATCGGTGCTCAAAAAGAGGGAAGAGTGTGGCAGTGGCTATAGGGGCCTCAAGTGAATGTGAGGGCTGGGGGACGGTTTAGGCTTCTCAGGTGAGCGTGCCGTAACCTGGGTAGCTCGTGGCGTCTGCGCGAGGATGTCTATGACCGTGCTCGCGAGGATCAGAGTGTGCTTGCTGATTTCAACTGCCAGGGCTTCCACCAGCGATGGGATAAATGGAACAGCTTAACTGTGAATACTCGTGAAGAGCGCGTTTTTGATACTGAAGGAAGGCCTGTTCGCAAGATCTCAGGTGAACGCAATGCGTCAGGGTAATAGTCCGTGGCACGGTCTCAGGTGAGCGTGGAGCCAAGGGCTGTTGATTTGATGGCCGCGATCCTCACGATCGTGGGCTTTTGGTGTTTTTGGTTGCCAACGCTGCTGATTTCCCAGGTGGGCGTATCTGCGCAATGGCTTTATGGGGTGATTCCTCAATCGATTCCTCAATGCAGTGTATGGACACAGCTACCGTTTGTAGAAGGCACTCTATGGCGTACTGCAAATGGTAAAAGGAAAGATGATCCTTCAATCAATTTATCTCGAGGCATGCTGCCAATGCCTTTCTATAGAGAGGACAATTGGCACTAGTTTTAATTAGGCTAATGTGCCTGCTGACTCACTGCTATTCCTTGAATGCTCAAGGCCTCAAATTCACTTGAGGCCCCTATAGCCACCGCCACAACAAATGGTGGCCAGGAGGAACTAGATGGAGAACTTTGTTAGTGCCTGTCGTACGAGTTTCTGTCTTGAATAAGTACCTGAATTCCTCGGATGAGTAGAACGGTTCCGAACTTCCTAGGTTTGATATCTAGTGGTTCTTTTATCTTGTTTGAGGGAGTATGGTGTTCTGGGCTGGCAATCTCTCTTCCTGCATTGCTTGGCATATCTTTTGGATGTAAATGCTCAATGAATCTTGACGCTCCAGGAACCATCTTTTAGAGGTAAGGGAACATTATAAGGACAGATAATAGTGAGTCTTTTCGCCATGAAAACAAATCCTGAATTCTGTTGTGGATTAAGGGACTCGCGATATCAACTACAACGAGGCGTTAAAGTCGTCAGTTTTATTGTCGAGGATAAGATCAGGTTATGTAAAGTTAAGCGTGCAATATAATTGTTAACATGATTGGAGCAAAGGCACCCTCGTAAGAGGGAGAAGAGTACCTAAGTACGTTTTTTACCTTGAACTCCTTCTTGAAGTAACACAGATATACTTGCCGAGTTGTTGTAGCTCATGACAGTGCGTTAGTCACAATCACAAACATGACTGGTGGATGATGTGCGTAGGCGTCTCGCTGTTACTTTGCACAATTTGCAAGACAATTGATTGATTACTCACCAATGCAAGTGAGCCATGATAGTGTGGTGTGCTCATCTTTTTGTGATATTGTGTCCTCCGGTCATCACGGCGAAACACTTCGCACGCGGGATGCTTTTTGTGCTGGTAAAGACGTCGGGACTTTGCACAAGGTAACAACTGCAATGAACGTATGAATTCTGCGCCGAGGTGAGGCACCCCGTTCCAGAATAGGCCGCTGATTCACAACCACCTCTCCAAAAAGTTCAATCCATCCAGCTGCGCCGGTCCCCCCGCCGGAGTCTGCGCCTGAAACTGCGGATCCAAAATAAAGCCAAGATCATCAATGGCATTCTCCCCTTCCCAATTCGTCGACAGAAAACTGAAGTACTGGTCCTCAAACGAGCTCGTCTCAGGCTGCTGGAAAGGGTCGGTGCCCGTAGGCGCCAAAAGACCTGCACTGCTAGAGTCTCTGGACATGGCAGCCGATGATCTGGCCGTGTTGACTTTGTTGTCTCGATTGGCATCCCCGCCGCCGCCGAGACGTCTTGCTATCGACTCGTCGAGATATTGCAAAAACAGATCGAGGACGGTGTTGTTGATGCGCCAAGACTTTTGCACCTCCTTCAGGCCCAGGAGGCAGATCTGGGCACGATTTTCTGCGAGTCTCCTGCCAACGCCGTCAGCCGTCTTGAGACTGATGGCGTGGATGCAGAGTGCGGCAAATAGACTGGTGATGAGGTGCATCTGGCCGTACTGAGGCTGCGTATTAGCTTATTGTGGCGTAGTGATCACCAGCACTCGTGAACTTGAGTCGTTTACTGAGTGGAAGAATTTACCTGCAAGGTCTTCTTATCGAGCATATCTTCTGCTATCCTGCTGATCTGACTTGCCGCACTGAGAGCTGCCTGTGTATCCTGTTCATCATGCCGCAGAAATCCGTTGCGATGTATCAAAATACGCAGGTGATTGTACGCCAGATGAATGAGACAGGTCCACACAGAAGGGGTATCCTCGCTTGAAATCTTCCTTAACTCGACTGGGAGACTGTCCTTCCACTCTCCCAGCGACGCCTGTAGATGCACGACTTCTTCTTGCGCCGTGGGTGTCCTCCCGGGGATGAAGTGGATGTCGATGATCCTGCCGAGGAGCCGCGCCAGCTCGACCATTTTGACGGGATAGATCAGGTGCTCTGCTGTAGGAGAGCCGAGCACCGTGAGCGAGCTGTCGTCTTGGTCATGGTGTAGATCGGCGCTGGTCAGAGGCTCAATATCGCAGTCCTCGTCCCTGATCCGCATAGGTAAGCCAAGCGATGCAGCAGACTGCCTTTCGCGGACGTAGACGGACCACCATATTCTCCTGCGTATCCGTGCCGTCCTCGGGTCCCTGGTGGTGAGCTTGGTCGACCGGTGCAGCCCGCACGTCTCGGCCAGGGTGATCACCACCCCCAGCCAGTACCGCACGTCTCTCACATCGGATGACTCGCCGCGCCAAAAGCTCATGAGGAACAGCCCCTGAATGAGTGTGATCTGGTCCCGCTCCCAGTCTGCGTGAAACAACAGCCGAGCCCTGGTGTACAGGATTGACTTGGCCTCGGAACGGTCCTGGAAGCCCATCGCCACGATGGCTTCCTCCTCACACCACGTCGCGCCGATGAAGAGCATGGCCTGGAGGAGCAAGGGCGAGATGTCCATGGTCGTGAGGCGTCGAGCAATGCTGGGGCGGTCCAGGACAGGGAAACAGGGGTGAAACCATCTAAAGTAGGCGTGGATAACGGGCAGACAGGTCTGTAGGCTCGGAAAGGTGAGGGCGCCCTCGTCTCTGAGGTAGCGCTCGGTTCCCTGGCTGAGATGGATGATGCCTGCTGAGGGCGAGGAGTTGGAAGGCTGTCCATGTTGCTGTTGGGTGGACTGAGGCGTTGATGAAGCCGTGCTGATGGGGAAAGAGAGACGGCCCTTGTCAGCACTCAGCTGTGCTCCTGGTCTCCTCGACGGCACGAGCGTGAGGAAATTCGACTCGCCAAAGAAGAGACTACCGCTTGCTGCAGAGGAGGACGAGATGGTGGAGGCACCGGCGACTGTTGATCCTGTCACCACTGCACCTCGCGTTCCTGATCCTGACGGCTGTGCCGAAAGACTGTCTGCTCGTCCCTCGTCAAGACTCGATGGCCCTCTCCTCCTTGTCCCTCGTCGTGGTACCACGACAGGTCCTCGACTGGCCAGCGGCCGAGCAGGACCTGACGAGTCCACATCCTTGACGCTGTTGGTCTGGCGAGGCTTGCGTGCATATCTGCCTCTCTTGGAAGGCAGGATGATACATTCGGACTGGCCAGTTTCGCAATTGGAGCACGGGTGCTTCTGCATCACGTCGCAGCGTACGCGGCGGAGGTTGCATTCTCTGCAGGCATGCTTGGCCCGCGAGCGCTTGTGGCTGGCGTTCATGACGTCGAATGAAGGCCTCTCATCTCATCCACTCAAACACTTTAAGAAAGCTGTGAAGTGGAGCTCTCCTATGTCTGCTCGAATATGAGGAGGAGAAAGGAGCAAGTCAGTCCTCGGTGACGACATGCAGTCTCTTTTCCCTCAAGGAAAACAGTTAGAAGGCGCCATGAAGTGTGATTGGGGTCATTCCTTCCCCTCTATTCCCAGTACCAGGTCGAATATGAAGACCACGTTGGAATTCCGAGAGAACCTGTGGCCACAACTGGCAACATGAAGAGGGAAAAACAGTTTAAATGATAGTCAAAATTGATGAATAAATGTATATACCAAAGAAGAAGAGGAATTGACCAAGCAAGCATCAGGAAGGACAACACTTAAGACGTTGTCGCCTGGCCGCGGATGGCTTGGAGTGGGCGGATAGTTCCTTCGGCTCCTCAGCTCGGCCACTATAGTGCCGTCCCTCGGCTCAGCTCCTCAACTAATCAACTACTCGATCCTCCTTGTGACCCTTTCTGATATTGTTCCCATCCCCACCTCTCCTTCTCCAAAGGACAAAAGAAAAAGGCCCTGTCAGCCAGCGTCAAAATAGAGATGACAGGCACCACA
Organism: Cryphonectria japonica; assembly: GCA_014851275.1. Classification (NCBI taxonomy): domain Eukaryota; kingdom Fungi; phylum Ascomycota; class Sordariomycetes; order Diaporthales; family Cryphonectriaceae; genus Cryphonectria; species Cryphonectria japonica. The sequence continues at coordinate 215,244 of JACWTT010000043.1, forward strand.
GAAGAAGAGGAGCATCTGTCAAACGGACACATCTCAGAACCACCAGCACAAGCAGAACAAGACGACACTCTCTCCCCAGCCATAGAAGCAGCAGAAGTCAAAAGTATCATCAAGAGCATCAGAGAGGCATCATCCTCTGCTGCAACCGCTGGAGAAGCTGCTACTACTACTACGTCACCGCCGCCGCCTAATACCGGCTCTTCGTCCCCGCAGCAGCAGCAGCAGCAGCAGCAACAAGACCACGAGCTTGACGAGGGCGCATACTGGGACCTGCCGAGCATGGCACCTCTCAATGCAGCCTCTGCTGTCAGTATTATATGATGTTTATCTGATGAGTAGAATCAGCCTGACAGCACATGTGGACATGCTTGCACCAGGCCACAGAAAAAGAAAATAAACCAAATCATGAGCAGTATACTAACAAGATCCCAGGCCGCAGTGGCACGTCTACGCGCCTTTAGACCACCGTCGTTCCCCTTGTGGGACAGGCTCCCTCTCAGCCGGAGGGCGGCCGTACTCATCCTGCTTTACGCCGACCGGAGAGGGAACTTGCGGGTGGTCCTCACCATGCGCGCCGCTACCTTGAGGAGCTTCTCTGGTTCGTGGCAGTCTATACCCTCCCCCGGCTGTGACCGTCATTGTGAGGGAGGCGAGAGAAGCTGACGATGCTTGTCTTTCTCTTATAAATTAGGCCATGCAGCATTCCCAGGAGGCAAAGCAGATACCCTGGAAGAGACACCATGTACGCCCTCCCTCCTTCATTTGCTCTCCGTGTTTTTCATCCGGCACACGGAGGGCATTGTATGAGACTATGTATGTCACAACTGCTAACCCTCACCTCCTCTTCTCCCTATCAATCCAATAGACCAGATAGCCAGACGTGAAGCCTGGGAAGAAATAGGGCTCCCCATAGACGACACCAAGATCCCCGCCCCCTTTCGCATAGAACACCTCTGCTGCCTCCCCCACAGCCTCGCCAAGACCGAGCTGGCTGTCCGCCCGTGTGTTGCCCTCCTGCACGCGGACGACCAGCCTGCTGGCACCGGCGGTGAAGCACAGCCCTCCCCCACCGTCGACGAAAGCCTGATGCCGCGTCTTGACCCCAAGGAAGTCGCGGCTGTCTTCTCTGGCCCTTTGCACAACTTCCTCCTGGCGAAGGACGAGGTTCTGCCAGGGGACAAGGAAAGGGGGGTCCAAATACCTCCTGGCAAGTGGTACGAGGGGAGGTGGATCGAGTTCAAGGACGTGCCCTGGCGAGCGCACTACTTCTACGTCCCCGTCACCCACCAGCGCGTGACGAAGCCCAAGGAGCGCGAGGACGGGCTGGCTGCGCTGGCGGAGAGCGTGGAGGAGCAGGAGGAGGAGGATGCCGCGCGGTACATGGTGTGGGGGATGACGGGGCGCATGCTTGTAGACACAGCGAGGATCGCGTATGGGGAGGAGCCCGAGTTTGAGCACAACAAGCACTACGGCGACGAAGCGCTGCTGGAGATGATGGCGGGCGCGGGAAAACTCTATGAGAAGAAGCGCAGGCCCGAGGGGGAGGTGGCGCCCGAGGAGGTGAAGAAGGCCAAGGATGGGAGTAGGATGTGATTTATCCTGTTCCAAGAGAGCGACGGTGTTTGTGAATAGACGCTGCGCCGGAATATTTCGCCAGATGGCTGGTTATGCTTGGGGTATGATTTACTCTTGACATAGATGCATAGATGCTGGATGGAGATATTCAATCATCCCAGACCGAAGATAGCGAAGAAAGCAGACACTGCCCGTAGACCCCCAGAAAAGCAAGGCTCCATCAGCCATAACGACACCTCTGCAGAACCCGCTGAATCTCATTAAATGCTTGATGACTGACGCTCTTGTACCGGAGAATGAGAAGACAGAGAGAAACTGCTTGCTGTCAAGGCTTCCCTGTCCTTTTTCTTTAATGGCACTGCGTCTCCCTCGTGACCGGAGTCTGGTCCCCAAAGGTCAAATAGCCAAAGAATGCCCCCAGCGTCACCGCCACCATCACCCAGCCATTATAAGTCATGAATACCAACCTACAAATTCACACACACGCCTCTTCGTCAGCATCTTGTCTCTCCTCTCTTTTCTTCTTCTCTTCCTTCTTTCCCCCCCTTGTGCAGTTAGAGAGGGAGGGGGAAGCGGGCATTACTCACATCAGCATGAACGCATAAAAAGTCTGTACCGCATACAGAACCGCCTTGACCACGCGCACCCGCTGGGTAACCTGCGCCTTGTTCTGCCCTGTCGCCCACGCCAGCGGCGTCGTCTCAGTAATCGTGTCGCCTCGGATTTCTCGGTAAGCTTCTTTTGCAGAGAGCAACAGAACGCAACGGGATGCAGCAAAAAAGGGGTAGGGTTGGAGTTGGGAGGGACGGGAGAAGAGACACGCGTAACTCCCTCCTCTTAAAATGATGTGATTGTTTCCCAGAAGGGCTGGACAAGGTGCGCTTGCGTGTCGGGTCTGGAGGAAGAGAGAAAGAGAAGGTGTGTTTTATGGGTGTGGATAAGGGTTATTGTGTTCGGTTGTATGTGATTTCAGGTTACGAGCGAGAAGAAACTCACTCGGGACAGACTCCATCCTCTTGTTCATAGCAATCTCGTACCGCCTCGTGCCGGCGCGCAGGGCCTCGTAGCCCATCCCGATCAGGACGACGGCGAGGAGGGAGAAGATGAGGCCGACGGTGGAGCGGATGTGCCAGGACTCGAAGACGATACAGAGGTTGGTCGTGTCCCAGGTGAAATGCATCTGTAGGAAAACAAGAGGACGAAGTTGTCCCAATTGTCAGCGTCCAATCTTCTTGTCGTCTTCCCGCCCCTCAAAGGGACAAAATGGAGTAGAGAATAGGCAGGAGGAGGGAGAAAAGGGCGTGTTTTCCCTACATCCATACGACACATGGCAGGCATGTCGTGGCCGCCGTGGCCGGGCATGTCCATATCACCGTGGTCCATCATGTGGTGTGCGTGATCCATGGTGTCGCTGTAGTTCTCGGTGGCTAGGGGATACCGGACTTTAATCAATGGCTATGTCGAAAATTTAACGGGACGGAACGGGACGAACGCCTTTGCAAAGAAAAAGTAAGAAAAGACCAAGAAGGAGAGATGTCTGAGAATGTCAACAAAGAAGCACGAAACGCTTCACGTTTTGGGGAGCTATGAAGGGAGGGCAGGGCAAGCAGCGCCGACGACGCATCGACGTAAGCCGGTAAGTGGTGTCGGAGCTGGTGGAGACCCTTCCAGGCACGCTGGCCCGTAATTTGCTCAACCTTGCGCCAGGCTGTGGCGGGCGGGCTCGTGTGTCGCAGGTGTACTGGCGTGGCTTCTGACGTTGTACTCTGCGTATGTACAGCATCTATGCGTGCTGTGGTAGCACTTACTACAGTGGGCTTGCACCCCGCGCGAATGCTAAGTCAGCACCTTGTTCAGGGGTCCATTTAGGGAGGGTAGTCTTGGCGTCCGTGCATGATGCGGATTTACGGGATAATACTTGACAGGCCAGGGCCGGATGTGAGCAGGTCGGCTCATGACAACGTTACTGTGCGAATATCACAATGATGATGCGGGATAATGCTGGCCCTGAGTGAACTTCCTCATTGTCAACAAGAAGAAGAAGAATTGCGTTTCTACAAAATGAGCTGCACTGCGTTCATGATGAAGGGCCATACAGTACTAACAGTCAGAACACGTGGTCAATCGACACATAGCAGCTCATAGACCGTGAACTGCTTTAAGGACTATTGACAAGATTTTGTGTTCAAAGATGACATCAATGGTAAAGGAGGCGTCCCTCGGTGCAGAATAAGGCCTTGCGAATGAGCAATTGGAGGGGGGGGGGGGGAGTGTTAGAGTAATTCATCTGGAAAATGGTATCTGTATAAAAAGTCTATGCGTAGTGATTCCCAAAATACATATACAGAAAACACATGCCTCCCACGTCCTGTCTCTATGACTTGCTGCTGCTTTATGTCTCAGCAAACACGTAGGCCGACTTGCTCTCCGCCACCGGCACCTCCATCGCCGCCTCCTCCAGCTCCTTGCCGTCCACCCTGATACCAGCAGTCATCACCTCGCCCGGCAGCACAGGGCCGACACCCTTGGGGGTACCAGTGATGACAATGTCGCCCTCCTCGAGCGTCATGACCTTGGAGATGTCGCTCAGCACGCGGGGGATCTGGAACAGGAACAGGTTGGTCGAGTCCTCCTGGCGCGTCTCGCCGTTCACCTTGAGCCAGATCTCGATGTTGTGCGGGTCAGGGATCTTGGACTTGGGGATCACCTTGCTGACGGGCAGGAAGGTGTCGAATCCCTTGGAAATGTCCCAGGGGAGACCCTTCTTCTTGGCCTCCTCCTGGATGTTGCGCGCAGTCATGTCAATTGACAGAGCATAGCCTGGTAGATGTCTCATGGTCAGTACTTGCGCAATATAGCTAATAATGCTGTCGATGGTGATATCTGATGGGCGAGGGAGGTGGGAGGCAGAAACTCACTGTCAATGGCATCGAATGCGGCCTTCTCATCCGCAGCATCGAGGTCGGTGACCTTCTTGCCGATTATAAGGGCCAGCTCGATCTCATAGTGCAGGTTCACGCCCTTGGGCGCGATGACAGGGCCCTCACCAGGCTGGAGAAGTGTGGTGGGAGGCTTGAGGAAGAAGAAAGGCTGCTTTGGCCTCACGTTGTTCAGTTCCTTCACATGGTCCCTGTCACGGAGAAGAAGACCTGGTCAGTATTGTATCGTGTGGGAGGGTGTTGGTGTGAACGCCATCAACAACAAGACAGAAAGCTCCTCGTCCTGCTGAGCTATTTTTCTCGAGAATGGGACTTGGGAGCAAGCTCTCGCACTTACGCGTAGTTGCGGCCGATGCAGACAATCTTGCTGGGTCTCTTAACAGTAGCCATGGTGGACAATGCTCTTCGAAATACGTTCATCTTCAAGACTTCGAGAAAAGCTATCACGGGGTCAGCGCCTTTGAGTTGAGTGTTTTATATATACATAGCACTGTTGCTGCTTCGGCGCTTGGTCGGCAAACCCGGCTGAGGGGGTTCGGTGGTTTCGTAAACCCGCTGCTGGGCCTTCGTCGCACGCCTGCGCCTAGTTCGGCGCGCAGAAGAGAGCTCCGGGGGCGTACGCCTAGGGGCCGTCCACATCCCGCGCTACCATGCTAGAAAGTGTGCATTAAGCAACGTACCTATTTTGGTGGTTGAATATTGAGCCGGGGGAGCTTCTAAGGAGTTGGTGGTGGATGTTTTTTTCTGTTCGAGTGTGGGTATGTGTTTGTATGGTGACAAAAGTCGAAGCCGTCAGAGAACCGCTCTAAACCCCCAGCTCGGGGCCCCAAATTATCTCTCGCGGCACACAGTGGACCTCCCCGCCCGCCGGCCTCGCAAGCCTCTCGGCATACTCTTATGGGCCCTTGAGACGCATCAGCTACTCAGGTAGACGATCTTGCCCCGGCGCGCCGTCGTGGTCGGATTTCAAATGTAGCGATGCTGTCTTGATGTCGTTGCTTTTTATATGCAATCGTTGCCCGCTGTGATATTATCGCGACCCACAGGACTGCCAGCCCCCATCACCGACAGCCTGTGTGTCTCTGGTTGCCTGCCTTCAGTCGAGGAAGAACATCATGTAATCGATCGAGGGACCACAGAAGACCAAGCTTGACGAGGCACCCTTTCTGGACGCGGCCTCACTCTCCTCGCAGGGTTGTGTTGGTTCTTGACCACGCCGAGAGCATTTGGACTTCACACATTGCTGGCAGCTCACCTACTCATCCTAGCTCTTGTTGTACTTCTTGCGTTGAAGATACAAGTCCCTTCGTCTGTGTTTGTCGCTCGCCTCACGGGCGTTTGCGTCCTCTTTGAAAACTTCATACAATCGGCAGGGGAATCCGTTGCCATCTTTCTATCAGAGGGAGGGAGGGAGCGGATGAGCGAGACTGCTGCTACGTTTTATCTCGAAAAGCATGGTACGGTTTGTGGAATCTGACACTCTGCACTGGTCACGCACAGACACCCCTGATGTGGTTATACGAGCGGAATCGGAGGAAAGAGACGGCGAGATGCTGGCACCATCTTCGAACATAGGCACCTGGTGGCACCTGGAGTCAATGGCCAAACATCGACATTGCTCTTTTGTGTACTTCGAGCTGAGGGTTCGCGTTGCAACGAGCGGAGAGAGAGAGAGCGTGACTCAGCAGCAGCACGCGATGTGGGCGAGCACGAATGAACCACTGTGGAAAACTCCGGAGTCGCTCCCTGGGCGGCAATGAACCCCTGAGACCTGCCATCTTGCCGTACAGGAGCTTCGTCATCAGAAGGGTCTCGAGGACGCAGTTTTCGCCCCCAGAAAACGCATCAACGGGTGCCACTGGTACTTAGAGCCAACACAGAAGAGCAGATGTCGATCAGAGTAAGGACGGGGAAGGAAACAGTCCAGGTGGGTAGTATGGCCTTGCTCCGGCTGGGAATGTTCCCGTTGGGAACCCGTTGGGCAATTATATGTGTTGCAATATGGAAAGGCCATCGACTGGGCAACCTGGGCCTGGAAGAAACCCTCCGTTCAGGCCTGCATACTTAAGTAGGAAAGAGGGCGGAGGTTGGGGCCTTCCACTGCCTGTGGCTCTTCCACGCACACCCTGATTTCCGGTTTTTAATCTCAACAATGAGCTGACAGCTGCAGATACAAATGGCTCCTTTCATCCATTGTCAGGGGGGCGTCTTCATGCAGCCTGATTGCTGCTTTCAGAACCTGAAAACTCTGTTCATGCTCTTATGCCATGGAATCTATGCAAGGCAGAACAATTTGCCTAGAGCGATGGGTCGATTTTCATGGAAACCACTCTTTTGGGTAGAATAGCCCTGCCAGGCTGCCAAGAGTTGTCTCCATGTAACCACCCTGGCACACATGGTGCTCCATGTACTGCGTGGTGCAATTATTACTATGGTACATGGTAATATGATGTAGCGTGTGCGTCTGTGTGAGGCAGAGAGTGTTTGCAGAACGGTCCCCTGCCACCGTCTGCCACTGAAATCTGGGGAAAGAGCATTCCTGCTTTCCCCGCGGCGCTAATAAATTTTCCCCACAGAGAACCCTCGCACCCTGAAGGATGTTGCCTCCCTTGTCGCCCATTCCTAAAAAGAAATTCCTCCTCTCAGCAGCACCAGCAGCAGCATCAGCAACTTGTCTGTCCCCGACGGAAGCCTGATACCACATCATACAATACCTCTTGCGACTACCCTTTTTCTTCCGACGACTCCCCGGTAAACAGTCACTCTCTCATCACACCACCCACCACCACTCGTTTACCACTGCTCAAAATCTCCCCACCTCGAAAGCTACATCATTCCTCACTTCTGCGGAGTCTTTATTGAATACCCGAGCACCCCTCTGTGCTGCCCAACTCTGTCTTCTATCGTATCACAAGGTCCCTCCTCAATCGTCCATATTGTGGTCACATCAGGCATACGTCGAAGATGGAGTCATTACAGCTAGCACAGATGCTGGCTGACATATCAGACCTCAGTGCAGCAGTATGTACATCACACTCCTTCCCCGAGAGTAGTTGGACAGGATGAGGGCATTTCCTAGGCCTGCTCGTCAACCATCTGTCATCAGAGAGCTGACAATAGACTGCCACCCTCACCACCACACCACAGGACCAGAAAGCTGCCAAAGGGCTACTCAATGCGAACAAGACTCTCCCCACACACCCTCAACAACCACAGCAGGCCCATCTCCACCCACCTGCGCCTACACAGACGCCCACACCCGGCTCGGGCGCGCACCGACCACCTGTGTCAGCCTCCGGGAACCGCTTTGACAAGTTCGGTCGCAAGATCCTCACGCCTCCTGCTATGTCGCGCTCCAACTCGACCGGCCCACCGTCCCAAGCCCCGTCCATTCCTGGCACACCACGCGAAGTCGATGATGACGTACACCAAGCCAGCACGTTGATGACGCTGTACGAGATCCGCAACAGGCTCAAGCAGCAGGACAGTACCGGGCTGAAGAAGGCGCGCGAGCAGATCGACGCGCTGATTGCCAAGAACAAGCAACAAGAGCAGCAACAGCAGCAACAGGGGGGCGGTCAGCCTGACAGGCAGAATATGGAACGACCGCGTCCGATCTCGAGGACATACACATACCCCAGGGGCGAGCCGACATCAAGTACGAGTGAGACGAAATAGCTCCACGAAATGAGGCGCGACGCTAGGGGATATGTTGGGCTCCTAGTCACGGCACACTGACTACACTACTACAAGAGACGGATAATGGAGACGCGGCGTTACTGGGTCACGAAAAGTTCTCCTTCAACATAAAAAGAGAGGAAAGCGGCGCGAACACGATGTGCTATGAAGACAAAGCCAGAGGAGTTTTTCGGATGGTTATGAATAGGTTCATGGAACAATCACGACTTGTACAATTCTTGTTGTCTCGGGCTGCCACGGTTGGTGTGGATTGTAAGATAGAAGATGGTATGAACAGCCATAGGCTCATGATTGTTGTGCATATTCCCCCACAAGACGGTTAATCTACACGTTACCTTTGCCTTGTCAGTCGCACAAGCATGCACCGACTGCGATTGGTGAGAAGAAGAAGGGGTCCAAGGCACGGTTTGCATGCAGGCCTTTTAGCGAGCAACGACGAGATTAATAAATACCCCCTTATCAGACTCTTTTTGATGATGCTAGACCTTTTCTCTCCTTTCTACCCCTCTTCTCCCTTTTTCCCTTGTCTTCGAATCGGTGGCCACGGGCTTGTCCCCTCCTCTTCGACATCTGAACGCTGCTACCAGTAGTGACAACTGACAGTACACGTCCACCGCCTAACAGTGAGTGAAGTCATTGTGCTGGCAAGGATGCCCAGGCGGTCCGGCTCCGGCGGGGGGCCCACTGGAATTAGACGGCTTGGCTGGTCCCAATTGAGTTATTGATCCATTGAAATCCACCTAACGTAGCAGATGCACCACCGCCTGGAAGCCCCGGCGCGTTTAAATTTCAAGCTCCGACGTCACAAGGAGCCTGTTCCCTATTTCTATTCTAGTCCACCCCCATTCCCCCATTCAGCGTACTCTTCTTTCCCTCCCAATTGTCCACAACAAGTCAACCTGCCAGCCTGCACCGCCCAGAACGTCGCCCAAGATGGCGACCGGTGTGGATGCCAAGCTCCTCAAGAGCACCAGATTTCCTTCCGAGTTCAACCAGAAGGTTGACATGACCAAGGTCAACCTGCAGGTCATGAAGAAGTGGGTGTTGCTTGTTCCCCCTCCACCCCACCCTCCTGACGCGTTCTCTCTCTCGTTTGCCTCTCATCCCCCGTTCTTTCCCTAGCTGACGCGCAAATCGTGTCTCTAGATGGATTGCAGGCAAGATCTCGGAGATCCTGGGCAGTGAGGATGATGTCGTCATCGAGCTGTGCTTCAATCTGATCGAGGGATCTCGCTTCGTGAGTCAACCTGTCATGTCCCCCCTTCACCGGTCATACTGAAGATGGCCTTTCGGCTTGCGGTACCTGGCTAACATTCTGTGTGTGTGCGCGCGCCACCCTCCACAGCCCGACATCAAGTCACTCCAGATCCAGTTGACTGGGTTCCTCGACAAGGACACGGCCCCCTTCTGCAAGGAGCTGTGGAACCTCTGCCTGAGCGCCCAGACGAGCCCGCAGGGCGTCCCGAAGGAGCTGCTGGAGGCCAAGAAGATGGAGCTCATACAGGAGAAGATCGAGGCCGACAAGGCAGCCGAAGAGGCGCGCAAAAGACGAGAGGAGGCCGAGCAGCGCCGGGGCCGAGGCGGGCGCTTAGACAGCTACCGTGGCGGCCGTGGCGACCGGGGAGATACATATGGCGGTCGTGGGCGTGGCTTTGATCGCGGAGGTCGCAGCCCGTCCCGCTCACCGCCGCCCAGCCGCCGTGGCCGCGACTCCTACCGAGGTGCCACCCGAGGACGAGACTTATACATGCCTGGTGGTGACAGGCACGCCCCGCGACGCGATGACAACAGAAGACGAAGGTCGCCAAGCCGGTCGTCTTCGGTGGGATCACCCCGGTCCCGCTCACGCTCACGTTCTCGCTCGCGTTCGTCAAGCGCTGGAGGTGGTGGTCGTCGACGCCGATCTCGTCACGGCACCCGCAAGAGATCTCGGTCTCCTTTCCCTCGAGAGAACAACTATCGCCCCACCCGCCGGCGGTCGCCCTCCACCGATCGAAACTCCCCTGCGCCTAAGCGCCGCCGTTACTCCTCGTCACGGAGCCGCTCAGGAGACAGGCGGAGGCGTGCCCGATCACGATCGTCATCACGCTCTGTGTCACGGTCGCGGAGCCCTCCACCACGAAGAAGACGTTCCAGCAGGAGCCGCAGCCGAGATGCAGGTCGAACTCGGGGCAGACGTGGACTAAGTCGTAGTAGATCACCATCTAAATCACCACGTGACTCCCGGCGCCTGTCACGCTACCGAAGCAGAAGCTCGAGCCGAGGGGGCAGAGGAGGAAGACGAGGCAACAAGCACTCGCAAAGACATAACACATCCTCTATTTCATCTCAAGACCGTTCACGAGACAATACGGCTGATGTTTCCGATCACGAAGGCAGAAGAACCACCAGACCCAGATCCAAGTCGCCCGCCGGACGTACCGAGCCTGGGCCGACCGCGAACGATGCCTCATCGAAGGTACGCTAGTCTTCTTAACAGGGACACACTTTTTGAGACTTGGGATAGGGGGAAAAGAAAGAAAAAAGGAAAATTCATTATATTCTTCTAAGCTGTCATGCGAAGAGACCAACCTACTAACTAGGCCTTGTTTTTGTGTGCACTCCAGCCCTTAAATGGGACTTCTGTGCAGCAGAAGTCGAACGAGTTGCGAGAGAAAGAGCTTCGGGAGAGGCTCATCAAGATGAGGAGGTCGTCCAGAACCAGCCCAGGCAACCATGTCTGAAGGCTCATGTCTCGTTGCTGATTGACCGATTATCTGTACAGGTCATCTCTTGCTTTGGTCTCCCACTCCTCGAGAAGCAGTCCTGGATAAAAGTATGTTCTCTACAGTTCTTGTTAGGTCTCTTGGTGTGTTTGTATAATCATGAGGTTTCTACCTTATAACGCAATGCAGCAGCCCTTGACCTTATCTTCTGGGTATGGTAGAATGAAAGAGAATCAAAAACCAAAAAAGCAGACTTGTTATACTTGAGGATTTCAGTCTCTTTTCCCCCTTGAATTTGATTCTTGTCTTGTAGACGATGGCTATTATCATGAAGACATGCAGGATGCCTTTAACCTATAGATGGAGTGAGATCTTTCTTCGAATTGAATCGGGCTTTGCCTGATTTGCATTGACCAATTGTGGACAGCTTCCTCGAAAGAATTTGATGTTGTATGGATAAAGCTGCTTCTCGAGTAGCTTGCAACTCATGATTCCGTCCAGATCCTCTTCTTGCAATCATCACAACTTTTATTTCTGCCCAAAAAGAGAGATCACTATGCGAGTGCATGTATTTGGATGTCACCGTAAGTAATACATTGCTCTTGGTGCACGTGCCACCACACTAACAGCTACCATATCCCCTGTCAGTAATCATACCCCACTACCATCAGTGAAAGGCCCCTCCAGTCCAAGATGCCGGCCCAGATCATCACCTCCAAGGCTCAGCCCAGAGACTGGCTTGTCACCAACACCAAACAGCCACGCCCTGATTTTTCTTCTTCGTCTCCTTCCTCCACCGACGCGCCACAACCCCCCGCCGCGGACTCCTCCTTCCAGTACACTTGAGACTCGATCCACGACAAGCCGGCCCTTCAGGGGAGTGCAAGGTCGCCATTACGTTCGCTGTTCCTCCTAGCGAGCCTGCATATTCCATCACAAACGGCACTTTGTCTTCGTCCCGACGTCGTAGTTGCATTCTCCTTTTTGACGTGTTGTCTGTGCGAGGGCCATCGCTTGAGCAGCAGCAGTACTGCCACCGCTCCCTAGACCATCCGCGCTGCTCGGCTCAGAGCCGCTGGGAAGAAGAATACTGCAGGCTTAAAAAACATCACCCTACTATTTACATCCAACTCATCCCCGTGCAGCGATCCCGAATAATCCCCAAAGAACTCCTGGCGCTGAGATGAGTGAGAACTCGGGTTCCAACAATAAGCAGCCTGCTGCTGGAGGCGGCGCGAATGGAGACGGGGGAGTGCCGTTTTACGAATCGCAGCGCAAGCACCTCAAGGAGCTGCTAGAGAAGCGGCGCAAGCTTGCTGAGAAGCTGGTGAGTAGTCTGGTCTTGTTGCTTGTTGCTATTGGGTACTGCTCAGCTTTTTGCTGTATTGGCCACCTCCCATCTTGGCTCTCTGCCGCCTTGGCTGTCTACTAACCCAACCCCCCCTCACTTAGCAGCGCGACGAGGAGGCCATCGAGCAGAAGGAGAGCGAGTACCTCGAGACCACCCCCTTCGGCAACATCCTAACCGGCTTCGACAACTATACCAAGGGCACCACCCAGGCCGCGGCCGCCCAACGGCGCAAGACGGGCACGGTCGACCAGCACCGCGTCTTCTCGCGCTCGAGCATCTCATACAACCCCAACGCCGCCGCACCCGATTCCTCGGCCACCACACCGGGCTCCAGTCACGCTCCAACTCCGGTCAGCAGCACGTTTGGCGGCAGCGGCACCAACCACGCCACCCCTACGAGCGCGGGCGCGGGACCTGGCCGTGCCCTCCCTGTCGGTCGCGATCGCAAGAAGAAGAATGTTGTCAGCGTGGACACTGGTGACAGCGAGAGTGACGCGAAGGATGTCAAGAAGGTGCGCACCAACTTTGGTGCTTCGCGGAAGTAAACGTAGAGTCTTGTCACGCGACTAGGCTCGACGGCTATTACTACTACTTTCTTCTCTTTTCTTCCATTTCGTCTTTTGTTTTTAAGCATGGCGTTGGAGGATGAATACAAACGGCTACAAGGGAGGAACGCTCCATTTTGTGTTGCCTCAAGGGCACAGGAAGAAGTCTCAATGCTAGGTGGGAACTCTGGGAAACCGGGTGGAATCTTTATGGTTTGATTTTTTTCGGGTGGTCTGATGAGAGTCAGTCCATACACGCAAGTCTTGTCTCTTGTCGATCCTGACATCAAGAGAAGCACCATATTATATTTTCAGTATAGAGGGGGGGGGGGATGGGGATTTCTTTCCCATCTACTCAGTTACGTATGGTATCCGCAGCAAGGATTGGAACATCTTCCCTCTTCGTCTTGTTATATAACCCCACCATTCGCATCAAGAACTGGCAATACGATACGTGGTATACCAATTGATCACCAGTAAAGGTATATGTTAAGATCGACAGCGCATCTTTATGCAATGTGCAAGTTTGCCTTGTCGAAGACCCCAGAGAGAAGAGAAGGGGACCTCAGGCTGAACGTACGACTTAATTCAGCCCGTAGAAACAAGGTTGCCTCGTGGGACTGGCGCTATCAAAGCGGAACCCCTCAACCATTTGGGGAGGAGGTCGTGACACGCGATAGGTCAAGAGGAGGGGAACACGAAAGTAAAAGATGGGGAGGGGAGACAGACGAGAAGAGGAGAAGGAGGAGAGAAAGAGGCCATCAGGGTACTTAGCATAGCAGCCGGGCGTTGCAGGGGTGCTGCTCTCGTCAATCAAATGTCATAAATGGGTGCTCATACTGTGCTGTACTGACGTACTATATGCTGAAATACTATACGTACCTATGCACTAAGGTTGGTTTAGTGAGGGAGGAGAGGAGGGGCAACCGAGGAGGGGTAGCAAAGAAACATAGCGGGGCTCTTGGCTCTGTTCCCCCCCCTCATCTGCTCAAACGGGCGGGCGGGCCGTTGCGGGGTTTCCACAGCATAGAGGGAAAGTGCAAGACACGCAGGCTGCGACAACACGCAATAAAAGCTGCGAGCTCGAATCGAGAAGGAGGAAGGAAAAAGTCAAAGTCCTTGATTCGGAGGAAAGGTCTTTTTTTCTACTCCTTGTTATTGGGCCCTCTTCTTCTCTTTTACTTTCTCGGGGTAGCAGGAAAGAAAGAGGAGACAAAAAAGGAAAAGAGGGGTGGAAACTACTCTTGGTGGTTTTTTCCCTTTTTTATTTGGCAACGAGAGTGACTTTGTACAACCTGGCTAGTTGATGAGAGAGAAACGACAGACGATTTTAGGATACTTTGTTATTGCTCTCTGCTCTCCTCCCCATTCCCCCTCTTCCCTGCCAGGACTTACCTTTTTGCTTTTGTTTCATTATACCCTTCTCCTCTTTTCTCTTTTTGTCTGTCTGTCAAAACTCAAACACCTCACCACTTCACCTGACCTTCTTCTCTTCGGGTCCATACCCAGGCTGTGCTGTGCTGTACCGTATGCCTGTTGAGGTGGCTTGATAAAAACGTATCCCTCACCCTCACACACTTTCTCCCTCCCTCTCAATTCTAGGGGCATCTCGAGAGAGCGCCCGGCACTTCATGATGACCATCCGTGCTGCCAAATTCACCCCCGAGGTGCTCCTCTCGGCGCCCAGGAGATCAGCAGGCGTCCCAAACAGCACAGGAAAGCTGGTGCTATATACGGTGCGTGTGTGAGAGAGTTTGAACGGTCACTGCTCACCTTCCCCCACCCCCTCCCTCGAACTCTGGGTGTGTCTTCATCTCTTATGAATCCATCCCATTAGAAGCATTACTTGCTCTCTCCTCAAGCATGATTGGTCTCAAGCAATTTAAAGCTGATCAACAATCAATTTCTCTTCTATCCCAGACCTCGACATACTCGTTCGGAGAGCACAAAAAGACAGGCCAAATCCAGGTCCTTGATGTGGACTCTGGCCAATCCACCACTCTGTACAGCGAGAACACTTACAGTGAGCCGACATGGCTCAGCGAGAAGGAGTTCCTCTTCCTCAAGAGCGGGGACAAGGGCGCCTCGATCCTCATGCTGGCGGATGTGGAGAGCCCTGGTGCAACGTGAGTGTCTTCTTTTTCTTTTCATCTTCTCTCTTCCAGACACCAAGAGCCGTTGTTGATCTCAAGACATTCCATCTCTGTCTTTTCACAGACCAAAAGAAATTAGCAAGTTCCCGGGGGCTATCGCAAATCTCAAGGTCAAGAGCCTCAGCGATGGCACGGCCGCCCTGGCCTGCTCGGCCCTGGTGACGCCCTCGGGTGAAATATATAATCCAGAGAACGAGAAGAAGCCCCTGAGCTCTGCCATGGTCTACACCAGTCTCTTTGCCCGCCACTGGGACTCGTGGGTTACCGAGAACCGCAACGCTGTCTTCTACGGCTCCCTGCGCAAGACTAGTAAGGCCTGGAGTCTCGAAAATTCCGGCCTGGTCAACGCCCTCCGCGACACAGGCCTGCAATCCCCCGTCCCACCCTTTGGTGGCACAGGTGACTTCGACATCGGCCCAGCCGGCCTTGTCTTTGTAGCGCGAGACCCAAAGTTGAACCAGGCCACGCACACCAAGAGTGACCTTTACTTTGTCCCTCTCTCCTCTTTCACCCAGGCTCGCGCACCAGTGCCGCAGCTCGTACGCACAGGAGACTTGAGGGGTTACACCGCCTCCCCGGTTTTCTCACGCTCTGGGCGCTCCATTGCCTTCACCCGCATGCGTAGCGACCAATACGAAAGCGACAAGCCGCGCCTCCTCCTGCTCCCAGACATCGGCGACCTGGCCAACGTGCAGGAGTTCTACGCCACGCCCGACGGTGAGGGTGGCTGGGATCGTCGTCCAGACACCGTGCTATGGGGCCCTGATGACAAGGAGCTGTTTGTCGTCGCCGAGGATCTGGGCCGATCCAAAGTGTTCCGCCTCCCCGCATCGCCTCTTGCCGCTGGGAATGCGCTGCCCAAGGTAGTCTCCGACATAGAGGGTTCCGTCTCGGACGTGAAGGCCCTGGGGCCTGAAGACAACCTCCTCGTTAGCGCAAGCAGCCTCATCGACAGCTCCTTCTACACCAGCCTCGACACCTCCTCCGGCTCCCACCGCTTGGTCTCGTCCAACGCCCGCCAGGGCAAGACCTTTGGCCTCTCCCGCTCCCAGGTAGACGAGCTCTGGTTCGACGGCGCCGGCGATTACAAAGTACACGCCTGGGTGCTCCGCCCTTCGGACTTTGATCCGTCGCGCAAATACCCCATCGCCATGCTCATCCACGGCGGGCCCCAGTCCGCCTGGGCCGACGCCTGGTCCACGCGCTGGAACCCGGCCGTCTTTGCCGAGCAGGGCTACATCGCCGTTATGCCCAACCCGACAGGGAGCACAGGGTACGGCATGAGCCTGCAGAACGGCATCCGTAGGGACTGGGGAGGTCGGCCCTACGAGGACCTCGTGAGATGCCACGAGCATATTGCCAAGACTATGGCGGACGTGGCGGATCTCGACCGCTCTGTGGCCCTCGGCGCTAGCTACGGCGGGTTCATGGTCAACTGGGTCCAGGGCCACGAGCTCGGCCGCAAGTTCAAGGCGCTGGTGTGCCACGACGGCGTCTTCAGCACGCTGAACCAGTACTCGAGCGAGGAGCTGTTCTTCCCGATTCATGACTTTGGCGGGCAGCTGTGGGAGAACCGCGAGGGGTATGAAAAGTGGGATCCAGCACGGTTTACGGACCAGTGGGCCACGCCGCAGCTGGTGGGTTATACTTCATTTCCATTCCTTTGTTCCTTTCCCCTTTCTTCCTCTCTCTCTCTCTCTCTCTCTCTCTCTCTCTCTCTCTCTGTCCTCTTATGTAAATGTGTATATGAATAACAAAAACACTAACAATGGCATCACCATAGGTCATCCACAACGAGCTAGACTACAGACTCCCCATCTCCGAAGGTTTGGCCACGTTCAACGTGCTGCAGTCCAGAGGCGTGCCGAGCAAGCTGCTCGTCTTCCCGGATGAGAACCATGTGAGTCTTCTTTCTCTTCTCCTTCTTCTTCTTCCTCTTCCTCTTCTTCCTCTTCTTCCTCTTCCTCTTCCTCTTCCTCTTCCTCTTCCTCTTCCTCTTCCTCTTCCTCTTCCTCTTCCTCTTCCTCT
>JACWTT010000043.1:232338-331233 GCA_014851275.1 Cryphonectria japonica
TCCTTCTCGTCCACAGTTCTCCCTCTCTCACCCCGTAGCTTGACAACTGACGGACACAAAACCAAAAGTGGGTGCTGAAACCCGAAAACTCACTTGTCTGGCATAAGGAAGTGCTAGACTGGATCAACAAGTACTCTGGGGTCGGGGGCTCAACAGCAGGCGGATGAAGCGAGATTGAAAGTTTTACGTAGACCGCAGTCAAATGTGTAAGGGGGCTGAACTATGAGAATGTCAATAACAACATGATGATGTTACGAGGAAGTCAACAATTTGTTAAAATTCTTGGGTGTTCTTTGCTATCGTCAGAAGTGAGAAAGAGAATTCAGCAAATCTTGCTGTGTTGTTGATTGCAGTCCAAACTAGTCCCGCCAAATCTTGAATTTCTGCCACAAGAACAAGACCAAAAGAAAGGAAAGCAAATAGCAATCGCAAAATTTCCCCTCGCACACACAAGCCCTAGTGCTTGTCTAGCAATAATTTGGAAGGGGGGGGGGGGGGGGGGGTTGCTCATCTGGCCAGTCGTGTCCGCACCCGAGAGACGGTATCATTATTCGAAGAATGGAATCAGCTGCATGTGCTTCATCACCTCGTAGACGGCCTCCCACGTCACGGTAGGAGTCAAAGCGATTCTTCGGTTCTTTTCCCGAAACGGCTTTGAGGCGCGGCGGATCATTGTAGGTGGCAGGTTCTCCAGTAGCTGTTCCTGGAGCCACATGGAGAACTCGTGGTCGTTGAACCCATTAATGAAAGCCCAGATGAAGCGACGGTGGTCCTTTGGCGGGGCCGCATCGAATTCGTGTATGGTGGCTGCACAATGATTCTTGATCGCCTCGAGTCTGAATCTCTTGCTGCCGCTGTGCCCTCCATCCTGGGCTCCAGGCTGCTCCCTGGTGGCAGTTCTGTTGCTCGATATCTCTCGTACGGTCTCGGTGCGCTTTTGGCTGGCAAGAGGTTGCTGCTTCTGCTTCTGTTGAGGCGATCTTACCTGCTTTGGAGGCATCTTGAACTCGTAGCGAGACGGGAAATCGAGCTGTCCGAAATTCCGAGACTCAGAGGGTTGGTCGTCATACTCAGCATGATGGGTGATGTCTGGAGCACTTGCAACCTCGGTCAAGTCCACATCTTGGTCCCATTCCTCAACCTGTCGTCCGTTAGACTCTTGCGTTGGATGGCCTTCAAATTGCCATATGGTTAGCATAGCTGTAATATCTCTGCTAAAGCCCAGAGGAGGTATCGTCCTCACCCTGGCCAACAAGCCTCGCCAGATGATCAATGGCATCCTCGGCCTCGTCCAGGCGAACCAACACCTGCGTCAACTGGCCTTGCAATGTCATGAAGCCCTTCTTATCCTGCTGTGCCAGAATAAAGCGGTTGCGCAAGCTCTCCATTGAGTCTCTCAGACCCTCGTTGGTTGCTTGCAGGCCGGCATTAGCGTCTGCGGTTGCCTCGACGGTCCGCAGGAGCTCCTCGAACTTCCCCTTCAGCTCATCATTTAGGCCCATAGACGTTTTGAGACGGGCCTGCAGCAACTCATGGGCGCTCTGAATCGTCTCGTTGGCTCTCGTAAGCTCTGTGTTTGCCTGCTGCACCTGGGTCAGGCGACTGTCAAACCCTGTGACAGTATCGCGCAGGCTCTTGATCTCTGCGTGTAGGGCTTGTGTGTCGGCCTTGGCGAGGAACTGGTTGACGGTCTCGAGGTATAGCTTCTCATCCTCGGTGTAAGGGCCAGGCATTGTGAGAGCCGGATGGAATGACGACGAGGGCTAATGATCGAACGGCGGGAGAGTTTCGGATCAGTGTATATGTATTTTTCTATGACAGACAAATTCCGAGAAATAGTCCTATGACTGAGATGGGACAGGAAGAATGGAGAGATGGACAATGGAACGCGAAGATAGCAGAGTCAAAACAAAGGCACAGATGCATGGGTGCTACCTGAGGAAGCACTTAGGCAGCCAAGCCCTGCGATGTTTTCCAGGCTTGGGAGGAAGGAGCTCGGAAGAGCAGAAACGGAAGGAGCACTGCTCAAAGGAGAATTGGATTCGAAGGAAAGATCCTACGTCTGCACCACTTCATGCCCTTCTGTCCCTGCCGTCAACTTTGCAGGTCCCTTCTTTCCATCGAGATCTCGTCTTTCTTATCCACCCACATGATGTCGACCAGTACCTCCTCTGATATTCTTGAAGTCCTCCTTCTCTGATCTGTCCCTCTTTTCTCGTTCCCTCATATGTCCACAAGGACCTTGGCTCTAGCGACCACCCTCTTCCTGCGATCCTCTCTCAGCTTCAAGACGCTTGTCCCAATATCACCTACTCGGCTTCCCACACTGCCAAATGCCGCTTGGCCTTTTCATTTGGGCGAAGTTTGAATCGTCAAGCCTAGCTCGGAAATACCCCTCCCATGGACCATCTCTTCTACCTAGGCTCGAAGATGTGTCCGTCTTCTTCTAAAGGACCTCCGTGTCTACTCTGTCTACCCACTAAAATCTTAGTACCCCCTGGAAGGGTGAGGTCGGCCTGCTGACTAAGTGAGTCACAGCACCTAACCCCACCAAGGCCACTGGAGAGCAGCCTAATACGCCTAATCACCGTATCAGTGACGCGAACACGCCAGCTATCCTCGCCCTACTCTCCTCCTCCCAACAACAGCCTTATATATAGGTCAACCAGCTCCCCCCTTCCTCCCGCTTACATCTGAAGGTTCTCCTCTTCTCTCATCTCACGGCCTCCTCGAGAATCATTACCTTGCCTCTGTGCATCACATTATGTCACCAACATGGTCTTTTCTTCACCCGCCGTGGTTGGTTGGCTTTGACCATGCTTCCAGGCTGGGCTCAAAATGACACCAGGTGACGACAACCCGTCGTCGCTACCCCCTGACATCCCTCAGCTTCGTAAAAGGATAGATGACCAGCACTGATCTTTTTGATTCTGTTGTCGACGATGCCTGCTTTCACATAGCGTTCTATACGCAGCACAATGCTTCCGACGCCGATGTCCCCGTGGATCGCACCCGCTGTATGCCCCGCCCCCACTTTGTCCTGGGCAGGACTTTAAAAGGCCCAACCATGTCATCAAGCCTATGATGGCGGCGTGGTAGTCCTGGGCAAGACTTTAAAAGGCCCAACCTAGCGGCCAACATCCTAGAAACTCTCTAAGATGTTAGTCGCTTCCTGTCCTGGGCAAGACCTGAAAAGGCCCACACGGTGTTGCCCAGCTCGAGATGGCGGCAACTTGGAGGTGAAGACGGTCAAGTGAGCCACTATAAAGCCCCTCCCCTCCGTAAAGCCTCATTTGACATTGGTACAGGACGTGACCTCCAGACGACGTGATTCTTGATGGAAGGTTCGGTCATCAAGAGTCTCTTTCTTCATGTCATCGGCCCTTGAAGCAGCCATGTCGCGAAGAACTGGGTCATTCCAAGCTGCTTACTCACGAAGCCATCTGCGAGCATGTTGAGACCCGTCGGCCAATAGCGATAGTAGCGATATCTCGTCCAGCGATTGTACGCTACCTCCCACCCCCCCCCTTTAGCTCCAAATCTCCCTCCATCTCTCTCACTGTGTCTCACCGCTCCCGTTCATACAAACATGACACTCACAAACCATAGGGAGATACGGATACGATTGCGGCCGGCCGCCCCTCCTCGAAGGGGACGAGAGAGAGCCCTGATGTAGGGCTGGGTCTACGACTGCAGTACTCTACTTTGGATAGTGGGACTGCAATGTCAGGGTAGTGGACACCCCCGACCTATTTGCGGGTGCATCGGGTGGGAATTGGAGGTCTTGTCCTGGGCAGGACATAAAAAGGTCCATCTGCCATCAATACACCAAGGGGACTAGTTGTGATAAATACAACTCCCCGTTGGAAGCGCCGACACGGTCGTAGACCGTGGTTGTGGTCATAGGCGGCCATGATTTGTGCGCGACAAGTCCACTCGGCACGCACTCCGACCAACAACAGCAACAACAACATGACATGCGTGGCGCATTCGTCTCGTCCGCATGTTTCGGGTGGCGATCCCATCATGCTTGTGGCACAGGGACACGGGATATGTGCTCGTGGCCCCTTGAGAACTCGAGGGGGAAGAAAGCCATGGTCCAGACAGATGCCGTCTGGATCGCGGTCAAATGTTTGCGGTCGAGCCTCGGAAACTGATTTCCGAGTTGACGGCCGTGTGAACGAAACCAAGCGGGGTTCCTTCTGAAGGAGAGAAGCGCGATAGAAAGGGCAGCCCGCCATGATCTTTCTCTCACAATCACCGACGACAAGCAACCGATAGAGAGAGAGAAAGTGTCCGGTGAGCGGGCTGTTACTTGGCTCCGAAGCCAGCATCTGGGGCGAGACCCAGGGGAATCTAAACTACTGTTGGCCACGTTGCCCTTTGTGACCCCGCCGAGGGCAACGCAAACGTGGTAGTGCTATTAACGCTTGGTGGGGTCCGGATACGACTGAAGCAGGGTTGGTCGCGTCTCCCGGGGACAGAGGCGCTTCACGTCGCACTGTCTCTGCATGCTCGGCCCTCGAGTTCTGGGTTTGCAGGCTGGGGATTTCTAGAGCCCTCACGACTGGGGGCTCTGAATTAGGGGATGACAAGGAGGGGGAATTCGGATAGGAGGTTTGGTACAGCGCGGGCTGACGATACGAAGCTCTGTGCATGTTTTGATAAGACCGTACATCTTAAATCTAAATTCGAACCTTTTCCCTCATTCCTCTCGGGCTTCTGGTCACATATGCCTGGCTCCTCATACCTGTGATGTAATGATGAAGACGTCTACAAACCACCTGTAGTATCAAGCCACGGTGGTATGGTTGAGAAAGCTGGCACACATAGAGAGACAGAGAAACCACGTCAAAAGCGAAACATAAGTGGAGGACTTTGGCCTCGGTTCACCTGGATAAGTCATCATCTTGGGAAGGGCGCGGATAGACAAGGCAATGCAGCAGGCAGGCAACATGATTGGCTGAGCGGCCTGTCGGGAGAGGGCGTAGTGGCAAAGGTTTTAGTGGATTTAGTGGTTTTCGGTCGAATCACGGGCACTCGAGAGACGGCCTACTTAGCTAATCCGCGACTTCTTGTTGGAAGAACGAGGCTGAAGGCAAAAGTTGGGTCAGCATTTGTCTTCCTCTTCCTCTTTCTGCCTTCGACTCTGGTCTCTTCCCAAAATAAGACGTCAGGGAAAGGAAGGAAGAAAAGACGAGAGAGTCAGGGAAAAGAAGAGCAGAAGAAGAAAGGGAAGAGGAAAAAGGAAGACAAGACCGTCTGGGGATCCTCCTCGACGCCGTCATTCAGCAAGACACGCGCCACAGGACATGACGAGTCGTCTCCGCGCAATTCTAGGCACTTCTCATCGAGTCAAAAAGAAAAAGAGGCCGTCCAGTCCTCAACGGACTTTCAGTGGCAGCAGCAACGACAGGAGAAGCTCGGCGGTAACTTCGTCATGGAGCGACTCACTCCCGCGCGTCAAGCCCGGGACGACATCAACACCAGCCTCTTGCAAAGAACCACAGAGCACCACCTCCAACCCAGAACAAGCACTACAGGATGACTTCACCAACGACCCCGAAGGCACCCTCCCTGACGCAGGCCTCGTTACTGCTCTCGTCACCGACCTCACCCTCCGTGACGTCCCACAGGCCATGCGCTATGCCCAAGCACACATGTTCACCCCGCTGCCGGAGCAGCCGTCGTCGTGGGGTTTAGGCTCAGCACGTGTGGCGGATGTGTTTGGGTTTCGGCAGGGGTTGCCTCGAGTCACTACGTCCGCACATCTGCATGCGCTCTTGCGGAGTCCTACGGCTGTGGAAAGGGAGACGGCAGAGCTGGGCAGGGCTGGCGTGGTGAGGAAGGTGGTCGTGCTCAGGCGGGGAAGAGTTGGGAAAGGAGGAGGAGGAGGGGTGAGAGCGGGCGGCGGGGTGGTCGAGCTGCTGGTGGAAGGAGGAGAGCTGGACAGGATGGTCAAGGACTCCAAGGCGCTCAGTGACGAGACGAAAGCCTCCTTCACAGCGTGGCTGGCGGCCAACCCGACCAAGCTGAAGGTCCCCGCGGCAGACGTCCACAGCAGAGGAGGCGAGGGGAAGCTGAAGCCAGAGCAGGCAGACCAGCTGGTCAGGGCCGGCTTCCTCACGGCCTACCACGACCTGGACATCGGACACGTGCCCTCGGGCTTCGCAAGCCCAGAGGACCGAGGCACGCTGCTCAGCCTCCAGGCTGTCTCACGCGCCGCCACGGGATCGTTCGCCGCCGTGGGAGGGGAGGGCGCCATCCACAGCGCGGGCGGCAGCGGCGGCGCAAGGTCGGGCGGGGCCGAGTCGCGATCCGGCGGCGGCGGCGGGGCAACCAGCGACCTGTCCCTCGCCGTGCCGGGCCAGGGCGCGTTCCTGAAGCTCGAGACGGCGGCGCTGGCACACCTCACCTCGCTGCTGGGCAGGTCCAACGCGTACGGGGAGACGACCGAGGACCTGCTGCGCGAGAGGTGGGACGGGGGCGTGGCGGTGCCGGGCCTCTCGCGGCAGCTCGACGGCAAGAGGGCACGGCGGGAGTTTGCGGGCGTGCTTCCCGGGCGGACCAAGAAGTGGCGCGAGTTCCGGGGGCTGGCGTTTGCGTGGGTTCTTCATGAGGCTGTTGGGGCTGGGCTGGTGGAGGTCTTTGAGACGGGGAGCGTGGGGAGGGGGGTGCGGTTGTTGTCGTGAGTGGACTGTTTGAGGAGGCTTTGCTCTGTTGCCCGCTGTCACTTGCTTTTCCGCCTTCCGACACTCTTTCGGCTTTCTCCTAAGTCCACTGCCGCATGACGACGACGACGGCGACGGCCAAGAAGCGGATATGGGCACCGGCAGATACGCCACGCCAAGTGATTACGTTTTGCGACGCGTTAGACTGTTCTACGAGGATGTATCCCTCCATCTGCCCATGCCCCGATCTGCAGTAATATCGCAAGTGGAGGAGAGGACGAGGAGGACCATCACCTCTTCGTTAGTCCCGGCATTAGAGCTGCCCGTGCGCAACAAAAGAAGGAAAAAAAGAGGACACACACATATAGTAGTACTACGAAGAAACTTAGTACAGTAAATCTCATGGCGCACGTTCACAGAAACTATCTCCATCCCCCCCCCCCCTTTCCTTTTCAGGTTATCACCAAATACATAAGAGGAAAGGCTTCCCCCGGCTCCCCAAAAGGCGTCCCGCACTGGCGCGCCTTGGGCTACGACTTGTCACTCTCGTGGCCCCCGTCCTGGATGAACCCAGCAGCGAATAGACGACGCCACACGAACGCACTGGGATCATCCCCAACCTCGCCCTCCATGAAGAAGAGAAGGAGAAGAAAAGGAGGTTTAGGGGGAGGGGCCTTGGAAGAAACCAAGAGGGTAGATAGAATAGGATGGTGGGAAAGACAAGTTAAAGGGAGGAAGACAGGCGCGCCAACCCCTCTTCTTCTTCTTCTTCCTCGTCATTCTTTCTTCCATCGGGCGCACCAAATTAATCCGCCATGCCGGCAACTAGAAAGGAAGGGAGGGAAGCTTGTACGGATTAGTATCATCACCCCGTTGTCAAAGCCCTCCCCTCCTCCATCTCTTGGTCGTTTTCTTCCCAACCTTCTTTTCCCAATTACTTACGTCTTTCAATCTTTTAGTCTTGTTTCTTTAGTAATTACTATTGTGCTTCCCACTATTCATACTTTCCCTTTCACACGCACGGGTCAGACCGTTGCGCGGCTTGACTGAGTTGGGGCTGGTTGGTGTGGGGGGGGGGGGGGGGAAGGGTTCTTAGTTCGAAATCCTGCCTCGTCGTTCTGTAGTCTGTAGAAGTGATCGGTGAATATTCGGGGGAGGGCTTGTGTGTGATTGATGATGATGGATAGATGAGACCGGGTCGGTGCGTTCGGCAGATTCATGTTTGAACCACGACAACCTCTCTTTCTTTCTTTCTATCTTCTTTTTTTTTATTTTTGCCATCCCCGGTTCCATCATTCCTTCAAAGTGCCCAGTTAGAAAGAGGGGTGAAGGGGGAGGGGGCGACGGCAAGATCATAATCCGAAGACGAAGCGAAACCTGGACCGCTTCTCAGAAAAGAGGTCCAAGAGTTTATTTTCCCCCCCTGGGCGCACCGCTGCGGGCGGCGCATTCTGGGGAAGCCTTTTGTTTCTCGGAAACGGTAGTATTTTTTCATTGTCTTTCTTTTCTCATTGGCTGCAAATCATTGGTGATAATAGGAAGGAAAGGGAAGAAAGAGGAAAGAAAAGCGTCAAGCATGCATATTCACACGGTATGTATGTGATGAGAAACTGCGGCTCGTGCAGGTTCTTCCCCTAGTTAGCCTGCTGCTGCTGTGTGGAGGAGAGGGGGAGAGAGAGAGAGAGAGAGGACTCTTTTCTTTGTGTGTTTCGCATTGAGTGGTGGTGAACGAGCAGAATACCGTAGTAGGCAGTCCTCCCCGGTCTGTGGTGTTTCGTCTGATGATTTATAGTTAATCCTCACTGGTCCCGCTCTCCGGCACTGGGGAAGTAGCGATAGAAAGAGAGAGAGAGTCTTCTTGGGTCTGGATCTTCCTTTTCTCTTTGTAACCATTTGATGCATGCGCTCGGACTGTGATGCTTAAATGCATTAGAGTGCATTACATGGTCAAGTGATCGACGGTCTCTGTTGTTGTTCTTCTTTCTTTCTTTTCTTTCTTTCTCTTTTTGTCATTCTTCTACCCCATCTTCTTATTTGGCGCAATAAGTTTTATGATCGTCACATGTTGTGGACGGACCTTTGCTCCGGAGTTCTCAAGACATTGAATGCTGCAACGACTCGGGATGGCGGGCCTGGGCGAGATGGCAGGCCTGACAGTTTAGATGGCATGTAGCTCTTTGGATGTGTAGGAGTACGTAGGCTGATGTTCCATACACACACCAACTGGTTATTACCTTTGCGAAAGCTCGTTCCTCTCACACAAGCCCTTGTCATCCCTTCCCATCTCATCCGCCTTACTGCATGCCTGCCTCCGTCCCACCCACGGCTGGTGCAGTACACACTACCCATGGTACACTCTCCATGTCGCGGTGCATGCTGTAATAAATAGTACACGAAGCATGTGTCCTACCGAGGTGTCATTTTAGGAGATAGGGTCCGGGTCCTTCACCCATGATGGAAGGTCGGGAACGAAACTCTTGTCTGCATGCGAGACGTAACTTAGCCTACCGGTTCCTGCATCTTCCGGCATATGCAGGTTGTGTGGATCCACCAGGGCAGTTGTCTTTTTCGCTTTCTTTCTTTCTTTCTTTCTTTCCTTCCTTCCTTCTTCTCCTTGTTGGTTTCTTCTAATAAAAGAAAAGGAAACACGAAATAAAGGTTATGTGTCTCAATCGCTATATGTTGTACGGTGTACTGGCTCTGTACATACCATGCTTACTTTCCGCAGGGCCCCAACAACAACGTCTAGGTGAGATCCTCAGCCATATCTCTTGCTATGAATAACAAAAGAAAGAGAAGAAGAAAAAACAACGCCAACGAAGAAAAGGACCATCGTCTTCCCGCCGCTCCGGGAGACGAGAAAAGAAGTGGGGGTAACGGAACCCCTTCTTGGTCGGGATACCCGGCGTGTGCGTGTGTGTGTGTGTGTAAGTATGTGACGTATGATGTATGTATGCTATTTCGATACTCGTTCGGAATAGACCTCCTCCAGGGCCGGGCTGTTTCATGATGGTCCTTTCCTCAACGATGGTCCCGGGCTGCCGGGGTGCCGTATGTACCAATGTCATACTTGTAGTAGTAAGTAATAATAGTAAAGGGAACGGCGGCGTGCAGCGAGTGAAAAGCACAGTGTAGAGTCATTTTAAACCCTCTCTCCTTCCAAAGAACCCTGACTCGTGGGGACCTGGTGGTTCTACATCCCACGCCACGTACTATACTGCTCCAGGTCGTTTTGCTAGTGGCAAAGTAAGCAGTATGTTTGATCCGCACGGCCCAAGGTACGGCGGCGACTTTCTCAAGGGGTCCCTGAGAGGTGAGGCACGGCAGCGATCAAGTAGATCTAGGTCAGGGGGAGGAGATGGGCAAAAAAGAAAGAAAAAAAAGATGGATTGAAAGTTTTTTGTTGAAGGAGGGTCGATCAGAGAGATCGTCGTGCTGAAAGAGTTGGGTTTTACTTGATTCGTGTAGGGGCGGCTCCATCGTGTTGGCGGCCAAGGCTGCCTTGTTGGATGTTAGCTTACATCGTGGAGAGGACGCAGTTTGGGGTCCGAGAAAAGATGGTAAAGAAGTGAGTAGAGATACGCACTCGTCGTTACGGGGTAAAGCCGAGGGAGGAGGAACTCGGATGTTGTTTCTCTCTTCTTCTTGCTGGGTTTACGACTTTATATCGGTACCGGAATCCTGTTTTCTTGTTTCCTTGACGGTTTATTTATCCGACTTCGTGTTGTTTTTCTTTCTAATCCTTCTTTCCCTGGCTTGGCCAGGATGAACATCCGCTCAACTGAGCCGTGCGGTACTATATAGATATTGGCGAGATGAAAACCATCACTGCGTATGATCCTTCGCAAGGCAAGGGTCATAG
This sequence comes from Cryphonectria japonica, assembly GCA_014851275.1. NCBI lineage: Eukaryota > Fungi > Ascomycota > Sordariomycetes > Diaporthales > Cryphonectriaceae > Cryphonectria > Cryphonectria japonica. The sequence goes on from JACWTT010000043.1 coordinate 242,872, forward strand.
TAGATAGAATTGCGAAACTAGGGGGGCCTCACAGAGAATGCTCAGAGCATATCGCGGCACATCATGGCGTAGCTATATAGAGTTTGAATAGAGCAATATTGGTGGCTGCTGACAGACAGGGATAGCGCCTGTCCAAGATACCCAGGAGACAGATGCTTCAGTGCCGATATGTGATTGACACGCTGCTGTGGATCGAGACATCAGCAACGACTTGTGTGTTGCCAGTGAGTCCTTTTCCTTCTCTCTCTCTGTGCAGCTCAAGTTCACGATCATTCATTCAAAAATTGCCCAGATACTCTTACCTTGAAGATAGAGGTGGGATGGTGAATTCGCTCGAAGAAACAACGGCTTGGGGACAACAGGGACGTTCGCCAACCCACGGTCAGCCTCGGGATGTGGGGAGCTTTACTGTTCATCACGTAGATGTAAAACGGATGAATAGGATCAATGACACCTTATCTCGTACAAGAGTAAGCAGCCAGCCGTTGCACCTCGACCATCTCCTCCCCCTTACGCTGTTGGTGGGCAGAACAACATGACGCAGCAACTCTAATAAATGAGACTGTGGCACTAACGATGGTAGAACCCATCAAACCGTGGCTCATCACGTTGGCTCCCGTCTCCCGTTGTCACGTCCCCCGTGGCCTATTCCCTGTCTTTAGTCCCCACGACGATGGTCGATGTTCCGAAATATTGAGCAATAAAACAGGGTCACTGATTGCACCTCGAGAGGAGCCCCAATGAAGAGATCGCGCAGGCAAGGATCGCCAGGTGGCCAACACGTACTATAGTACACACACTAGCAGGAGGAAGAGGACCCTGAATGGAGAAGAAGAAGAGACAGAACGACAGGAGGACAATGACAACCCTGACGAGATCGTCACTGGCTATGCCCACACTCAGCACGGAAAAGACCAACACAGAAAAGTGCTGGAAGAAGAAGTGGCAGCGGCCATTCGGTACCCCTTTGGGCTGTATCCACGTGTACGTGAGAGAGAGAAGAGAGAGCGAGCGAGAGAAAGTGTGCGCGACCCGAGAGAAGGACGATCGTGCAAGGTCCGGGGATCCAACAGGCTTCTTTGGGGGGGGGGGAGGGGGCAGAACCCGTCTCGGTGGCGCCGCCCCGGAGATTGCCATCGACGTGAGAGGACTGGCAGCATCCGCTTCTTGCACATGAGCCGTTCAAGGTTTTGAACCTGCGTGAGAGCCGAAGCAGATCTGCCCAGGGAAAGAGGAAAAGAAGAGGGTCTCAGAGTGAGTCAAGATCAGTGGGAAACTCGTTCGATGGCTTCAGGAGTTGGCCATGATTCCTGGCAGAGGCCACGAGACGGTCTGTGAATCTGGGGAAACCTGGATCGAATCTATCAATCTCACACAACTGTCCTCGTCGTCTCCTGTTGTCTGTCTTGCTCCTTCTCCATCGATAAATAATGGGGACCGTGTCCAACAAGGTGCAGATGCATGCAGTGCATTACTTGCATGTATTGATTGCATGGTGGCGAGTGGATGCCACATACCACAGTAGAGATCAAATAAAATAAAATAAAAACAATCGGAAATGACGCCCTTTTTCTTCCGCAGAAAAGGACGTGTCGCCTTCCTTTCTCTCTTTTTATCGGTCCCCCAATAGTTCTCCCGTGGTGCATTCAAGAACAACTCTTGTTGATGATCAAATGCAACCTGACGAGAAGAAGAAGAACAATAAGAATAAAAATAAAATGGGGGGGGCACACACACACACACACACACACACACACACACACACACACACACACACACACCCTCAGACCCAAGGAGAAGCAATGAACCAGGTGCTGCTGAGCAGCCCAAGGTCGATCAATTAGTATAGGGACGGGCATGGAATCCCACCTTGCAAGCCTTGCTTCCCAGCTTCCCCCTCCCACATGTCAACCAAATCTTTTCTTTTCCCTTTCAAATTTGGGAAGAATTGACGGCGCTATTCCTGTTTCTGAAGAATCCACAGCGGTAGTGGTATGAGAATGCTACCATAATACCATAGTACAGGTACCGTGGTACCATTCGGCCGTTGTGCCGTGGTAATGGATGGATGGGTGGATGAATAGTGGTGGGTGTCATCTCATATGCTTTTTCGCCCTGCAGCAGGCTATGGCTATAGCATGGCATACTAAAATCTAGGTTGGGGCCGCGGAAGGCCTCCCCAGCTTCCCTTGGGTCCAAAAAGAGGGCAGACAAGGGGAGAAGGGGGTGTCACACTGCAGCCAGATCGTTGCAGCAGACAAGACGTCTCCGACGCCCCGGCGCCTAGGGATGGTAAGCCTCCAAAGACAACTGGTGCCACCTGTTCGGTGGATGAAAGTGGGATGGGATGGGATGGACAGGAGACAATGTGCTTGATTCTGACTCCACAATCCTGCCCAGAGGGTCGGAATCGGAAGAGGAATGTTCTGTCAATGGGGGTTAAAGTGCTTAGGAGATAGAATCAAGGTCAATAAATGGAATTGATGGTAGTGAAACACGACAAGAGAGAAGAGAAAAAAGAGGGGAACAACGATGATTTCAGGTTCAGGTCAAAGGTCACGTTGGGTCAGTTAAGGTGATGGTCCCTACCCCCCAGAGGGAGAATCAATCCCCTGAAAGAGAGGGAAAAAAGGTTCCCCAGTGGTCCCCCGCTAGTGGGCCCCCACCCCTCTAGCATTGCCTGCTTAGTGAGGTAACCCCCCAATGACGATCGTGATGTGGGCAAATAGAGTGCCTTACCTCAGCAGCCTACCGCCGTCCCCATCGTGCCTACCTCCACCAGATCGTTGTTGAAGGGGAGGCGGCGCCTGTGATTTGACAGGGGTGGGAAGGGACAAGCTACAGGGGCGCCCCTGCCCGCTGCGGGAATCATCCAAATTGCTCTCTTGTCGAGCGAGGAAAAGGGACCTGTTTCGCTCGCCTGTCACCCAAAGGCCGCCCGTTAGCCCACACAAGCCCACACACCCATCGACGCCTCATCCTAACCACCCCCATCCTCTTCGAGCCATTCACAACGCACGCCTCGACCGTGTCATTTCGTCCCGTGCCGTGGTCCTGTCGTCGCTCGCGAATAGGATAAGGGTACAAGGGGAAAAGAGACTGAGAAAGAGAAAGAAAGAAGGGGGGGATTCTCCATTCTCGTGCTCGTGATTTGTCTGGACCCTTTGGACTCGATCCTACACCACCTTGACCACCACGAACCCCCCCACCTGCGACTGCGTAGTACAGAACATGGTAACATCTCGAGATTTCGAATCGATTCACCGACCTGCTCGGATCTGAGCTGGCCCTGTTGAGCTGGCAGTGGACTTCGGGCTGTGCTGGCCAGTGTGGACGAGGTGCCACCTCACCCAACCTTAACTTCATTCAATCCAACCAACAACAGCACTGCTCTACCGCCTCCATACGACTCTACTCCTGCTTTTTCCTCGTCGTTCTCGTCCTTCGCCTCACTCGACTGATCACTGGACGGCAGGTCTCTGATTGCTCTGCTCTGATTGACCCGATACCACCATACATTTGAGGCGTGGCTTGTATCAGTCCGACTCAAGTCTCTCCTCTGGTGTCTACATCCTCGTGTTGCGTTACATTTTCCCTCACGATCTTGTCTGAATCCGTCCAACGAGGAGATCAACCAAGATTGGGCATTAATTTGGACTCGACCCCGACTCGACTCGGACTCGGATGCCACATGACATGACCGACATGGCATATCTGCTTATCATCTAATCTCATCTCATCTCGTCACATCACATCACACATTACACTCCTCTTTACACTCTTCAGACACACACTCTTTTTTATTCTATTTTTTTTCTTCTTCATCCGTCTGCACACACAGGCACAAGCACTACACACAAGTCCGCACAGGCCATCTCGCCGGAACCAGCCTTGGTCCCACAGTGCCAGCGCCACTTCCTTCACTCCACATTCATACTCATTTCCTTCTAAACTCTTGGGTTGAATCTCGAACCGCCTCTCGACTATCTCGTCTCGTCTCTCCTTCTCCCTCCCTCGTCAGTACCCGACTCTTCCCCGTCCTTCGTCTCTTTTGGACCTCTCATCGTCGGCACCTGATCGACCGCCCCCATTCACCCCCAGCCCGACTGGCACGGACACGAAGACGCTCCAGGCACTGGACCTGGTTGAGACTTGTACCTCGATTCTACGACTGAACTGTTGGTGCCACGTGCTACCGACTTTGGACGACCACGACCACGATCACGACCGGTGCTGCTACATGTTCTTGTGTAGTGTGTATGTGCATTGATGCAGTCGATCTGATCTACTAGCACCCCCCTTATTCTCTCCATCCTCTCTCATCCCGTCTGCTCTTTTCCCGCCGCTCTGGTACCTACAGCCAGCCGCCTGTCTACCCGTCCCGTCCGGCTCCCGAGTCTGGATCTCGAGGGCTCGAGCTCAAGCTCGCTGCGAGTAGCCGCCGCCTAAACTAGAGCACGACGACGATCCCCAGCCAGTCTTGCCGTCAGTCAGGGGCTGTCGCTTGGCTCACCGATTTCCTTCCTTCAGACTTGTCTGCTGTCCTGTGGTGCACTGGTCCTCACCACCAACCAGTCATCTTCTCCCGACAGCACAACAATTAACGCTACGGCTATCGTCATTGCACATACGCCTTTCCATTCTCGTTGCGCGCCCACACTCCTTGCACTCCTGTCGACCCGACTCGCTCGTGGCACGCACGTCCAACCGTCACCACCCGCCACAGGCAACTTTCGTGCGACTCAAGTCCTGTTCTACCCTTCTTATCGGCTACTGCTGCGCAAAACTTTGAACGTTTCGACTATTCATCTTGTTGGCAGGCCGTACCGCATGCAGATTTGTGTCAGATTAAACGATTCTCTCCGGACTAAGCTCCAAAAAACAAGACAGGACATATCCCTGAACCGTCGTCCCTGATCACGCAGGGAGCAACGAGGAGATCCCCTGAACACGATAGGTACGCGAAACCGGGGACTTACACTTGTTCTCCCCATCACCCCCTCCCCTTCCTTTCCTTTTTCTTCTGAGTCTACGACTGTTGAAAGCCCTTGCTTGTCTTACGGAGGACTTGTTGATCTGCTTCACTCCGCACACCTCCCGCGAAGGGAGGAGCTTTTTTTTTTCCCTTTCGGTCTACTACCGTCACCTCCACACACTACACTTGAATCTGTTCTTTCGTGGTCTCACCTGCCCTTACTTGAACATTTCTTAGCGTCCATCTATCCACCTCCTTTCCCCTGGACAATCCATGCCTTTGTCAACATGTGCTTGAAAGATATCGCATTGCCTGCTCCCCTGGCTTGTGTCTGGTACAATTGAGAGGGAAAAAAAGACTGACTGGGCCTGCTAGGGATCCTGGTGGCTGTGTGCGCGCATAAAGCCGTTTCACTGCCCTCTACCCTGTTCAACCCCAGGTCCTGCCTCCCTTGGTTGTGTTGACCTGGGATCCGTCAACTCGGGAATTTTTGATTACTTCCGAGACGAAAACGTTCCTGACACCACTTCGTCTGCATGACGGGGGCTTTCTCCTATTCGACGTTCCTTGTCTGATTCACCCTAGCTGGACGTCGATTCATGGAAGCAAGCCTGCTTCCTCTGTGTCGACTAGGTTATTTCTCCCTCCTCCTTTCTTTGGGGGCGACCACGAAATATTGGTCTACTATTATCTTCCTTGCGCCTGGTTGCTCCTTCCGACCGTACGTCTTCACTCGAAAGAAGGCGTTTCCCTCCCTAGGAGACGGAAGAAGGCGACGCCACAACACCACAGCCAGGCTCCAGGACCGACTCACCCTCCTGTACCTGGTGCAGTTGACAACGCAGCTCTGTCATCACTCGACCAGAAAAGCTACCGTTGGGTAGCCTTTCCAGGTCTTCAAGATGACGACTGCGATCCCCCAGACCCCGAGGTCTATCAGCGGGCCACCGACCACGGCTCTGCCTGCACTGCCTGTAGGCAAGACGAGAAAACCTTCAGGCTTGCAAGGACCATCAACACCAGCAAGATCGCTGACAGGCACACCAAGGACAGGGCTGCGAGCCCCGTCGTCCACATTGTTTCCCCCTCCGACCTCACCAGCTCCTTCGACCGCCTTGCCCCAGCCACGAGCAGTATCAACAATAGCAAATAGTTCTTCCAAGGCGCTGCGGAAATCCGTTAGCATCAGTGCTTTTCCCCAACCTCCTCGAGGAGACACCAGGAATTCGAGCGTACCACCAAGCCCTCTGTCTGGCTCGCGAAAGTCCAAAGTGCCCAGCTCGACAAACCTCCACACGAGTGGGACGCCAAGCCTGCTGAATGGCTCTGGCGATGGCAAGTCTGTGGGAAGGGGAAGTATACGGTTCTCTGACGGCCTGATTAGTGTATCTTCCCTTCCGCAGAGCCGCAGCTCTTCGGCACAGGATTCCTACTCTACCTCGGCAACCACGTACGACGACAACGACGGTCCCAAGTCGAGCACAGATGTCTCCAGCAAGCGCCAGTCCAAGTCGGACAGCAAGGGCAACGTCCTCGTGAGCGTGAGGGTGAGGCCAGATGCGGGAGGTCAAGACCACCGGTCTGATGGGGAATGGCTGGTCGACGGACGCAAATCGTCCATCGCCTACGGTGGCAAGGATGGAGCTGGTGACTATCATTACGGTATGTTTCTTTTTTTCTCCTTTCAATAATCCAAGAGGAAGGCGTATGTCTTGCCTAGGCTCTGGACTGACCCTTCAAATCCTCCATTCACAGACAATGTGTTTACGACACACGACGACAACTCGAGAGTATACGATCACATCGCGAAGCGGCTTGTTCGCCGTGTCATGGAGGGTTATCACGGGACTGTATTTGCATATGGTATGACGGGTACCGGCAAGACGTTCTCGATGCAAGGAACTGCGTCATCACCTGGTGTGATACCCCTGGCCATCACCGATATCTTCTCGTACATCCGCGAGACCCCCTCCCGGGAGTTCCTGCTCAGGGTCAGCTACCTGGAGATCTACAACGAGAAGATCCATGACCTGCTCAGCATGCCGACCAACGGTGGTGTTGGCGGGGCTGTGACACAGGAGGAGATCAAACTACGTGAGGACAGCAAGCGGGGTGTCTATGCGAGCCCCCTGAAGGAGGAAATCGTGCAGAGCCCCACACAGCTGCTGCGCGTCATCGCCCGAGGTGACCAGGCGCGGAGGACTGCGAGCACCCAGTTCAACTCACGGAGTTCCCGAAGCCACGCGGTCGTGCAGATTGTCGTCGAGAGCAGAGAACGCATACAGGGCGTCAACGGATCGGGTGGGGATCCCAAGCGATCGGCCATCCTCCCTGGCGGCGTGCGTGTCTCGACCCTGAGCCTGATCGATCTGGCGGGTTCAGAAAAGGCCGCCGAGAGCAAGGAGCGGCGGACGGAGGGTTCTCATATCAACAAGAGTCTTTTGACTCTCGGCACGGTCATCTCGAAACTGTCCGAATACAAGGACAAGGACGGCAAGGGTGGTGATAAGGATGGCAAGCACTTGCCCTACCGAGACAGCAAGCTCACGAGACTGCTGCAGGGCGCCCTCTCGGGAAATTCCCTCGTCAGTATCCTCTGCACGATCCAGGTCGCCTCTGGGGCTTCAGTCTCCAGTACCCAGACCTCCGAGACCATCAATACCCTGAAGTTTGCATCGCGGGCCAAGAATAGCATTGTCAGCAATGCGAAGCGCGCGGAAGAGGCCCTGGGTGCTGGTGGCGAGGGCGGCGCGAGGGTGCTCCTGGAGCGGTACCGCATGGAGATTGCGGAGCTCAAGGCGCAGCTCGACTCGCAGTCCAAGAAGCCCGCTACCAACGAGAACGACGCGGAGAAGATGCGCGATGCCGCGGAGGAGCTCGCTCGCGAAAAGGAGGCAGAAGCGCGACACGAGGAGCAGATGTTGGAGATGCAGCTTGCCCGGACGGCGCTCAAGGAGCGCATAGACCACCTGAACAAGCTGATACTCAGCTCGAGGTCGATCGGGGTGAATGCCAGCGGGACGTGGAGCTCGCTGAGCAGCCACCCGCGCTTCTCGCAGGTCTCGATACGGTCCTCCATGACAGCATCCCAGGTGAGCAGGCCCGTGCTGGAGAGAACGGCATCCCTCGCTTCTTCAGCATCCACAATCGGCCGGCGGCCCAGTATAGACCGCCGCACAGACAAACGTACATCGAGTGCCGAGAGGTCTGTGGGGGAATCGTCCGATAGCCTGGGAGAGAACGGCGACGGCACGGCACCGCTGGACAAACAGAATCGCGCGCTTCGGGCGGACCTTGCGGACAAGAATCGGTACATTGCCACGCTCGAGAAGCGACTGCTGCAGGCGCGGCGGACCAGCTCATCGAGGACATCGCTCGGGCTGTCGTCTGGCAGCAAGGGTATCATGGTGGGCGAAGACCACAGCGTCGCGGCCGTGATGAAAGAGAAGGATGCCGAGATCGCTGAGCTCCGCGCACAGCTGGAGGACAAGGACAGGATGCTGGTCGCGCTCCGCAGCGCCGCGAGGATTCGAGACAATGCCGACTCCCGCGCGTCTCCACGTCTGGACGGGCTCGGTCCCTCGGTCCCACCATCGCCGGCGAGTCCCCCACATGCCATGTTCCCGAGCATCATTCGGCCATCTCCCAAGAAGCTCCGCAAGAGCGATGACGAGGTATCGCGCATGCTGGACGAGATGATCCAGGACCGTGTCGATCAGGGCCAGATCACCAAGAGTCTGCGAGGCAGCGTGCGTATTCCGGCGTCCCTCGGCCCAGAGAAGCCAGCGCTCGAGATCGAGCCGCTGCGGCAGAGCAGCGAGAGCAGCCGACGGCCGGTTGTGTTAGAGGTTTAGAGCATTCATAACTTTCGGCGATGGATGCAGACAGGTGGCTCGGTCCGAGGCCTCCAGTCCTCCCTCTCAGGAGGGAACAAGAAGGACAGGTCAGCATCATCAATCTTCTCTCTCCATGGAGACTACAGTGGAAAACAGAACGAGGAGGTGGCCCGTTGGAAGTCGAGGCCATCACTCTCCATATCCAGGTTCTTCAAAAAGAAATAAAACAAAATGGGAAATGACGACAAGAGAGTGCGGTAAAAGCTGGTTTGTCTCCCCCACCGCACAGATGGCGGCGGGATTGGCTCATAACTGTGGGATTCTTTTTCGAGGGCACGAACGAATGGTTTACTCGCTGGCGTTTTGGGAGAAAGGGACTGACATGCCATTTCGGTCGCCTTACTTGACCAGCTGATTAGTATTATTATTACCTTCGTTTTTTTGTTTTGGTTTTTTTTGTTCTTCTCATTATACCCAAACTTGTTTTCTTTTTATTTATTTTTTATTCTCGACCACACACTTTAGTCCTGTCTCTTGTCTTCTTGTCTTTTGTGGTGAGATGATGGGTTCGGCTTCTTTGGTTTCTGGTCCATTTGCTTGTACGGTAGAAGACAGGCAGCCAAAGGATTATGGGACGAGACGATCACTCGTGGAAGTGACACGATAGTATTAATCAGAAGGCGGAAGAGGGCGAAGGCAAGAGAAAACCAGCAGCGGCTGAAGATTCTTGTGGCGGCCTCTGGGATATGCTCCTAACACCTGGGCCGAAAAAGAGCAAGTCTTCTGTGAATGAGCGAAGCCATCCTTCCTACTTACATAGATCATGTAACTCAGCCTTCCACCATCAGTCAATTATACTGTCTACGAATGATGGGTATCAAAAAGAAAAAGGGAGGGGGGAGGGCACGAGGAATGAAGTGAGCAGTCCCAAACTCTGTGCATGTGCAGATGAACAGTGGTTCAGTGTGTGTGTGTGTGTGTGTGTGTGTGTGTGTGTTTCGTGCTATATCTGTGACGCTTCCCTCTCTCTGTGCGTGTGCTGCTACACACCACAGTGTAGCGCAGTGTAATGCGCCTCGAAGCCAACATGAGTGATGGGATGGATGCCAACGGTCCAAGCTCGTACGGGGTCCTACAGGCCGGGGGTGGACACGGGGTGAGACAACAGCACTGGTGCGATCAAAAAATTGTCTTTATCATTTTTTTCATTGTACACCAATTTCCGCTCCTCTGTGTAGATGCAATGAGCGAGCGAGTGAGTGGGTGAGTGGGTGAGGGTTGGGTATACGGTTGCTGTTTGTCTGGCTCTCAGATATATTGTGTATTTAATTAACGTCCATTCATTCATTCTCTTTCCTCTGGGGGTGTGGCGACGGTGCGGCCGTATGTAGTACTCTACTATGCGGTAGTAGTGGTGGCGAACCGGCTGTAAACCACCCCCCCTCCTCCTTGGGTTTTGTTGCGAGGAATTACTACTACTACTTGTTCATAATGACCGGGTTTTGCTATACCTTTTCGCTCTCTCTCTCTCTCTCTCTCTCTCTCTTGGTTGTTTTCAATTTCATTTTATTCTTCTCGTGGTACTATGGCACGGTCTAGGGCAGCACGGTAGGAATATAACTCTACTCTCATTCTTTTTGGCTGGTCTGCTAGGCGTGCGCTGGGGCTCGTGCTTTAATGATGGATGATGCTTTCGTGGGTTGGGCTAGCTGGGGTTTGGGGGGGGGGGGACCATGTAAGTATGGTAGACCATTTGTAAAGTTTTTATGCTATTACTATGGTACCTTCCTCTTTTTTATCTCTTACGTGGTTTGCTGTTGGCAAAAGCTGTTGCTTATAAGTGATGACGACGATTTTCTTTCTTGATTCTTCGCCTCTGCTCCTCGGTCTGAGCTTTGAGGTACTTATTGGGGGTGGGGATGTTTTCTTCTCTCAAATTCGAACAGGAGGGGTTCAGGGGGAGGAAAAAAGGGCAGCGGGAAGGTTGTAGTATATGGGTTGTGCAAGACTTGATGTGTAGTGTTGTATACATGTACAGTGGAAGGGGTTCGTAATGATTTGTTTATTTATTTTGCGAAGGAACACAAGAAGGCCAAAGAGGCGTTTCATTCATTTCAATTGCCTGACAGGAGCTGGTCAGTGGGTAAGTGAGTAATGAAGTAGGTGATCCTGGAGGGCGGAGGATGTCGATACTTTCTACAATCATTCTGAAACGAGCAAGGGTGCATCCCATCCATCCACACACCTCCGCCGCCACTTATGTACTCTCAGTTCTGTTTCTCTTTTTTTGCCGTCGAATCTCATCCTCCGTTCAAGGCAACCCCTGCAGTCAACCACTCTTGTCGTTGCTGTTGTAGCTGCATCCGTCCGTCCGTCCGTCCGTCCGTCTGTCCGGTCCTTCCGAAGGAGTAGAGTGAGTGAGTGAGTGATTGATTTGAGTGACGGCCTGACCACGATGTTGTCACATTCGAGGACGAGGAAAAGACGTCACAAAGCTTAACAAAAAAGGCCGGGCCCGGCGGCGGAATGTGTGCTCTCTCTCACACACGCTCACACCACACATACTCACTCTGCGACGAGAGGGGATCGACGGGGCACAGCCCTCTACAGGCGAAAGCCAATCACACCAGAAAACAGCCAGGTGTGTGTGCGCGTACAGTACGTGATGTTGCGCGTTTTTGCTTTTCCTTTCGGTTTCCCCACTATTCGGCGTACGTAGAATGCGTGTCTCTCTTTGGTCCGCTTCCGTGTTTCCCGCCTGATGATCATATGCTCCTCTCTCTCTCTCTCTTTTTATCATGTGCCACATTTCCCCTCCATGGGTCAAGGGCGATGGCGATGGGGAAAGTGGTTGGGCAAATAGGAAGAGAGAGTCACCATTTTCGTCTTCCCTTCTAAAGTCCATCTTGCCTGTTCTGGGAAGGTTGTTTCGGGCGTCTTTTCTGGAAGGATGACGAGAAAGAAAAAAACAAGGGCAAGCCACGTACCACCTTTGGCGGGCCGGGGGGGGGGTGGATGAACCAAACCTTTTCTGTATTCAGCTTGAGCTTGAGGGGCTCTTGGGGGGGGGGGCAAAAAGACACACTAGATGCCGTTGATTTTCAGGAGAACACCCGACGATCAGTCAGTCAGGGCCCCGGTAGTGTCAGGCAATGTGTTGTGAGAGAAACCTTGGAAGAGAGAGAGAAAGAAGAAAAAAAAAGCCCGTCGCTATAATAAGAGGTCGATCAATATAAAAAAAGGGGACATGCTATATGTAGAATTCGGGGAGGGTTCATCCATCTGCCGAGGGGAGCCCCAAAACAATCAACTGTAAACGTCGTGTGAAACACAGCCGCGCGCGCGATAGGAAAAGAGAAGAGAAAAGTATGTAGAGACAGAAGGGGGCATTGCCCACCACCAGACCGGCTACCAGCATAACATTTCTTTTGGTGAAGAGGGGTGTGGTTTCCACAATACATTGGACGGAGAGGGGCGCGGACGCACCAAGCCCCCCCCCCCCCCCTATCAACGAGTGTGAAAAGGATGAAGAAGCCCTCAAGGTAGGTAAACCTCGGCCACATCGGGTGAAATCCACCTTATCAACTTTTTGGGATCCCCACACCCCTCCCCCCCTTGTTTCCCACCTGTCAAACGGAAACGCGCCACTCAGGACCGACGACGAACAGAGTTGCTTTGAAGAATGCCTTGCCTCTCCTTTGCGGAAAGAAAAAAAAACAACCCCAGAGTGCAGCCGAGTGTTTTCGACCACCGGATAAATTTGGACACCGTCTACCATCTATTGGGGAAGAGAAAGATGAAATCATAATAATTTGGTGAGGGGAGTATGAGGAGGAAGTAGGAGGGAGGAGGAGGAGGAGGAGGAAGGGCAGCAACAAGGGTGTCTTTTGAGGTTTAGACTGCAGGGGCACCCTTTTCGAACATCTGAAACATACTGGCTTGCTTAAATCGCATAAGCTTGACAGCACCCACCGAGGAAAGAAGGGGGGGTGGGGGGGCAAACTTCAATGAGGTGAGGAGCTCGAGTGGGCTTGTCGGTTAGCGAATGAGAATGATCATACAAGCACTCTCTCCCTCCCTCCCTCCCTCCCTCTCTCTCTGTTTGTGTGTGTATGTGTGTGGTGCTCTCTCTCTCTCTCTCTCTCTCTCTCTCTCGCCCCAGAAAAGTAAGGGTTAGGCTGCCCATTCACAGCTTATGAACCCAGAGAGAGAGGAAGAGTCAAGAGAAGGAGGGTCGAAACATCTGAAATAAGATTAACTAGCCCAATGCCCCGTTCTTACGACGGCTCGTCCTTCCGAGGACTCTTCTCCTTCCTGTCTACCATCGTCGCCATCACGCGGGCGCACAAACACATTCCTCCCTCCCCTCCCATGCTCGCTCCTCCTCATTCCCTCTCTCTCCCTCCCTTCTTTTCCCAACTACCACCCCCCCCCCTCCTTCGTCTGATCTACCACATATGATCAAGGGGGTTCTGTTTCTTGTCTTATAATTCCTACTTGCTCATCCCTGACTACTTACTGAGTCTTATAGTTTTCCTGTGGATCTATCGAGACATGACATAGTAGATCGCCAATCCTTTTTCTTTTTTATTGTTTTTTTTGTTTCTTGTTTCTTCTACTTTCGTCGGCTGGGCCTGTTCATTTTATTTCGAACTCGGCTCGGAGTGAAGCTGTGTACGACTACTTACTGTACGAAACACAGTATGCCAGAGTAGTGTGCTTGCTTTACACAGCCTCGCCCATCAATTCCCAGCCGTGGTGAACCGAGCTGGCGATCGTTGTCAGGGACCTTGACTCGCCTCTCTGTTCCACCCGTTCTCATCGTCACACAACAGAACTGCCTGGTCAAAAGAGATACTCCTCTCTTCCTCTCCCCGCAGCTTTCGATTACGGCTTCCTTCTCATCACCGCCGTCCCGACCTGACATCGGGTCTACTTGCTACTTATCCGACGTCTGTGTCGTCTCCACAATCTTATTCTGACACTTTTGTTGCTACTGTTGTCGGACCTCCCCGTTGCGATCTGCGTTTGCTGGTGGGCCAGTGACGGCAACAAGGACGATCACCATTCTGTTTCTACACTTTATTTCTCTCTTCTTTTTCGGCTGCCCCTCCTCGGGCCTTTTTATTTACTCATATACCGGCAGGCCCCCCCCCCCCCCACACAGACACAATTTCCAAGATGGCTCCTCCCATGTTAACAGTCACCCACCACGGCGGTATGACACCAACCAAGATGATAGTCTCGCCGCCCCGGATCAACCTGCGCAGGGCGGCCTCCTACAACGCTGCGGACCGCGGCCCATTATCCTCCAGCTCCTCCAGGTTCGGCTTCGAGCACCTCGCCTTCCACTCTCCGCCACCGTCCCCGGGTTTACCTCTGCCACAACAGGCCCCGCGCAAGAGGAGGAAATCCTCCAACACGCCGCGGCCCAGCCGGGTCATCCGGTGGTTGCTGTGGGTGTCTGGCTTGGTCCTGCTCTTCTTCGTGGCGGGCAGGTCGGTTCAGCAGCATGACGGCGGGCGCGGCGCTGCCGTCGTTGTCTCGGATGTGTTTGAGTGGGCGGCTTCGCAGTGGGATGAGAGGCGGGAGTATGAGATGATCGGACAGGACAGTCTGCCTGATTTCCCGACACCTATCGTGGTGACGGATCGGAGGGGGAGGGCGAAGTGGACTGTGTCGATACCGCAGAGCCTTGGGTTCCCGCTCTCGCCCTCCGAGTATACAGATATGTGTGCCAAATGCAAGGAGGTTTCGTCGCGAGTGAAGGGGCTGCACTCGCACAAGGCCATGGGCATCGATCAGATTACTATGCTGGGCAACGGCGGCAGTAGCGGCAGCAGCAGAGGTGCTACCAACACAGCCGAGAACGACAAGCACTTCGTCGACGTCCGCGAGGCAGAGGAACAGCGCCTCTTGCCCCAAACCGCACCAGGCAGCAAAGGGTCCGGCAAGAACGGCGAAAAGCTAGGCGTCGACGGCCACAGCCTCAGCGAGAAACGAATCTGCCCCTCCAGCCTGACCTTTGTGCTCGAGTCCGACGACGCTGGGCTGGGCACGTCGCTCATGGCGTTGTGGATCGCATACGGTACGGCCAAGAGGGAAGGACGGACTTTCTTCATCGACGATACGCGCTGGGCATACGGCGAGTATGCTTCACTCTTCGAGACGCTTCCCGCTCCGGACTGTCGGCCTCCTCCGGCACACGAGCGACTCCCTTGCCCGCGTCAGGCTCGGCATCTCGTCGTGTCCACGGCGACTGCGCGCGAGGTGCTGGTTGCCGACGATGCCGCTCCAGACGAGGTCTATGTCGAAGGAGCCTCTCTGGCCCAACGACCTGGCCAGAAGGCGCTGTACGCCTTGGCAAGAGAAGGATACGAGGCGCTGTTCCGGCTAGGCGCGCAGGACAGAGACTACGTGGCGCAGCGCGTGGAGGAGCACGCTGTGCGCAGTGACGGGAAGGCGGTTGGGGTGCATGTGCGGCGCGGAGACAGGCGGCCTTTTGAGGCGCAGTACGCAGATTCATATATTCCCCTGACGGCGTACGCCCAGGCGGCGAAGGAGGTGCTGGAGGCAGTCGGGGTTGTGGAGGACGACGACGAGAACCAGCCGGCAAGAAACGCAAGTCTTCTGGTTCTAGCGAGTGATGATCCGCTTGTTTACGAGGCGGAGGAATTTACCGGAGCTGGGGCGGACCTGGTGCGAGCGCAGGAGCTGATCCGGCTGGCGGGAAAAGAAGATGATGACAAGAAGAAGAAGGAACAAGAGGAGAAGAAGAAGAAGCAGGCGAACAAATATGTCATGCATAAGTTCGAGGAGGAGACGTTTGGATGGGAGGGAGGTTTCTTTGGGGCCATGTTTTGGAACCTGGGAGGACAAGGAGGAGCTGGAGGAAGCAGTGCATCGACATCGACGACGGCGGCAACAGTGACGCCCTCAGAGGACACGACGAGGCTGCGAAGTTTCATGGGAAGGGCCTACTTGATGGACCTGGCGGTGCTGGCAGAGACAAAAGGAGGAGGTGTGGTCTGTGCAGTGAGCGCGACGGGATGTCGGCTGTTGGCGGTGATGATGGGAGAGGAGAGGGCGTTTGGGAAGGGGCAGTGGAGGAACGTGGACGGGAATTTTGGATGGAGTGGGTTCATCTGGTAGGCGCGATGAGGAGAAAAAGGACGTGAAAGAAGGAAGGGACGAGGCGTCCAGATGTGCATTGTCATGGCGTTGGCCGGTTTTGGTCGAGGGAGCATCTTGGTTCGACCTTTGGACAAAGTTATCTTCTTACTTTTATGATACCATCATCATGCGTGCTCTTCATGGGAAAGGAGAGTAGCAGATTACATTCGCTGGACAAAATTTATTAAAGTTTCAATCTACTTTTATGCAAGCGTCGAGTGAACGATGTGCCTTGGATCGTTGTGTAGGTTGTGAGGAAGACCATAGCATGTATAAACAATATACCGTAGTATGCTGACACATCATGAACCAGACGTTCGTTGATTGGTTCGGCTGGTGTTAGGCCCCGATCTCGACATGCCCCCTCTAGAAGATGAGTGTCCGTCCCTCTTCTTATCTTATCGTTCTCTGTATTCTTATTCGTATTCGCGTCCGATGCTGTACATGTACCGTGTATCTTTCTAGGGGTTGGTGCCACAGAAGGGAAAAGGGCCCACGCAGCCGTACGAAAAGGAACAAAACCGAAAAAGAAAACGGGGCTTGCTTGAGGGCCTTTTCCTTCCTTCGACAGCTCACCACAGCTGTCCTCAGTTCATGCAAGATGATGTGGGATGTGCAATGGCATGATCTCGAGGGCTAGGACGAGCAACATCGTCCTCGATGTGCCCTGTACATGGAGCAAAGGAGTGGCGCTGATTGGCCAATGGGCCATCAGCCCCACAGGGGTGGACCCCCTAAAAATTGGGACGCTGGTGCTTGGCTGGCCAGAAATCCGCTCTTGAACCACCACTAATGGGTGGTGCTAGACTAGAGATCGTCACTAGAAAAAAGGAAACGGTGACCGCGACTGGTTTGTTACGTTTTGGTGATACTACTACTTAACCATCTTCACCCTCGTCTTGGCCCGTCCTCTTCCTCCTCTACATCAACCCCTTTTTCTCCCTCCCACCGTCAACCCCTCTCTTCCCTTTTTCTTCTTCTTTTTCCTTGACACTCATCACCACCACCACCCTCTTTCTCTTCCTCTTTCGACTTCTGACGCTCACGCGCCGGGAAAAGAGGACACGACACGACGCCCATCATGGGTCTTCTCGAGGATGTGGCGGGACCTGTGTCCCACCACTACTCCCAGCTGTCTACGCCGGTCCAGGTCGTCGTCTTCGTCGCTGGCCTCGTCGCCTTGTCTGTCGCCGTCAATGTCGCCAAGCAGATCCTCTTCAAGAACCCTAATGAGCCGCCTGTCGTCTTCCACCTGTTCCCCATCATCGGCAGCACCATCACATACGGCATGGACCCTCCTCGGTTCTTTGTCGAGAACAGAAAGAAGGTGAGGAGAAGCCCAACCACCAGACATTGAGATGCACTGATTATTCCAGGAGACTGGCGCCTTCTGCGTCGTGCTCTCAAGTCATACACACCTGCTAACCCGGCCTCCATCATACAGTTTGGCGACATCTTTACCTTTGTCCTCCTGGGCAAGAAGACCACCGTCTACGTCGGCCCCGAGGGCAACGAGTTCATCCTGAACGGCAAGCACAAGGATGTCAACGCCGAGGACATCTATGGTGTCCTGACCACGCCCGTCTTTGGGAAGGATGTCGTCTATGACTGCCCCAACAGCAAGCTGTTGGAGCAGAAGAGGGTGCGTTCCTGTTCCGAGAGAAGAGAGAGAGAGAGAAAGAGGTGTTTAGATCTTTCACTGTTGAAGCGGCATGCTGACATCCCCCTCAACAAACAGCTCATCAAGGCTACCCTCACGACCGAGGCCTTTAGGCAATACGTGCCCATCATCTCGGACGAGGTCAACTCGTACTTCAAGAAGAACCCGGCCTTCAAGGGCCAGTCAGGCGTGGTGGACATCTCGCAGAAGATGGCGCAGCTCACCATCTTCACCGCCTCCCACTGCCTGCAGGGCAAGATTGTCCGCGACCAGTTCGACGAGTCCCTGGCCGACCTCTACCACGACCTCGACATGGGTTTCACCCCGATCAACTTTATGCTCCCCTGGGCGCCGCTCCCCCGGAACCGCCGCCGTGACCAGGCCCGCGAGACGGTCGCCAAGATCTACCACGACACCATTGCCCGGCGTCGCCAGAGCGGCGAGAAAGATGCCAAGGATATCATGTTCCACCTCATGAACTCGTCGTACAAGAACGGGCAGGCCGTGCCCGACCACGAGATCGCGCACATGATGATCGCCCTGCTGATGGCGGGCCAGCACTCGTCGTCGGCCACATCGACGTGGATCATGCTGCGCCTGGCCTCGCGCCCGGACATCATCGAGGAGCTGTACCAGGAGCAGGTGCGCGAGCTGGGCTCGGCCGACAAGCCCCTCGAGTACGAGGACCTGGCCAAGCTGACGCTGCACGCCAACGTCATCAAGGAGACGCTGCGCCAGCACGCCCCGATCCAGTCCATCCTGCGCAAGGTCACGTCGCCCATGCACGTCCCGGGCACCAAGTACACCATCCCCACCACGCACAACCTGCTCGCCAGCCCGGGCGTGTCGGGCAACGACCCGGAGTTCTTCCCCGAGCCCGAGGAGTGGGAGCCACACCGGTGGGATGCCGACTCGTCGCTGGCTCCCAGGCTCCCCGTCAAGAACGAGGACGAGGAGGAAAAGGTGGACTACGGCTACGGCATGATCAGCAAGGGCGCCTCATCCCCCTACCTGCCCTTTGGCGCGGGCAGGCACCGATGCATCGGCGAGCAGTTCGCCTACCTGCAGCTGCAGACCATCATCGCCGACGTCGTGCGCCTCTTCAAGTTCAGAAGCGTCGATGGGTCCACCCGCAAGGTGCCGGCCACCGACTACGCCTCGCTCTTCTCCAAGGCCATGGAGCCGGCCGAGATCTTTTGGGAGAAGAGGGAGACGGCCTAAGAAGGATCCGCCAAGTCAAACTACCCTTTTTCCCCTTCTTCTTCTTCCTCCTTCTATAGTGTCGTCTTTCCCTTCTTTCATGTTATGATAAACTGGAGATATGTATATACGATTTAGATGCGGACAGGTCGCACACCAAGGAAAAAGAACCAAAAGGGGGGGGGGGGCACTCAGTGCAATGCAATGCAGTCTAGAATGTTTTGGGGGTTGTTGGAGGAAATGGTTGGTGGGAGTGGTTGTGCTGCTTCCCTCGTCTCTCCTCTCCTCGCCCCCACCTTTGGTTTCTTCTCTCTGCTCTGCATCATTAGAGAGTTTGGTTAGAGGAAGGCTGTGTATAGATTCATACACACACACACACACACACAACTATGATAGATAATAATCTTTAATGCCTCTGCTGAAGGAATATCATTGACTTTGAGATCAGCCGTAAGCTCGTTTGTATACGAGAGAAACTTGTCAGGTCAAGCTTTCTGTCAGTGTCTCAGGTGGCACAAGAATACTACCGTAACAACGAGGGGTCCTGCCGATTCTTGCATTCCCCCTCCTCTGCACAGACTGAAAGAAGGTGATGGTCTTGGGTTTCAGGGGCTGGCGAGTGGTACTGGTGACATGGCTGAAACACCGAAACGCCTTCCCACGACGAGTTCCTCCTCCACGGGGTTCGTATTTATTGGAAGGGAAAAGCTCTTGAAAAGGGAACAGAAACCCTTGCTCGATGACCTTTTGTGTTTTTGCTTCTTCTTCTTCTTCTTCTTTGATTCACTGGTTACTTTGTTGCGTGTGAGTGGGAAAGTTCTCGAGTATTTTGCTGTCCATTTTTCTCGGGTGCCAATCTGTACTCGGCTCCAGGGTTGGTTCTCTTAATAAACGTCATACATAAATTTCCCAGGATACATTTCGCGTTGTGCTTCGGAACGGCTCACGTCCTCAACAAACTCATTCATCCATCCATCAACGCTTTCGTCATCAACGGAACAGACGAAGGGATTTCTTTTTTCCCCCCGTCTTCCCTCTATCCACTGCGCTGTCCTTCTTTCCATCTCTGGCAAATTTCCAACTTAAAAAGCTATCAAACACAAGAACGCGACACGCACGAGACACAACATGGCCGCGCCTCACCAAGAACAAGGCACCACCACCACTTCATCCTCCCCCTCCTCGCCCTCCTCCTCCTCTTCGTTACTCCGCCTAAGCGGCCTCAAGACAACCCAGCTCCCCTCCCCCGCCGCGCCCGCCGAGGACCTCCAGCCATTTCTCACCTCCCTCCTCCAGGAGGCCATCCCCCTCATCAGCTCCGCCTGCCCCGGCCCCGGCGGAGCAGCAGAAAAAGCCAAACCCCTCTGGAAACCAAAAGGCACCAAGACCTTTGCGGAGTCTACAGCGCCTGTCCACCTCACCGAGAGGATCCTCTCGTGCGCGTCCTCCGGCTCCAAAGGCGACACCTGGGCCTGCCGCCGCTCCGTCCACGCCGACGCCCCGCGCAAGGGAACGGCGTCCTGGGCCGAGTTTGTGCGGTGTATCCGGGACGAGCACGCTGCGACCGAGGAGGCGTTTACGCCTGCTGTCTTGGGGCATCGGGTCGGGGTGCAGTGGGAGGGCGCCGCCGGGGTGGGGCCGGTGGAGGTGGAAGTCGAGGGCCAGGGGGGGGAAGGAGGAGGAGAAGAAGAACGAAGGAGGTGGTGGGGTGGGTTCCGGATGGTGGTGGTGGAGATGATGCACAAGGTGCCTGCGCCTTTGAAGAGGCGGGTGTTTCCTGTGTTGCAGGTCATCTGCTCTGCGTATGCTGGTCCTGGTGGTGAAGGAGGAGGAGAGCAGGAGGAGTTTGTGGTTATCAGCGTGCCGGTTTCGGACTGGGGGAGCAGTAGCAGCTCCGCGGGGGCGAAAGGAAAGGAGGAGGAGTGGAAAGGGCGGGCGGGGCTGAGTGCTGAGAAGGGGGTTGTGGTGGGTGCGTATGTGAGTGTGGAGAGGGTGCGGCGGGTGTCGTTGTCCCCCCAGACGACGGGAGGAGGAGGAGAGGGAGAAGAAGCTGCGGGACAGATCGAGTGGGTTATGGCTACGGCGAGTGATGCCAAGGGGGTTCTGCCCATGTGGGTGCAGACCAAGGCGGTGCCTGGGGCGATTGCCAAGGATGTCAGCTTGTTTCTTGGGTGGCTTGATAGGGAGAGGGGGGAGAAGAAGAAGGGTGAGGAGGAGGAGGGAACTGGCAGCTGAGGGAGCTGGTAATCCTGCTCGCTGGGGAGGAGGAGGGAGACTTCAGTCGGTATGGATGCCGTGAGCTGTCCTTCATTTCTGGCTCTCTGCAGGATGTAGGAAGAAAGAGCGTCGTCCTACACAAGTATACTGTTCGGTCCCAGCTGGTGGTAGGTCCGTTCCATCAGGTGCAGAGGCCGGGCTGGACTCGACTGTGATCAGAGGAATCATAATAGCAAAGTAATGGTAATCAAAGATGAGTAGTACTCACGAGCTGTGTGGGTATCAGAACAGCAGCATACTTGGACAGCGAAGAATATAAGTATAAGTAGTCTGTGGATCTTGTGCATAATTATAAGAAAATATCCTACTCTTGCGCCTTTCTGTTTCTTTCTCCTGTGTTTTTTTCTTCTTTCTTTTCATCTGGTATGTTTCCAGCCTATCTTTGCCTTTGTTCTCGTTCTTCTTTCCTCTTCTCTTCCCTCCGATTTGTTGGTTCTCTTGGTCGACGTTGGCGTCGCTACATGGCACGATCAATCCAAAAACCCGCCTTTGCATACTCATTTGTGTACTATCGATCGATATCAACCCCCGAATAACAGTCTTTTCCCACCTACTTGTATATTATGACTACTTTATATAATCTAGGGCTCCACTTCCAAATCGTTGAAGAATGTTTTTTACATTGGCTTTATCTTTCTTTTTTTTATACCTCTCCTTCTTTTCTTCCTGATCTGCTTTTCTCTCAGATGTCATATTAAAGAACGTCCACTAAGGCGTGCAGCACGCTACGCATCAAGGATTCATCTAGCCGCCATTGACATCTTACCTGCATGAACCTCCCCCCCCCCCCCCATGGCCAGGCTATCGTGGATACCGTCTACAGCTAGAAAGAAAAAACAGGCAATGAAGTGGAAGAGGAGGATGAGAAGTGGGTCGGTCGCCCATGACCAGTTTCCAACTAACGATATTATTAGTCAAGAATGACACGCTCACGCCCACGCCCTAATTGTACATGCGAGCACTGATGACAACTTCATGGGCGTGTAGAAGGCATCCAGAAGATGGTATGGATATAAAGTGCAACTAACAGTCATCAAAGGTTCATATATATCCATAACAAAGCCCCATTGCAAACATCTCATCTCGATTCTCAACACACACTTAGAAAGCAACCAAGCCCTCCCTCTCTCATCACTCATCTCGAGCACCGCACACACTCAATCCACATTGAGATCTCACACAAAACCCCATCCTCCTCTTTCCCCCCCCCCCCCAAAAAAAATGACTTCCTCCCCCATCATAACCCCCAAAGCCCTCCCCCCAGGAGGCACAATAGCCTTCATCTCCCCCTCCGAGCGCCTCCACGAATCCCACCCCATCCCCACCCACCGCGCCATCCAGGCCCTCGAGTCCCAAGGCTACAAAGTCCAGACCATCCACCTACCCGAGGACCCAGCCACGACGACCATCTCCAGCCACATAGCCACCCGCAAGAGGGAGCTCCTCGCCGCCTTCACAGACGACTCCGTCCACGCCGTGATCTGCATGGTGGGCGGCACCACCCTCAACGAGCTCGTCCCGGCCTTCCTCCACGACCAGGAAGCCCTGGCCTTGCTCCGCCAGCACCCCAAGGTCGTCGTCGGCTACAGCGACATCACCATCCTGCACTGGCTCCTGCACAGCCAGTGCGGCCTCCGCACGTTCTACGGCCCCACCGTCATCCCAGAGCTGGGCGAGGCGCCCGGCCCAGACCCGTACTCGGTCCGCCACCTCCTGGACGCCATCACCCGCCCCGCCCGCCCCGTCGGCCGCATCCACCCCGCCGCGTCCTGGCGCACCGCCAACCCGGCCTACTTTGCCGACCAGACCTCGCTCGAGCCGGCGCCGTACGCGCCCAACCCGGGCTGGACGTGGCTGCGCGCCGGCCGCGCGCAGGGCCGCATCTTTGGCGGCTGCCTGTCGCTCGTGGTCCGGCTGGGCGGGGTCCAGCCGCTGGTTCCGGACTGGCACGGCCGCGTGGTCTTTCTCGAGACGGCCCAGGCCGAGTCGGATGAGGACAAGGGCGTGCCCGTGGCGAGGATCCGGGCCCAGCTGGCCGATCTGGTCGCGCAGGGCATCTTTGACCGCGTCGCTGGTGTTGTCTTTGGGCGCTTCTTTGGCTATGGGGACGAGGAAGGGCGGAGGGTCGTGGAGAACCTCGTGAGGGAGGTGGTGGTCGAGAACGAGTGGGTGCACAATGCAAAGTTTGGCGCCTTTCCGGTGTTGATGGGCGTCGACTTTGGGCATACCAGCCCTATGATTACCATTCCTATGGATACCATTGTGAAGTTGGACTCGGAGGGCGATGTCTTGGAGTTTCTGGAGCCGGGGGTGTGTTAGACGAGTGAGTAAGTGGATGGATGTATATTTAGAAAAAATGAAAGAAATAAAATGGGAAAAAGATTTGAAAATGGTGGTTGTCAACTTCTTTTTGTCCTTATTCATATACATATTTATATAATTATCTACAGACAGATAGACAGTTACATAGACAAACACTGGACAACCACAACACACCGCCTTTATTACCACTTCAGTTACCAAACAAGGGCAGCGAGTTCTCGATCATCCAGTTGATCCCCTCAGCCCGGTAGCTATCCCACTCAATATAGCTTCCGTTGACACTGAACACAATGCTCTGTCCCACGCCGCCCCCAGACGAAGCATTATACTGAGGCCAGGCTGGAAGGACGCCCGTGCTGTCACTGTCACTGTCGCTATCGATGTCACTGTCACAGGCAGTATCCTCTGTTGCTGCAGCAGCTGCTGCACCATTCGGGTCAAGTCCCGTGATGAAGTTGACCCAGGCATTGGACATGGCCTTGGCGAGGGCAGGGAAAGCAGCAGTGGTGTTGGCGAATGGGTCGGGCGCCGCATCATAGCCGACGCCTAGGGTGTTGTCAAAGACAAACGCGACCTCCTGGAAGTGAGTGGCGGCCACGTAATCGGGCACGCCGTTGACCGTCACATCGAAGCGGTAGGCCCACGAGGGGAGACCTGCGTTGAACCACGCGATGGATGCCCTGCGCCGAAGGTATCTATGATATACATGTCAGTACTTGTTTCTGTCTAGAGGAGTCATCGTTGAAAGGGGGGATGGGAACGTGTCGGTATTGAGACATACTGCATCACACTATGAACAGAGAGAGAGAGAGAATAGTTAGCAAGATGTGTTTCCATAGGAACCAGAGGAAGGATGGCAAAAGAGAGAGAGAAAGAAGAAGAAAAAGAAAACGTACAAGTCGCCAAAGAAGGCTCCCGTCCGGCGGTACTGCAGCCCCAGCTCAGTAGCCACCTCGTCACCAGGCACAATCACCGGGAACTTGTCGATAGAAGGGATCCCCACGGCCTGGATGTCAGGGTACAGAGTAAGGGCCTCGTCGATGATGCTGTCCATGGTACGACCCAGCAGCTCGGGCGCCTGGGCGCCAACGATGCTCTCCACAGCATACCGCATCTCGTCGTCCGTGTTGACGGCCGAGCCGTTGGGCCCCCTCGCAACACCAAAGGCGGTGCCCTCATCAGTGTTGCAGCCGATCATGATGGGGATCTGGGGGAACCGGCCGGCGGCGAGCTGGTGGATGGGGTAGTCGGCGATGAAGTCATGGTCGAGCATGGGCGGCCAGGGCGAGGTGGCGGTGCCATTGAGAGCCGCGTTGAGCTCCGCAAAGGGGAGGGCCTTGAGGCAGTCGAGGGAGGCGGTGGTGTTGACCGTGGCGGCGCACGACGTGTTGGACACAAGGCTGTTGTAGACACCCTGCATAGCATCGGTGGCGTTGAACCCGCCTGCGTAGCGAGGAAGAGTGCCTCCGAAGCCTGACTCGGCGATGGCAGCGCGGAAGAGGCCATCATCACGGCCTGTTTTTCTGTGTCAATAGTTTTCTTTTGCTTTTCCCTTTCCCTTTCCCTTCCCTTCCCTCTTGAGAAACAGGAGGTATCAAGAACAAAGGAGAAGAGCATGATGAAAACATACCATTATAAGCAAGAACCTGGGCATTGACGCTCTCGGCACCAGAACTCTCGCCCCAGATGGTGACCTTGGTCGGATCACCGCCAAACGCAGCGATGTTCTCATTCACCCAGCGCAGGGCCTGCCTCTGGTCGCGGAACCCGTTATTCGCAATCCCCGCGCTGAGGGCCTCGCTGCCGCTGAGGAACCCATACGCAGACAGGCGGTAGTTGAGCGAGACGGCCACCATGGGCGTGCCCAGGTCGACCGAGTTCTGCACGATGAACGACAGGTTGTACCGCCTGTCGGCGCTGCCTCCTTCGTACAGGCCGCCACCATGGATCCATACCGCCACAGGAAGCTCAGCCGTCTCATCGATCCCGGCGGGGCGGATCACGTTGAGGTAGAGACAGTCCTCGGAGAGGGTGTAGCCCGTGTCGTCGGAGCCGTAGCCTATGCAGGACGCTGGGTATACCTTGGCTGGCTGGGTGCCGTTCCAAGCTGTCGTCAGGGGCTGGGCGAGCTCAAACCGTTTGGCGGGCTGTATTTATCATAACAGACAACGAGGAGGAGTATGTTAGTAGAGTGCCAGTTGAAGAGAGAAGGAAGAGAAGAGTGAGGTCGAGGAAGAGGCAAGTTGACGAGAAGAAAAAGGACGATGACGAGGTCGGGACACAGGGGTATGTGTGTATGTACGCACCTCAGCATACCGCATGCCCAAGAAATAGTCTTGGTCATACTCGGTGCTATAAACACCCTCATATGAGCCATTCTTGACCGTTACTGTAGGCGCCGAGGTGGACCGCAGCACGGCCACGTCCCGAGGGTGGACCGCAGCAGCATGCACCTGAGAACCTGTGGCGAGCAGCGAGCAGCACGCCAGCAGGGTCTTGAGGGAGGAGGAGGAGGAGGAGGAGGAAGAGGAAGCCATCCTTTTCGTGCCACGAGGGTGGGGGAAAGGCAATGGAGGAAAGATGACGTTCGGTGGTGAGCCTGAAGGAGGGGGAGAGGAAGGAAACCCAAGAAACTGAACCGTACCGGTGTCCCAGTGTTCTTTATAATATTTCCCTCCGACCATTCTCCATCACGATCAATGGATCATCCATCATGGATCCTCCATCTCTTCTCTACACCCTCCCCACTCACTACCACTAGCTATGCCCTGGCCCTGAAGATCATTTTCTCCCCTAGCTCCTAGCTCCTAGCTCTACTAGTATTTCGTCGCCTTCTGCCTTCCATCTCGTGGTTTCCTCTCAAAAGACACCGGGTAGAGTAACCTAGAACATCCACCGTCTCCGTGGGCTAGCCCAGTTGCGCCCCGCGTGTTCTTCCCCACAGGCTACTTTTTGCATAAACAGGGGGCCCCGTGGGTATCTGCCGGGATGACCGTATTTTATTTTCTTTCTTCTTCTTGGGTGGGCATGACGTCGAGCCTGCTATGAGCTGTGCTGTGGGGCTACCTTTCGTATAACCGACCGACTGATGGAGTGCTGGTGTGCTGCTGGGTGCCGAAGCTGAAGCTGAAGGACGAGAGGGGAGAAGGAGGGGAGAGACGAACCTCGGGATGATCGTGGCCGTCTCCCCCTCCTCGATTTCAGATGACCTTCCAGGAAGATGTTCACTCGCCCGTTCAGAGTTGCTTTCTGCTGGTTCCCGACCAGAGTGCTGGCTCAGCTGGCCATGATGATCGGATGGGGTGGGATGGAATGTTCAGTGTCAACGTGGACTACCGGGTTTCCCCACGCAGGGGACAAAAGGAAAGCAGGACGAAGAAAACGGAAGTCGATCGCCCCATGCCAGTTCTTGCCTAATTGCCATAGCACATTTGGTCGGTTAAGCCTCGGTTGATTCAGCTTAGGGATGGGATCCCAGGTCTCGTGGCCTTGGCTCTTTCCTCCTGCACCGTCATCTTTCCCCGTCGCATTTCTCCTTCTTTCCTTCCTCGTGGCCCACTGAACTTGCTTTGGATGCATGCTTGGGAAGTAGTGATTTCTCACCTACGCCTTCCAGCAATGTCTTGTACACACACTACTTACAAACAAGTCAGATGTTTAGCAAGATGACTCTCGTCCTCACTCATCCTCGCCACATGCACGACCCCCGCCGGTATAGTGCATCGTGGATACCCTCAATCAACGAACGCGTGATGGATTCAATTTCTTCCCCAGTTAGCCCACCCCAAGGACATAAATTCTCGCCGGCATCGCAAACGATCACAACGAATTGGGACAAGTGGTGTCTCCGCTCTCGGGTAATATTCTGGCCGCCGTTGTCCGCTTCACGATGCCTCGTTAGGGTAGAGTCGAGGTTGACGGGTTCCCGGGTGGTATTTTCTGTGGGTGGCTACTGAATCAGGAGAGTGCCGTTATTGCGATCTGAGCGAGTAAGTAGTGGCAGCAGTATTGTGTCCATTCATTAACCTGAAAAGAAGTTCAAGAGAGGGAGACATAAGAAGACCCCCACTAGCTTACCCCAGGATAAAGCCTGAGTCTCCCCATAAATGTCGTTCGCCTCTCCATCATTTCCCCACACAATTGAATTGCGGAGAACTATGCATAGTGTATAGTACGACCACGACAAAACGAGACACCACAAGGGCGGGAGCCGGCCAGTCTGGAGGGAGAGCGGTGTGGGGAGACCGAGAGGCTGCCGAGAATGAAAAGTCGGTCCGATTCAAGATTGCCAGGAGTGGGAACTATACTCTAAGGCCTCTGTAACTTGTTTTCTTGCTCCTTGATTTGTTTCCTTTCATCGTCTCTGTTTATCTGTCTGTCTATTTATCCGAGTGGGCCATGATTATGCACATCCAGGCACATGATCAGAATATACCTCCAACGGGCATCTTTCTAATAGGAAGCTCTTGATATCGTACATGTCTGTTTCTTCCAGTGAATTCTCCCCAGCGCTCACATCACCGTTGGGCCTTGGATCAAGAGTCCTCTCCAGGGAAGCAGACAGAGCCAAGAAGTCGTGGTGCCACCGCATCAAAATCAAAATGGTCAAAAAACAACAACACGAGATTGAGCGATTTCCGCCGATACACGGAGACGGCGGGCATCACTCCACTATAAGCTCCTCCTGGGGTTACCCTCTTTGCGGTGACTAGGCGTACCATGCCCGCCCGCCTCACGACTTGCTCTGTTCTCGTTTTTTTTGTTTTTTTATTATTATTATTATTTTTTTAAATTTTTTTTTTTACAACGTCTCCATCATAATAGCACATACGATATTTGATCTTGGTCAGACGACGGATGGGCTGCTGCTTCTACTTCCTCTTCTTTTTTTTTATTACTCGCACGTCTGCCCGCCACTCGCTGGCCTCAGTGCTGTCCCCGTGCAAGTCCTCCCTGCCTCGGGCCGAGGGGGGCAACCGAAAAACAATCAACTTGAGGCAGAAATGGGATGAACGGGTCCTGCAGACCCGAGCAAATACGTTGAGCTGACTCTTGACCTCTCTCTTTTTGTCTTTTTTAGAGGTAAGAAAATCACCAACCCCCCCCCCCCCCTTTATTATCATTGTTCCTACAGGCTATCCCGAGTGTTTAGAAGGGAGCAGCGCTCACCACCCCCAACCCCTTCTTTGGTCTGGATCAGTTTCCATACTATTGTAAAGGTCAAAATGCATCATAACCTCTACAGATAGTATTCCGCCCCCTGTCCGCCCTCGGGTCGTCCTCCTTCACCCTTCCTCCGTCCTATCCAACGAACTTTCCCCCAGCTTGCCTCTGCCTGTACTGCCCACGAGCTCAGGATCCTCGGTCCTATTTCATCGAGTATCTATCTACCGGCGGTGCTTCCTACAGAGGGTCACTGTACTGCCGGTCGACATGGATCAAGAAAGGTTGAAACGAAACCCCAATAGGCGGGAAGAAATAACACACACACACACACCCCTCTTACATGGAGAAGAAGAATTCCTTCCTCTGGTCCGAGGAGGGGGCGAGAGACGCAGACGACGCACAGCATCAACCAAGAAAAGTCTTCCTCTGGTACGCATGCACGACACCACCACCAACACCACCATTATACTTGCTACTTCTATGTCCTCCTCCCCCTCCCTCCCTGCCTCCCTTCTTTTCTCCCCGCTCCGGAACATAATGAAGCTTGCCAACCTTTTCAACCATCGGCAGTTGAACCTATATTCTTCCCTTCTCCCCTATCCCTCCACCGGTCTTTCCCTCTCCTCTCCCCTGTAATTATCCTCTTGAGGATGCAACTGCCCAGCTTTTCCTATCCGTCCCCCGTGCAGCATTATATTACCACAAGTAAAAGATACACAGCCGCCACCACCACTACCACCCGGCCCACGCCCGGCCATACCTACCCCATTCGCTGGAGTGGTGACAGTCATCTCTGGGAGGGAGGGGGTCAGAGATGAGAGATGCGGCCGTCTTGGCGCCCTGTCGATCGATTCACGATGTTACGCTTCACCAACAACTTCGGTACCAAACTCTTGTGTCTGCTTGCCCTGTTTCTTTCCACCCTCCCCCCCCCCTCCTAATCCTCATCCCCCCCTCCTCCTTTTCCTGTTATGTCTCTATAGTTACGACCCTAGAAAATTTTGAAGAAGAGAAAGAGAGACCAAAAAAAAAGAAAAAAAAGAAGAAAGAAAAAAAAGAAGAAAGAAAAAAAAGAAGAAAGAAAAAAAAGAAGAAAGAAAAAAAAAAGAGAAAAATAAGAAAGGTAAAAAAGGGAACGAACCAAAACCAAATTCGCTAGATGATGTATGCTCTTTAATTAGTCTCAAGATTGTAGATGGAAACCCGGGGGATGACAGCAAATATGCCCGCAGCACGACGCTTCTTTCACTCGATGTGACTTCATTGTATGATGGGGCTAGGCGATCAAATAAGGGTCTTACTGTTTTCCTTTCCTGTGATTTATTTGGTTCAAGCTCTTCGAGAAGCGGCTAATTAGAGCATTCCCCCCCCCCCCTCAACCCCCCAAAAATTCCTTCCAGAGAAGAGGAGGGCAAAGTAAGCCGTATATTGTAGAGCAGACCGTAGAGCCTAAACTTAGCAAAGCAAAAGCGCTTGATCCTTATGCATGTGGGACATGCTTTGTATTTGGTAGTGTCTTCGAAACTACGGGCAGTCTCTGGTACAGTTGCTCCCGCCGCCCTCGGAAAGACCAAACTTCTCAAAACAACCAAAACACATGAGATTAGACAAGAAAGGCGGCATCGTAAAGCTCCTTATGATTTTGTTTTGCTAAAGCCTACAAACCAGGTCCTCTGGCTGATCGATTGAGTTATTTGCCCTTCCGCATATCGCTCTCGTCCCGGGTGGGGGAAGAAGAAAACCAAAAGGAAAAGGGAGGACAAGGAGAGGAGGACAAGGAAAGGAAAAGAACATAAAGGAGAGAACTAAAAAGATTGGTTTCCATATACTTGAGAGGGGTATCCTCTCCCTTTTCCTCCTCGCTTTCCAAACCAGTCCCAAGATACCCTTCACTCCAATATGTTATGCTTACAGAAGAGTACAATTGGGGAGGAGGGGATGTATCGCATTCAGATTGCTCAGTCCCACGGCTAATATGCCAAAGAGAGAGCAATCGAAGGTAGATAAAAAAAAAAAACTAAAAAAAAAAACTCCGAGACGCTGATGATAGATGTCGTGATATTTGAGGGCAAGACAGGAACGCAATAGGAAGCTGAACGAAGAAAGGAAATGTTGGTATAATACACGACCTCCCCGGCCCCTGTCTTGAATGGGCAGGGAAGATCTTGGGGAACAGGCGCTGTTAATCTCTGTGGGACTGGGACCCTTCTCTCCCCTCTCTAGGCTCCTGTCGGAGAGTTGAAGTTCTGTGGTGTGATGTTGGGCTGGAATTGGAAAGTTTGTGACTGTGGTTCGCCGAACTGGCTGAGGGTGCCGTTCCAGACCGACAGCTGATCTGGCGAGCGATTCCACGGGAACACGTCAGTCTGCGGCGGCGTCTCGAGCTTGAGGGTGGGAAAGTTCTGGCCCTGGCCCATAGAGGATGCCGGCAGCGTCGTGGGCACGAGAGACGGGGTTGCCGGCTCGCTCTCCACGTATCGAGGCGCGGAGAGCGACATGGGAAACTCCAGCTCGGATCCGAACTGCGACAGCCCCGGGGTGGTCAGCGCCTCGTCCGGCGTGACGTTGCCGCAACCAGTCTCCAGGAGGAACTTGGGCTGCGGGAACTGCTGGAAGCTGTGGCTGCGGATGCTGTTGAGTGGGCCGTCCCGATTGTAGTCAGATGACGAGGCTGGCGAGAACCCGAGGGCTTCTTCGAATTTACTCAGCGACAGCGACGCGGATCGCTGCTGGGAGCCCAGCCCTGAATTGTCGGCAGAGAGGAACTGCTGTTCAAATGTGGGGCCGACCGGTGACACACTGGACGATTCCTTGAACGTGGCCGCCCTCGCGGTGAGCGACGAGGACCTGGCGAGCTGCTCCAGGATGCTCGGGTCGAAAGAGCGTGGGGACAGCGGAGAGACTGGCGGGCCCGACTTGACTATCTTGCCCGAGAGAGGACCGGTGGCAGACGCAGCTCTCCTGATGGTTCCGAACATGTCACTTCGCCTGGTGCTCTCAACACCTGTCTTGGGGCCGTTTGAGAAGTCACGCAGCGCTGTCTGGTTGAGACGCTGGGGTGGCCTGATCTTCCTGCGCAGGGCGATACTTGCGCTCGGGCACACCTGGGTGCTCATCACTTCCCTCTCGTTGTCGAAAGCCGATGAGGACGGTGGGAACGTATCCGGAGACAGCGACCCAAAGCCAGGGAAGTCTGATATTTCACTCGTCCGCCTGACGGATTGATCTTCCATCTCGTCGTGGCCGATCATGTTGGTGGTGATAGTCGGTGTTCTTTGGGCCATGTATGAGTTCGAGTGCGGGAAGTACTCGGCGTGTTTGACCTCGCCGTTCAGGGCCCCCAGGCCAGACATCTGTCCGAGCGAGGAGTACTCAGACATGAGCTGGCTCTGGAGCGTCTCGAAAGAAGTTGAGTCCTGCGACTCTGGGTACGCATCTGGAGACGATGAGAGGAGGCCCTGGTGGCCTTCGAATGCCGTAGTTGGGAGTGATACGTCCAGGTCGGAGAGCCGTGACTGGGGCGAGTCCTGATGTTCAAGCTTGAACACCTGCTCCATCTCGCCGCTCCCCTCGACCTTGCCGCCGGCCCCGAGACTGTGGGCCATGGAGTCCTTGCTGTCATGGGCATGGGGAGAATAGTCCATGGTTGGATCCTCGTGAGCCGATGACATATCAGTCTCTGAGAAGTGGCCTGAAGGGGACTTGGAGATTTGTTTGCGGTCGCTCATGCTGTCATTATCGCTGCTCACGGCTTGGAGATCATCGTCCTCGTCCTCGTCGTTGTCGTCGTCATCTTCTTGCACATCGATGCCGGCACCTTCAGAGGCTGCCTTGTCTGCAGCCTGTCTGGCCTCATATTCCTGGACTCGGTGCATCTGTTTCTCCCGGGCCCTCCGGTTCTGGAACCAGTTCTGATGGCGTTTTGTCAGTGCAGGAATGAAGAAGGGTTGGGGGGGGGGGTGTGAACATACATTCACCTTGGGAACAGGGCATCCCAATTCTTCGGCCAGCTGCCGCTTGCGGTTGGTACTCGGCTTCTGGGTCTCGGCTGTAAAGACCCTCTCGAGCTTCTGCTTCTCCTCTTCGGAAAACCGCTTGCTGCATGCAATGGAAGCATGGTAGAACTGGGCGTTTTCTGGCTGTTGCTGGTGCGGATGTTGGTGGTGTTGTTGTTGTTGTTGTTGCTGCTGCTGGTGCTGTTGCTGTTGCTGGTGCTGCTGTAAGGCAGAGGAGAACATCTTCACAGATGGGTGTGCAGGGTAATAGCGGAGCCCCTGGGATTGGAGCATCAGATTCAGAGCAGTCGTACTATTCTGCTGGTTATGTGGCATCATCGACAGAGCAGCGAGGTTGGATGCTTGAGGTGGCACCTGTTGCCACATCGTCACTGGGTTCTGATAATGAACCGCCCCTATCGAATCCAAGCCATGGGGGTTCGACTTGACAGTACCAGGAGAAGGCTGGCCTGAAGCCATCGTCGCGGAGGGCCGGTAGTGCATCGCCGGTGTGGTGTCCAGAGAATGTGGCCCCGTTTGTCCCGGCAGTGAGAGGGACCGTGAGGTAAAGTCGTGGTCTGACAACCCACGATAACCATGCTGATAAGTCTTGTCCCCCATGCTGCTTCTTGTCCACTCTAGAGGTTTATGGTTGAACAAGAGCGAGCCGGATGAAAAGGTCCTGGGTTGGGGTCTGGGTTCTGTGGTTTTATATATCAAGACTCGACTAAAGGAGGAGCGAGAGACTGTCCATCCAAAAGCACAGAACAGAGAGGAGAGCCGGCGTGTTGACGTCTGAAAGCGAATGGGCCTGGGAAATTCTTCTTTCTTAATTGAGTCCTGGAGGCAAACCAAGAGATATGTAGTCGACAACAATATGATCTGAGTTTTGGAGTATACCAAAAGCCTCTTTGGATGGTTCCAGGGGAAAACCAAGAAAGAAAAAACAGGCCAAGAAGGAAAAGACGAGATAAAGAGCGTAGTTCAACAGTGTGCGACAGGCCCCTCGCCGGGCGATGATTGCAAGAGATGGGCTGTGGCGTAAAGGAAGATCCAGGGGCCAATGTGTCGACAGTGGGAGACCTCGAGGTTTCGCGACGAGCAGAAAGCAGAAGTAGAGAGGCCTTTGTCGTATAAGAGGTCCTATGGGTGGGAGAGGACAGGTGAGACACAAGCCGCCGACGAGTCGTCCAAGGAGATGACCAGACAGGGACGTGAAGAGTAGTTCTGGGAGGGGGAGTTCCGCACGAGAAGTAGTTGACGAAGGGTGCAGCGAGCCAGCAGGCTCAAGGTCGTAATCAGGAGCGATGGGAGCAAGGAAGGCCCTGTGCGATGCAGCGGGTGCTTGGGTCCCTGGCTTCCTGGGGCTGTGGATTTGGGATGGGCATGGGAAGCGCACACCTGTTTGTACGGAGTACATAGCGTGCCATAGCTGTGGTGGGGTGGGTTCGGGGCTGGGGTCCACAGTTGCAGTCCACAGATCCAGTCGGCCGGACAGGGGTGAGACACCCGGGTGCAAGGAACAGGATGAGATGGAGGACGAGGACATGTACTATAGTACTACTATGGTACATGGTGGTGGTGGAGGAGGAGGAGGAGGACGACTAGGACGACGACGAGATGGTGGCTGCAGAGCAAGGGGGGGGGGGCCACAAAAAAAAAGAGTGAGAGGTGCAGTTGACTGAGTTGGTCCCCGCTGCCGCTGTTGTAGTACATAATAGTTGTACTATGGTACTCTTCCATGAACCGACGACGGTCGTACATGGCTCGCCGCCCTGTTCTTCTCGTTTTCCCTTTTCCTTTCTCACATTGCAGATGAGCGGACCCCTTTTGTCCCAGCCATGGTCCTTGATCTTGGATGGCAACTCGCATTCGCTAGAGGGGAGGGATGTAGCTGTATTTTCGCCGGCCTGTCTCTGGGCCGTCAAGATCTACCTACTATCCTTTAGCGCTGCCGTCACTTGCTAAGGAGAGATGGCGTCGTGCAATGGTCCTGCGGCGCAGGGGTAAGTAAGGTTGTCATGGCTGCTGCTGACGAGGGAGCCTACCTCGGGGCCGCCTTGTACCTGAGAGGAACTGGCGTTTACGATATGTCGATTGCGGCCCCCCCCTCTGTCATACCCCCTCCCTCAGGGCTCGATGAGTTCAGATCAGGTGGGATCAGGTGAGGTGTACAGTCAGGTAAAACGAGATGAGGTGAGGCGAGGCGAGCGCAGCTTGATACCGTTGCTGCAAATTACTTGTCTCTGAAAGCGCAAAGCAAGGGGCGATTGAAAGCGGCCGTGGCGACGAGCGATGGATGGTTTGCGGGCTGCAGCAAATGGACCACAGCGCTGCTGCTGCCAAGCTGCAAAGCTGAACAAGAAAACATAATGGTGGTGGTGGTGGTGGTCGCTGGTGAGGGTGGTCAGTGCTTTGATGTGTGTGTGGGGGGGGGGGGGGGAGGGGCGAGGACGAGGGTGGAGGGTTGTCTCTGTCTTTACTTTTTCTTGCGTGCGTAAGAGGCGCGTACATGCGTGTACTGTACTCGTCGACGATGGTATGTCTGTGTGTCTTTCTCTCCTCTCTAACCTAACGGCTGTTGTTGTCCTTGTCCATATTGCTGGCCTTGTTGACTGCCGATATTCATCTGCCGTCGACCACTGCTCATCGTGTTTTCGTCGTCCATGGTTCACGGTATCCAGACAAGAGAGGTGGTCGCATGCAGGTGCCAAAGTCTTGTCATGCCATGCCTTGGCGTACCATCACCGTCCAAAGTCCCCCTTTCCCCCACTCGATGTTGGCCCCTTCCATAGCATCATGTGGCATCCTTCGGATGAGACGGAGGCGGCCATAGGGCGGTAGATGAGATGAGAATTCGGCAGAGGGGCCGAGACGCAAAGGAAGTCCTGTCTGTCTGTCTGCCAGGCTTTGTCAAGGAGACATAATTTTTCGATGCCAAGGTACGGAAGGGTACCTGAGGAGAACCCGTCAAGGGGCCCCCTTGCTTCAACCATGGTCCTGTTCCTGGATCAGGCCCAGCAAGGGACTACCCCCTCCCCTCCTTCGTCCCCCCTCTCTCGGAATAGTACTAAGATACGCAGTACTGTATTTCACAGCGGAGACAGGCCTGACCTAGACATGGACCCTTGTCCCTGGGGGCCCAACCTAAACCCAGGACCCATGTGCTGGGATGGGATGAAAGTGGATGCGGCGGCGGCGTCCCCAGCTTTCCTTTGGTTGGCCCCTCCTTTTCTTTTCTTTTCTTTTTCCGCTGCGTGCGTGAGTTGCGTGTGTCTCTGCCATAGTATCAAGTGCCATAAATACCATACCATCGCAGTAGGGTGCGGGTGGGTGTCTTGGTGTGTTGAGTGCATGTGTTCTGTATGTCTCATTTCTTTCTCTCTCTCTCTCTCTCTCTCTCTCGCTCTCAGTCTAGTTTTTTTTCTTCGTGTGTGTGTGTGTGTGTGTGTGTGTGTGTGTGACAGACAGCCTTGAGTTGATAAACGCTCGATAAGGCTATGCATTTGCTGCATCCGCAGTGCACTGGACAAAATGCTGAATTTTTGGGGGGTCTGTGGTGTGCAGAGTCAGGGCTCGCGCCGGCCCAATCAGGCTGTCCTGTTCCCAAGTCGAAGGGGGCCAGCATATCCACCTCATCCAGGAACGACAACATGAGTGGTCGAAATGGTCCCGATCCCACCTCGAGGGTTCGAAGCGATTGAGGTGGCCAAAGCGGTCAAGGTGGTCATGGTGGTCACGGAGTGTTTTTGGTCTTCTCCCTTTGTGGGTGCGTGCCTGTCTGTGTGTGTGTGAGTGAGTACGTGTGTGTACGTGTATGTGTCTGTCTCGCATGCATGCCCTGTGGCGTCGGTGGTGATGACTTTAGCGAGCACAACTCCATTCCCATTTAGGATCTTGACTGCATAATGGCCACGACAGCAAGAGCAATGTTCGACGGGCCGGTGTCAACGAGAACACCCCGTCGCATTGGACCCTCAGGCAGGAGGCGAGAGGATCCTCTCCTGCGACCGCGCCTTCGTTCGCTTGTGATTCATGTTTGATGATGTCGTCATGCTAACACAGAGAGAGAGAGAGCCAGGCCATGCGGAGTGGAGAGGTTGAAGTGTTACCCAGCGGATACCAGGGCCGGTCAGAGGGACGCCGCAGGTAGTAGCAGCCAATGGACAGAACACGCCACAAGGTTTGGTATGTGCATGGCCCTGGCTGTCTTTCTGTCCTGTGACTTGTTGTGGTATGGCGTGGATGCATGCTATGGTTCAATATGGTATCTTATGAGATGGTTTGGTATTAGTATCTGGCACGGATCGATCAAGTGGCCTTCTCGTCTTCTTGCTGTCGGTGTCAGTATATGTCAAGGTGTCTTTTCTGTAAAGAAAAGAGTGTGTGTATGTGTGCGCCAGTTGCTTGGCCCTGGCTTGGCTTCTGGTTTGGATGCAGGAGTTGACAGGTCATGTCGTGATTACGGGTGCTAGAAGAGGATGGCAAGAGACACAAGCGAGGCTCCCAAGTCACCTCGCGGAGCCTGCCGGCCCTGGCCTGAAAGAGAACCACAGGGAAGGTGGTGGCCCAGAAAGTGAAGAAACCCAAGGGAAGGTACCCTTCCAGGAAAGTGCCAGGTCAGGTGCTCCAGGTACTGTTACGGTACAGGCACCTTTTGGGGGATGGACGCCGAGAGGGCCATGCTACCAACATGTCCACCACGGCCCCATGGACTAGACCCCATGTATTGCCTTGCGAAGTTCAACCAACGCACACCAAGCACACCAACCCCAACCCCGACAACTCCATCTTAGGTTGTTCCTTCCCCCCCCGCCCCTCCTCACAATAAAATAGAATAAAATCTGAACACCCGACGGAAGCTGAGGGAAACGGGTAGGCTTACGGGCGGTAACCTGTCGCTACTCGAGCTCTTTTCAGGCACCCGTTCCAGGCACTTCAGGGGCGTTCCTTGGCAACCCTCCAGGCGTCTGTGCCTGCATTTCAGCGGATCGGACCTCGGGAGATCTGCACGCTGCCCGCAGCCAAGTCCTTCCAGTAGGTTGACAGGCTCTGAGGCGCCGTCAGTCGCTGCCGCTCAGGGTTGCTCCTGCTGCTTTTTGCTCCTGCTCCTGCTCTGCTCACCCCTCCGAGTCGTTCCTACCTCTTGAACGATGGCACCTCTGCTATGGCTACTACTGCTGTACTCTTAAAAGTGTTGGGTGTTGCTTTCTCCCCTTTCCCACGACCTCCGACCAAACAGGCAAGCCGAACTGCGATCAACCCCCAAACAGCTCAACAATTGTTCCTCCCTCTCGTCATCCGCTGTCTATGGTACAATGCATGCATGAAATGCAGCCAGTGTCTTGCATAGGCTATGCAGAACCATCAGCCTTTATTTCGTACTTACTCTTCTCGCCCCGTCCTTGTGTGCGCGATATGCTGGTCAGCAAGCTGCTTCTCAGCGTCAGCGTCAGCCGTCAGCCTGCACCAACATCAACACCATCTTCACTTTTTCCGAGACGAGGAGGAAGTGGTGGTGGAGGACTTGCACAACGGCACAATTTTCATGATCATACACGAGAAAACAGGAAGAGAAGGCTCTTGTTCAGCCGTCTGGTCTCTGCGCTAGGTTGTCGCTAACGCAGCTCCCAGGTCTTAGCCCTATATGCCCTGCCCGATCCCCCTCCTCCCCCGGTCGTTTGCCCATCGTGGCAGTCGTCAGATGGTGTAGACGGACGGCCTGATCGATCGACTGACAAATTCGACAAACCTTCCCAAGGCTGGGCCCCTTTCTTTCCCTCACCACCACGCCAGGCCTGTCTTCTTCCCACCATCCATCCAACCAATCCACCATTCTCGGCCCGCCTTCAAATTCCCCAGACGCAACCGACCACGTGCCAGCCTACAGTGAAGCCTCGGCTCCAATATCCCTGTACGAAGGAACCCTCGCTGCAGCTTGCTTCGCACCCATCCAACTCGGGGTGGCGAGGCACCCTCCACAGTCTCGACTCGACTCTGACCTTCTGTCACTACCACAGCACTATAGACACACCAACAACAAACAGGCCTCATTCCATCCCCCCCCCCCAAACCAACCTGCAAACCATTCTGTTCGCGTCGTGATGGTGCTTATGAATGGATGACCAGCAGCAAATATTCAGACCTGATACAGCCAGACCGAGACACAAGGACGCGCACGCACGCACACTTATCGGAGCGATGGCGACTTATTCTTTGTGTGTGTGTGGGACGCATAGAGACGAGAGACACAGACAAGCAGACAGACAGACGAGTGCGTGATCATTTCCTGCCGGCCAGCACGGAGTCGACGTCTCGGCCCCGGCGGGTCCACACTCACCCACCTGCACTGAGTGGTCCGTGCCACCCCATGCCACAGCGTTACACTGCTTCCGCATGAAAACCTGTTCCTATTTATGGGCTCAACTATAATTTCCCAGCTGTAAGGAGCTAGGGTCCTTTGGCGGCCCATACTTCCGCACAGCGCCAGGTCCTGCTCACTGGCGTGTCTCCGAGACCGCTCACGGCGCCGAGGAGGGTAGGATACCTCCTACTACTGTTACTACTACTACTATAGAGGTCGCTATTCTCACCACCAGCGACCGGTCTGCTGAACCAGCCAAGCACAACGACCCAATCCTTCTAGGCGCCGTCGGAGTCTCGTTGGTGGGCTGGACACGAGGGCGGCTCTACCAATTTTCCCCTTCCCCAGGGAAGCTGCGGGCTAGAGTTCTAGTGTGGAGGGGGAGGGAAAGAGACACAACCAAGGGACATCTATACGGAACGGCGTCTCAAGAACCCCAGTGGCCGACGAACCAGGGATTGAGCTGACTGAGATTGCTCACACATCCAACCCAATCCATCCACCCGTTCATCCATTCCCCAAGCCGATATCCACCAACTGATATTGGCTGGCTCTCGGCTTTGGCAAGACGCCGACCGACCCCCGACCGCATCTTGGTTTTTTTCTTCCACCGTCCTTCTTAAGGGTCCCTTTCTTAACAGGTGTATTATTGCATGGGGCGTGACGTACAAAAATCTCTGTCCCCTGGGCACTCCTCTGCAACAATGCCCACAAGATCAAGTGCCGTTGCAGAGAATGCGGTTCGTGTCACATTAAGCGACCACAGCGCCCCTCTCCGGCAATTCGTGGGCAGTTTGCCCCAGGCTCCAGGGTGCTTTGCCGCTGAAGGTCGAAAATATTCAATATGCCGACCTCACTCTTTGGGCCAGTTAGGGTATATGCGCCCGGACCAGGACTCTACATGACGTTGCCCCCTCCCTGAACTGTCGGTCGCGTTCTCCTAATCAGACAAACCGATGCGAATACGATGCGGATTGATAGGTTCTTCATTTTCTCTCCTCTGTCGACGAGATTCCGACTATATCCTCGCTGCAGCATTTCGGGTCTGCACGTCAAGCTAGTCTGCTGCCCTTGCATTGGCCACCCCCTGGCCTACCACTGCCATCACCTGTATCTGGCACCTCTTCCCCCTTCGACAGCTGCGAGAGCTCTGCCAACTACGTGCGGTGACAAGATGGGCTGGATCTTCCACCAACCAACCGCCGCTCCGACATGGCCAAGAGGTGCGGCTTCTATGCATTCCAAACTTTCCGATCAGAGGCCCCCCCCCCCGCGCAAAGGGCTCCTACACCATTGAGCTAAGCTTATTCTAAATCCGACCGCAACTGGTCAACGTCTCTCTCTCTCTCTCTGTGTGTGTGTGTGTATGGTGTGTGAGAGCAAGTTTTTGTGTGTGAGTGTGTGTGTGTGAGAGAGTGTGTGAGTGAGTGCGCGCGCGCGCGTGCCTATGGATGCGCCGGTGCTACCACGCAATCTAAGGTGAATACGAACTAGCACGGCACAGAATGGACAGGACCCATTCCAGGGATGGCCTCCTGGGAGCAGCCGCCCTAGGTGATCTACCTGTACCACCTAGGGCGTGAACCGCCCACAGGAAGCGGCGGACTCGTGCGGTATGGTATGCAGCAAGCATGCAGATGTGAGGGGCTCGCCGCGTGGTCTGAGACTATCGAGCTTGGACACAACACACACAGAACAATAGGCGGCCACGAACAGACGAGTTGGTGTCCGGATTCATCAGTGCAAGTTCCTCCTGGGGAATCATTCGCTGTTGAGGCCACCCCGGGGGGAAACATAATTCTTCTCAAGGACTGACCCAGAGTTATTTTGCTCCCCCCCCCCCCCCACATGCGTCTGATCTTGCGGCCCTAGCCGTTTCCGCGGGATGGCTTGGATCCGACAACGTGGGTTCGCCTGACAAGCCAAGATTACACACCCAGTAACGATCAGCCCTCGTCGTCCTCCTCCTCTTCGTCCCCCCCCCCCCTCCACCCAAGACCCAAGACCAAGACCAGCATAGCCGCCTGCACCGCGCAGAATACGGGAAGAAAACAAGAAAAAGGCTCGACACTTGATTGTGCACAAGGCACAAAGTTATGCTAAATATCCGTCTGCTGCGAGACACCACCAGGGCGGGCACACAAAGAGACAATCATTTCAGCTGGGCTCTGCAGATCATGACTCTTCTGAGGCCCAGCCCACTCACCTCGGATCATTTAGCTCGTACATACGGGGAGTCGCAGCCGCGAACCGAGAGATCTCGTCAGGTCTGACATATCCGGATCTGCCCAGGGGCCTGCCCTGGCACAACAAAACTTACAACAATGTTTGTCATTCCCCCAGGAACTGACGTGGTCCTCGTGTCTGTTTATGCTGGCCATCATCACCCGGGAAATTCGGTGGGAAAAGGAGAGCGGGAAGAAGCAAGGCCTCGGACAAAATCCAGGGGGGTTCCCATCGGCACCGCAGGCCGTGTTAATCGCCGGGGGGTTGCCACGTGTAATTGACGAGCCGCCTTGCCCAAAGAGCTCAGTCTGGAGCGGGAATATACTGCAATGGTAGTACTGTGGTACTACGAGGTGACCACCAACGAGGTACGATGTACAGTACTTGGAGGATACCTCTGCGTGTACCAGGCTGGGCTGGGACTGACAAACCTTGGACCGGGGAGGGGAGGGGGTGGTCCAGCCACGGGCCCCCCCCCTTCAGGGGTCCCTTGGGCAGAATATTGCAGGTTCCTGAATGCACAGACACGGCTCATTTAACCTCTTTTCGTCTCTCTGCGGCCCCCCCCCCCGGCCCCCTCCCTTCTTCTCCCCTTCCCCCAAAGGGCGAAGGCTTTCTCTCTCTTGTCAGTAAGCAAAGCGCGGCTCCCAGCCGCCTCACCTCCTTAAGGAATCGATCATGCAGATGAGCGAACCACCTTGTCACCATAGAAGGGCGCTAGCTCTGGTTCGTGAGCACCTTGCTGCAGGACATGCGGAGGATCGTGGTCTTTTTCTCTTCTCCCTCTCTTCTTCTTTCGTGGCCTCTTGTTCTTTTTATTCTCCCGAGAGCGAGGCCAAGACATGCACGCAGGACGCAGGACGCATGTTGCTGCAGCAGACTGGACTTGCGTTTCGGGAACCCCATTCGGCCATGTCGAGAGAGAGAGAGGCCTTTTTTGTACCTATCTCTTTTGTTCTTTTCTCTTCTCGGGAGGGGGGTCTGGCCAGCGGAGTTCACGTTGCATCCCACCGACGAGGTCCGCCCCGACCTTGGCCCTCCTTTGGGCTCACACACAACCTCGAAATGGCAACTTGCGTCACGAGGCGGGCGTAGCGCTGTGTCTCCCCCCCTCCACCTC
This sequence comes from Cryphonectria japonica, assembly GCA_014851275.1. Classification (NCBI taxonomy): domain Eukaryota; kingdom Fungi; phylum Ascomycota; class Sordariomycetes; order Diaporthales; family Cryphonectriaceae; genus Cryphonectria; species Cryphonectria japonica. The sequence continues at coordinate 285,186 of JACWTT010000043.1, forward strand.
CCTGCATCTGGCCCTACCACAGTAGAGATCATCTCTTTTCCCTCTCTCCTGATTGGACCCTGCCCGCCCGTCCCAGTGGCTATCTGCAGGCTGAGGCTGCTTTTTTGTTTTTCCCCTCCTCCCCTCCTGATCCGTTTTCTTGCTTTTTTTGTGTTGTTTAGGCGGCACGCCACTCAGCTTGTGACTGGCTCTGTGTTGCAGCATACGAGGGCGGCTCTGATGCAGATTCCGCCCGTGCTGCTGACGCTGCTGCTGTTGCTGCTGCTGCTGCTGCTGCTGCTGCTCCTCCCTCCACTCCCACCCTCCTCCTTTGGACCGATCTGTGCACTGTGGTACGCTGGTCGCTGCTGAGAGGTCGACGAAAACGACAACCCCCCTGGAGCGATCATCACTCGTACTATGTACCTGCCGCGCTGACGATCGCCATGGGGCCGAGAGAGGACGGGGGTCCAACCTTGTTTTTTGTTTCTTTTGGGTTCTGTTCTTGCTGATCTGAAAGACGCGCAGCCTGGGGCCGAGGAGGACAGGAACCCCTCGGCTCGACTCCCGTATTGTGAACACGTCAAGGAGACGTTGGGGAGGAAGCCGTCTTGGGTCCGGTCCTCTCTCCCCCAAACGCGCTCTCTGAAAAAACACGACAATCTCGGTCCGTGCCGTTGGGAATCACCGGGGACCTCAGCTATCTATCGACGTTGCCCACGTCGCCGACCATCGTGTGTCAGGGAAGACAAGATGTCTTTCGTCATGTCTCCGCCCCCGGTTGTGTCACCAATAACGCCTCTCTCTCTCTTCTCTCTCTCTCTCTCTCTCTCTCTCTCTCTCTCTCTCTCTCTCTCTCTCTTGTTTTCTCTTGTTGAGGGGAGGAAGGGGGGGGGGGTACACACTACGGTACCATTGGCTTGAATGGGGCAGAAAGAGGGTGGGTGGCTACACGCGACCTCGCTCAGAGGTAAGAAGGGCTGGCAGGGCGGCTCTACAATGTCTCTCGCTTGGTGCTCAGTTTTCAGATGCCTTTGTGCTCCCAGTGGAGAATCCTCCGCGGACTCCGCCGCGGTACTTGACTTTTATTCTTATTTTGATATATACATCTTGTTCTTCATGAAGCACGACTTATCCTATCCCCACCGCGGCCTGTGCTGACCCGTCGGGACCTGACATGATAGGGCTTGGGCCATCAGTAGATCAGATCTCGCCGAGCCGCGGCCTGGAGAAAGACATAGACACAAGAAGTCAGCGCAACAGAGAGAGAGGAGGGGACAGGGGGAAAGCAGTCAGGTGATGACACTTTGGTGTCGCCGCCCGGGTTCTTTGTTGGGAAGGACGGAAATGACGATGATCCAAAGGTGCAGTAAAAGAGGAAAAGGGCTTTGAGACAGGTCTCGTAAAAATGGTCCGAAAAACAAAGCCACGTCCAGAGAAGATAGGGGACCGCGGCGAGAGAGAGAGAGAGGGAGAGTGAGTGAGTGAGTGATTGATTGATAGTGTGCATGCATGCGTGTGTGTGTCTGTGTATGTGAGGGGAAAAGGACATCAAGACTGCCCTGTCCTACTGTATTACGTGTTCCGCTTCTTCCTTACCTGCTTGCGTGATACTATAGCCCTCCCTCTGTTCTCTTCTTGCTCTCGCCAAGTCGCCACCGCTGTGGGTCGGCGATCCTACGTGTGTGGGTGGCGCCCGGCTGGTAGAGGGTCCGAGAGCGACGGCTGAAAGAGCGTTGACGTCGTGGAGTTGGACTGCGCGCGTGAGCAAAAAAATGAGGAAGAGGGAGAGAGGGGAGAAACAGAGACAATGACAAAAAGGCCAAGAGCTGAAGGCATGGGGGGGAGGGGGGTTGGGATGATCACGCACCAACGTTCGGGCCATCGTAGTAGCTCCCGCGTCCCCATCCCTCGGAAGCGCCTGTGCTGGTGTCAGTGGTGATCATTGCCATCCATCAGATCATCATCATCATTACCATCATTATCATCATCATCATCATCATCATCCACTTTCCCAACTATCGTGCCACGCGTACCATGGTGAACGGGCGGTGATACCCTTAATCCTATTGTGTGTGTGTGTGTGTGTGTGTGTGTGTACCATAGTATAAAGAATATAAATAAATAAATAATAAATAATAAAAAAACCCACTTTTGAATACTTGTGTCCTTTTATCCCGACCCGCACTTGACTCTCTTTCCCCAAGCCAGCCAGCCCACTTTACTATTTCCTCCCCACAGCGGCTTCTTCCTTTCCCGAGCCTACGCTCCGCAACTTTGTCTTTTTGTGTTCTGGACCTTTTTCTTTTGGATGATGCCTGATAATGAATGATAACCATGATGCAGCACGAGATGATCGGATTTTTTTTGTTCCTCCTCCCCTCTTTTTGGAAAAGAATCCAATGTGTCGATCTCTTTGTCTCTAGTGGAGTTGACTCCATGTCGCTTACCTTTCGGGGCGCAGATGTTCGCTCCCACCCTTCTTTTTTTTGTTCGTCCGTTTGTCCAAGTACTTGTTCACGGAACCCACTCCCTCTCCTCCCCCCCCCCGGCCCCGTCTACCACACACTTGACGAAGAGAGAGGGGGGAGAGGGGTTTTCCAACGTTATCTCTAATTGTTGATTTGTGAATCCTCATATGTGGGAAAGGGAGGGGGGGGAGGTGGTCGATCCTTTGTGTGGGTTCGATGAGCTTAAATGCTTGTCAGGGGGGAGGGGGGGGGACAATAGAGGCAGATGAACCTTGGGAGAGAGGGAAAAGAGGGGCGTAGGAGGATTAAAGATCAAAAGTGATCGGCGCTGTTGTTGTCTCCCTCTTTTTTTTGGAAGAAAAAAAAAGTTGACAGGGTTGAAAGATGAAAAGAATATGATGAGAGAGTTAAAGAGAGAGAAAAAAAGAAAGAAAGAGAGAAGATCTGTCACCTTTTCTGCACAGGATCTGTCAACTTTCTGCAGGGCTGGCTGTGTATGTGTCCATCACCATCTCATTCTCACTTCTGAGGATTTCCCTTCATCTCCAGGTATCTCATGCGTGTGTCCTGACCATTGTTATCTTTTTCCCCCATTTCCACTCCCCGGCTGGGGAACCCTTTTTCTTACATGCCACACACAAAAAAAAAGAAGGTTTGCTGAGGGGGACGATCTTCAGTCAGAAGCTTATTCGGACGTCTGTGCTGTTGAAGTCCTGGGGGGGAAAAGCAAGGGTGGATCTTTCTTTGTTTCTTGTCGTGATCTTGTTATGGGATTGGGTTTTTTTTTTCCTTTTTTTTTGGGGCTTGGGTAGTGACTTGTGGTTTTGTTCTATACCCTTTTTTTTTTCCTTCCCCTCTCCCTCTCCCTCCCTTCTTTCATTCTTCTCCCTTCTGCTGGGACGAGATAATTGAAGAGTAGAAGAAATAAGCTTTCACAAGATGGATAGAGGGGTGGTATTCATTTACAGGGGAAGGGAAGGTTCGCTCCGCTGGTGTGTTTTCTTCTTGGCCGATTCATCATCTTGGTGTGTGGCATGTTCGTAGGCTCTCACGCTCGCTCCCTCACATACACACAGATAAACCAAGGGAGGCAGGGAGGGTTTTCCTCTCTGTCCATCTTTGCGAGATGGTTTTGGCTGGCTGCTTCAGTACCTACATCTTGTTTTGCCAAGCAGGGATGCTTTGGTGAGTGTTTTGGTAGTGAGTTCTTTGTCGCCTCTTTGTTTGGTTTTTTGGTACTGAGTGAGTGGACTGGGACTTGCTTTTTTGGTTCAGAATTGAGAAAACTACAGCTGCTGAGTTCACTCCCGTCTGTTGTAATACGACGAAGGGGAGGGGAAGGGGTATACCGTCGGAAGGGTTTGCTCGAAGTGTTGCTCTTTTTTTTTGTTCTTCCTCCGTTTTCCCCTTCTTGGTAAGGTTCCAGGTTGGTGAGGACTTTCTAGGTCCCAGTCATCAAGTAGGATCTTACTATAGAAGTCCACCCGGCTGTATATCTTTGCTTTTAGCGGGGAGATAGAAATTGGATATACTTGATGTTTTGTGTGTGCGTGTGTGTGAGAGGGGGAGAGGGAGGGAAAACTGACTATTGCTTCCCTCGGGCCTGGATGAGAGCTGCTGGATGTTTCATATCCTAGACTTCAGGAGCGATGAGAACACAACATACTCCTTTTAGGAGGTAGAAGGCGCATAGGAGCAGTCTGCTCAAGGTGGATTCAGCTCTGGTAGAGCATCATAGGAAGGTTGGAGTATACCGAAACGCTTGAATAGGACGAGAGAGAAGATGGGATATTGTTTCACCTTTTGTGAATCCTGGCCATTAAAGAGTGTATTCCCTTGTATATGTACGTTGGAAGGGCCTCAATAGGTCAGTGCAAGATGATTGTGTAAGCATGAGAAAAGGTTTTAGGTATCAGTGATGAGAAGAAGTAAATGTGATTAGGTCAATGCCTGATAAAGTGAAGATGGTTTGCGCTCTTCTGTTTGTGTTGCTTGTTCCCCGAGTGCAATATCAGCGCAAGGAAATTGAAATTGTTGAGAGTTCTTGTACTTTCCTCTCTTCTCCCTTACTGGAATTCCTGACAGGCCATTACCCTTGCATATCATCTCCAGCGACCAGAAAGGAAGTATCTTCAAATTGTTCTACACCTGATACCTCCGCTCTAGCAATGGCACCGTACTGATCGTCACGACACCAGGTGCCCCTTTCCCTTAACCTCCTTCCTACGGCCTTCGCAATCAAAGTCTCGGGCCACTTACTCGCATTGAAACTGTTAAACCACAGCTTTTCGTCAATCTCACGTCCTACTCTTCCACAGTTTGAACCTTGCTCAAGAGTCGGCCCTGCCGGCTTTATCCTCGATCAATCGCGCTGTATGCTTCATGCTCGACATTGCAGAATTTATAAACTCTTGGAATAAGAGAATCTCACATGGGAAATGCTCCAGGGCTGCTCTCTTTATACTAGTCCGTTAGAACACTAGAGCCTCGACTGGAGACACCAGGATCAGAACTTGGCAAAGAGGTTGGTGTTATATTCATCCGGCCATGGGAACTGCCTTTCCGAGATATCGTTCGACCAGCCCCGGGCCTCGCCAGTTGCTATTCTTCTGGACAAACGAGACCTAATGTATAGGGTCTTTGGCGTTAGATAAACGTCTGTGCATCGCTAATTTAACACTCAACGGCGGTTTTTGTTGTAAAGATGTGTCAGTATGATAGGCGTTGCCTGAGATGTATGTCACGTAATTCGGACATAATGTACGTCTTTTGTAATGTGGGTTCGAGGAAGCGTCTTGGACTGTAATAACATAATGGGCAAATACAGTGCTGCAAGGTCATATCAGCGGTCTATATATGTCCGGGGCCGTATTCACTCTTTCTGAGCAACAGGTTGTGTTTCCAACGCTTACAAGCCTCAGTTCCTACAAGCTTTTCTTTCGCGTGCCTCAGCATACTTCATTTCTGGCCGTTGTAAGAAAAAGCGACGGTATCATGTTCAGACTCCCTCTTGCGGCAACATCTGGCGGCAGTGGAATGCCGTCCAGTTGCTTTGTGCGTAATATTTTGAGTCTGGCACGGCCCTGAGATGAGAGGCCCATGATTTTAGACACAAGCTTTCTCTAATTAGTCTTTCTCTAATTAGTGTAGTACATATAACGTATACCGGAGTTCATCGAGCCTTCTCAATGCACCTAATGACAGAAAGAAAACCAACATAAACGCCCTTTTATCTCATGTTCCAAGCCCCCCCCCCCCCACCCAATCCCCCAGCCCGTAATCCAAGACCAAGACAGCACTATACCGGAGATTATTATGATCAGCTCCCGCAGGTCAAACTACATGGTGCGGACGTTCCACAGAGACAGACAAACTAAAAAAAAGTGACCTTCTAGCTGCTGTCGGTGTCGACCTCGGAGCCTTGTGTGATGTAGCACCAGGTCCCCGAAAATGACAAGATCCCCACACATTGTACCCTCCCATCGATTGTCCTGCCTCCTTGACAAATACATGTCTGGAATCCAGGAAGATGACAGCTGAGACGAGGTGTAATCATATCACAAAGACACAAAGGATCGGTATTTACCCCCCCCCCTCCCCCCAACCAAAAGCCTCAGCTATCAGCTGGCTTGAGCTGCAGCAGCCCCTCGGTTATGCCGCTTACTTAGTACCCATGCTGTTGTTCTGACGAAAGCTATTTCTCTCTCTATCCAGCTCATGCCGGACCGCAACGGCTTTGCCTCTTGTGAAGGGAAGATGACAGGGAACGGCTTGAACGATGATGGAATGTGTGTAAGCGAACATTTCTCATTTCTTTCCCCTTTTGTTTCTTCGGAAGCTGGCGAATCAGGCCTGGCTGCCATTAACCCCTCTTTGTCCCCCCCACCCCTTCCTCTCCCCTCCCCTTTCTAGGCGTCCGTGGCTGCTCATCTAATTGACAGGAGTAAGTACTGTTGCATTATTAGTAGCTACTTTGGTGTATCTGCGGTGTTCTGTAACACAGGATGGGATGTCTCGGCGAGGTCTTGTCATGCGGATGGTGATTATCCTTCGGAAGATAGATTTCGGTGGAGATGAGCCGCCCCTGTGTAAGATGTTCTGAGACAGAAGGGCGATGGAGGGAAAAGAGACAAAAGCGGAGGCTTCAAAGGACCATAACAGTGTTTTGTCTACCAGCACGGAGAGAATCAACGCCGTAAACCCAGACGATGACACTCGGTTTTATACCACATTGTTAGAGCGGTTTTCTACGGAGCAGGGATCTCTAGTCCTCCTCGATATGTACTGACAAAGCTGTGGCCCTGCTCAAGCCGCACCATTGCTTTCCGCCTTGCCCACCTCCACAAGCCCATCCCGAATCTCCAGTGTGAGCAGGCCATCCTCCCAGCCCAACACCCTGACTGAGTCCAAGTCCCGCACAATCCAGTCCGGCTCGGCGCTTCTCACCTGCTCGGCCGTGTGGCTCGTCACTAGGCCCAGAACCTTGCAGCCCGCCGCCTTGCCCGCTCGTATACCCGCTGGCGAGTCCTCGAGGACTAGTACATTGCTGCTGCTATCGTTGCCGTCTGTGACAGCGGCGGTGGCGGCAGGGAGGCCGATGCGGTCTCTGCCTAGGAGATAGCACGCCGGATCAGGCTTGCCGTTGCTAACGGACTCAGCGGTGATGAGGTGCTCGGGGGCGGGAAGGCGAAGCCGTTCGAGCCAGCCGGAGACGAGGGGCTCAGTGCCGCTGGTGACAATGGCCCAGGGGACGCTGCGGTGGCCTATCTCGTCGAGGAGGCTGCGGGCTCCTGGGATCTCGGTTGCGTCGTCGCCGTGCAGCCTCGGGAGACGGCCTTCCATCTCCTTGACATCTGTGGGGAAGGTCAGCAGGCCGTCCAAGTCAGGTAGAAGTGGTCTGGGTATGGGTATGGGTGGAGAGCCTTATCGACACCATGAATAATTGTGATGATGGTTCTGTCCATGGCGGAATAGCCAAGGAGGCACTTACATTCCCAATTCGCCTTCTCAGGTGCCAAAATCTTCAGGGTGTCTATACTTCTCCGCCCATGTGAGGTCTGTAGAATGACCTCAGGATCAACACCAATCTCCTTGCCAATACTTTGTGTCTCATTCTCTCATGTTAGCCAGTCTTGCATGACTTTTGCGATGGCGACGGTTGACGGACAGGCTGCCCAGGGGCGATGGTCGCGGGATTTTCTTCTCCCCACTTCTGTTCACTCACGTATGCCAGTGCTTCTCTATAGCAGATGTGGAGTCTATAATCGTCCCGTCCATATCAAACAAGAAGCCATGGAAGGAGGCCTGTACAGGCGGAGCTGAGAATTCCATGGCGAGAAGTCGGAAGGGAAGAGCAAGAAGGGTCTGAGGGCTGAGAACCCTGTTTGGAAGAAGTGATACTTTGGGTCTAGCGAAATGGTGTAGTAACTTGAAGATATAGACATTGGCTGTCCAGAAATAAAAGAGAGAAGTCGATTCTTGAGGTTCTGCCTGTACTCAAAGACATACGAGGTTTATATATCAAGAAAAGAAGAAGAGAATAGAGGCCAGGGCAGCAACACAGGGCGACTGAAGTGCGCGAGGGCGGAACTACTCAATTTGGCTAGTCCGACAGACTTCCGAACACCGGTAATGGGGGAAGGAGCCACTGTTTATTAGGGACAATATAAACAGAAAAAGAAAAGTTCAGCATGCCTTGAACAATGCAAACCGTCAAGATAAGTAGACGTCAATGTTCCTTTTTGGAGGGATTCTCGGCATATTCCAACAGCCAACAGATATTGCCAGCTTGAGGTTATGGAGGATGACAGCAATAAGCAGGGTTAGGGTTTCTTGTGTTTATCGCTATCACTGACCGCCTTTTTTTTTTCTAGTCACAAGTTCTGCCACTTTGGCTTCGCAAATTTCCATCGACGACTCCAGCACTAGTAGACATGTCGATGTAACAATTCTGGCAAAGCCCAAACCTTCTCCTCTATCTCATCCCGACCAATTCCCCCTCAACCCCCGAATCCAAGAGGTCACAATGGCAGGGTCAATTACCAAACCAAAGAGTATGTCAACCTTCCATCCTGTTAATCAACAAAAAAGACAGAAAGAAAGCAAAGAATCTGATCTGATTAAATCCTGGTACACAATACAGAACCCAAGTCGAAGCGGGGCACCACTCGCCTACGCCACAAGATTGAGAAAAAGTCGGCCGCCAAGCAGAGAAAAGATAGAAAGAACGCCAAGAAGAACCCAGAATGGCGCTCCAAACTGAAGAAGGATCCTGGTATTCCCAACCTGTTCCCATACAAGGAGAGGCTGCTGCAGGAGATTGAGGAGAAGCGCGCGCGAAAGGAAGAGGAGACAAGAAAGAGAAGGGAAGCCGCCAAGGCCGCGAGGACAGGACAGGTCGAGAAGGCTGCCGATGATGGTATGGAGGATCACGAGGGCGACGATGCCGAGGTGGACGACGACATGATGGACGATGACGACAACGACAACGACGATGATGTCGACGAGTCGAACCCCATGGCGGCTTTGCTGGCGAGCGCGAGACGGGCCGCCGAAGACTACGAACAAGGCCTGCAGAGCGGCGAGGACATGGATGACGATGACGACGAAGGCACAGACTCAGACGACGACGGCAACGACTCCTCGGGCGCGGTACAGGTCGGAGGCGATACGACCTCGCGCAAGGCCTACGACAAGGTGTTCAAGCAGGTCGTTGAGCAGGCTGACGTCGTGCTCTATGTCCTGGACGCCAGGGACCCAGAAGGCACACGGTCGAGAGACGTCGAGAGGTCCGTCATGGCGGCAGCTTCCGGCGGCAAGAGGCTCATCCTCGTGCTCAACAAGATCGATCTGATCCCGCCGCCCGTGCTCAAGGCCTGGCTCGCCCACCTCCGCAGGTACTTCCCGACCCTGCCCCTCCGCGCCTCCAGCGCCGCCGCCAACGCCCACACCTTCAACCACCGCGACCTGACCGTCCAGGGCACGAGCGCCACCCTCTTCCGCGCCCTCAAGGCCTTCGCCGCCGGCCGCGGCCTCAAGCGCGCCATCTCCGTCGGCGTCATCGGCTACCCCAACGTCGGCAAGTCGTCCGTCATCAACGCCCTGCTCTCCCGCCTCAGCGGCCGCGGCGGCGCACAGCGCTCCGCCTGCCCCGCCGGCGCCGAGGCCGGCGTCACCACGTCCATCCGGGCTGTCAAGATCGACAGCAAGCTGACCCTCCTCGACTCCCCCGGCATCGTCTTCCCCTCCACCTCGGACGCCGCCTCCGCCACCTTCGTCCCCAAGAACCCCACCGAGGCCAAGGCCCACCTGGTCCTCCTCAACGCCGTCCCGCCCAGGCACATCGACGACCCCTTGCCCGCCGTCCAGCTGCTGCTCAAGAGGCTGTCCACCTCACCCGACCTGATGGCCCGCCTGACCGCCGTCTACGACCTCCCGGCGCTGCTGCCCAACCCGGACAGTGGCGACGCCACCACTGACTTCTTGGTCCAGGTCGCCCGCAAGCGCGGCCGTCTGGGCAGGGGCGGCGTGCCGAATATCCAGGCTGCCGCCATGACCGTCGTGACGGACTGGAGGGACGGCCGGATCCAGGGCTGGGTGGATCCGCCCTCTGTCGCCACTGCCGCGGCGCCTGCTGCTGCTGGTGCTGCTGCTGATGGTACCCCTGCGGTCACCGGCATCAAGAGCTCGACCGCCGCGCCCGAGGTGGAGACGGCTGCGGACCAGAAGCAGATTGTGACAGAGTGGGCGGCCGAGTTCAAGCTGGAGGGTCTGTGGGGGAATGATGAGCCTGCGACCAAGGAGGTGGAGATGCAGGGTTGATATACCAGAAAGGAGTGGAAAGCTTTTGTATCCTCTCTCTCTCTCTCTCTCTCTCTTTTTCCCACAAAGACCACGATGAACTGTGTTTTGTTCGCGTATCTCAGGGCGTTTGGCGTTATATATGGGCCAGTTTTGAGATGCTATAGAGGTGAAGGAAGAAAGAATCATCATCGGCCTCAGCATTTGTTTGCTCCAACTTTTATAGGAAAGAGGCTGAAGAGGTTCTCCCCCCCATACTTCTCTACGGAATTGCAATCCAAGGATCCTTCTCACCGATACCGGTACTGCTGCTATTGCCACAGCTGAACGTCTAGCGACATGTTTTATCAAGCCTTGAACTGTTTGTCTTTTGTCTGCCGTACAATCGCTTACCTTCTTATCTTATTTCTTTTTTCCCCATTTTCTGTCTGCCCAAGATGCCCGTCTCAGTCATCGATGAACTTTCTCTATCATTGGGTCTCGTAACCTCACCACCTCCTCCCCTCAAAAGCATAGAGTGTATCATAGATATACACACATTACTTATCTAAAGGAGTAATCCTACTCCACACAAACAAACGAGCAAACTGCAGCTCGTTCTCTGGTGGAGCCCCAGAAAGACAAATCACCCAAGCCCTGGAGTCACTATATGGAAACTTTGCAATTGGTGATGCATCATGTATACACAGTGCTTCAAGGGGGGGGGGTTGTTATCAAGTAGGAAGAGGGAGAAGCAAAGGAAAAAAGAAAGGTGAATAAATTTGATACGCAAGTATGTATGAGAAAGACAACAGATAACCATCCCACCACACCAATCTCACTTAATCAATTGCCCCCCCCCCCCCTCCGGCCCCTCCACACCTTGTCATCAAGAACAACCAAGACATAGAATGGAAAGACGGAAGAACTAACTCAACTTAAAATATCAGAGGGACAGGACAAAAAAGAGAACGCATGTTTTCGTAGCTGGTTAGTTGGCGTGCTCAAGTTACTCAATTTCATTCTATATCAGTCCAGTGCTGTCGTCGTTTTTCTTTCGCCATCCCCCCTGGAAAGAAGGCATTACAAAAGAGAAGGATCTTCATAGATTACTTACACATCGACCCCCCCCCCTCCCCTTTCCTCCTGATCGCCCGTCTTGTACCCCCCTCGGCCAGGCGAGTCGGCACAAGCACCATACAAGTCTTTCTCGGCTCTGAAACGCTTAGAGACGAGACAAGAGACACTCCCGAGGTCCCTTTCGCCCCAAGTTTCCTCTTCGCCCCTGTATAGAGACATCATTGAAAGGCAAAACTGGCACTTTCAAGTAACGGAGCACTAACATTACACCGTATCAACGGACGGGATGTCAGTAGTATCTGAGTAGTACAGAATTAAGGAATACATATAATCAAGGAACTTCGCTGGTACGCAGAACAAAAGAGTCCTCCCTGTGCCTCCGGTGCCATTTCAATCAAAAGTTTGGGAGCAGAAATGGCAAGAGCAGTGACTGAACGAAGGGGGTAACAATAGTGTATTTATCAACAAGAAATGTCAAGCAAAGGACCGACAAACACAACAGCAAAAATGAGCTCCCCCAACGTCAGTTTGTGATGGCACTGATCTTCTCACCACAACAGCGCACTAAAAGGTAACAGCAAGCAAAGCCGAAGAGAGAAAAGGACCCTGGCTTGCTTGTGCATCCTCAAAAGAGAGGAAGGGCAAAAAGATTTCATTTTTCAAATCAAGAGAACTTGCGACAATCACTCGCCCACCCCTTCCTAAAGTATGTAACACTCACCCACACCCCCCAACCATTCCAGTGCAGGACAAATCCGGCGTGTTCTCGCGCATAACAAAAAAATATTGATTCAAATCACATACAAAAGAAAACTGGGGGATATCAATCACAAAAAACCTCAAGGGATATTCAAAACCAAGGCCCATAACAAGCCCGGGCGTGAAGAAGAATAAATATAATCAGAATTGGCAGAAGAGGGGAAAAGCAAAAGAGGGAAAACAACAAGCCCGCTTGATGAGCAGACACGAGACATCTGTATCCGCCATAACAGAAACAAAGGAATAAAAAAATGTTGAACCGCCCTGGACAAGTTGCGATGGGGTATAAGGAAATAGATGCCTCCCACTCGAAACGTCAAGTCTTCCAGTCCCCAAACCCAGTATAGAAAAAGAAAAGGAAGGAAAGGAAGAAAAATAGCAGGCGGCTTCCACACATATGCATATGCATCTCATCCAGTTTGACATCGTCGGCATCGTATGGTCATTGATAGAAGGCCCAAAAGTCTCGACTGCAGCCGATACACAAACCGGCCGAACCAAATCAAACTCATGTCCCTCGTGAGCAAAAGGAGCAAAGTGACGGGTGTCGTCGTGGCGTAGATGATCTTGGGCTGTACCCGTCCGTCCATGGTGCAGCCTGCTGACAAGTGGATTGCCTTGGATATGTGGTGGAGGAAAGGAATTGATGGGATCTGGTCCAATCGTTCCCATACAAAAAAGCACACACGAGTGCACCGCCCCAGCCGAGTAGAAAAGCAATATAAGGCAAAGAGACGTCGGAAGAAGAAAAAAAAATAGGGGGGGGGGGGTCAATGGAAAGAGGAAAAAACAACCACCAAAACCGCCGGCCCGATGTTCTGCCTTATAGCCTTCTAGCACATGAAACGACAGCCGCTGCTGCCCATCACGCTGTCTTCACTAAGGCAGATCATGTGTGTGACCTGCAATTTAACACAGTTGACCTGAACCATGGGTATCTCGAAAGAAAACACACATCGTGAAGACTGCGCGGAGATAAGACACATGATGGCGTCTCGACATGCGTTGTTATCGTCAAATTCGTACACAGTTTTGCACCTTGACTCCACGGTCAGGCTCTATTGAGGCTGCTGCGCCCACCACTGCTGGGGCTGCGGCTGCCCCTGCTGGCCCGACCAAGCCTGCGTCACAGCTGGAGACGAGGAGGACCCCTGGTGCATGTACTGCCGTGGTGTCTGGTGGTCGTACGGCGCAGGGGCAGGGTACGTCTGGGTCATGCCAGGCATGCCAGAGTAAGGCAGGCTGCTGGATTGCACCGGCCCAGACGCGCTCGAGTGCCGGATCTGGGACGACGAGCCCTGCTGCGGGTGAGGAGACTGCTGCGACTGCTGCTGGGTGTGGGTATATCCATATTGAGGCGTCTGCGGCGTCGGCGGCCACATCTGGCTCGGGGGCTGATAGCCATAGCCTGACTGTGGCAGGCTGCCTGAGGATCCTGCAGACGAGACTGTTGGCTGTGAACGCTGCTGGGTAGAGATGGGAGCCATACCTCTTATGGTGGACGACTGGCTGATAGGGTTCTGGGCCTGGAGGGGGGTCGAGTACGGCGGGGCTGACATCATCAGGGGGCTCTGGCTGGGAACCATGCCCGTGTGTTGCTGCGATAACCCGCTCGTCGTGGCGTGGGGCGACTGGGTCGCGCGAGATGTCGGGATGCTCGCATCAGCCGGCCCAACCGAGGTAGGCTGCTGCTGCTGCTGTTGCTGCTGCTGGGGGATGTTGCCAGCGGTTGGCTGCTCGTGGGGCCTCCGCCACATGTTTGTCATGTATTCAGACCGCATCTCACGCTGCTGGTTGACCCCGCGGTTGAATTCGGCCGCATGGTGCGCCTGGGCGTGAATCTCGGGCATGGGCGATGGCTGGGTCCTGTCCTGGTACGGAGGACCCGTGATTTCCTGCCGAGGGCCGGTCTTGAGGATCGAGGTATAATCGGTGCGCCGCGCATCGGGGTAGTCTGAGGATTGAGTCAACACAGGGGACATTCTAGGCATCCCGCTACAAGGTGGAGGAGGAGTGGGAGCGCTCGTCTGGGGCATACCTGGTTGGATGAGCTGGGGGTGCGGAGCGCCCCCAAACTGGCCAGGCGTGTTGCTGTAGACAATCTCGCCCTGTGGTCCGCCCAGCAGAGAGGCGCTCTGCTCGGCGGCAGCGGCAGCCTCACGGGCCTTGGATGCACCTGGCCTCTTCTCGCCCGCCAGGTCAGCCTCTGTGAAGCCCTGCTTGCGAGCTTTGGTCTCCCAGTAGTCATCCCGCACGCGCCTCCCATTTACAATGACACGGCTGCCAAACTGTCGGAACATGCTGCGGGCCGTGACGATGGCGATCTGCCTCGACCGGTAGGAGAAGGGGAGGATCTCCTGGCTCACGAGGTCGTCCTTCTCGGTCTGGTTGGCAATGATCTTGAAGAGGGAGCGGTTCTTGTTGAAGAGCAGGTACGAGTCCCGGTAGCCGAGGACCCTGGCGCACTCGGTGGCCAGCATGAACAGCTTGTCCCCTCTGTTGGGCACGAGGAAGGTCCTGCAGCGGTACTCCCGGTTGCCGGTCAGGGCGCCATTGGGCATGACCTTCTTCTCGCCGTTCTCGTCGATCTCCCTGGGCAGATACTCGTCGCCGCCTGGGCCGAGCTGGTCTGTGGTGTGATCGCGGACGGTCGGCAGGGCCTTCAGGGTCGACTTGGTCGGCGTGGGCTTGGGCGGCGAGGAGGCCGAGGCCTGGGACGGCGTGTATGCCGGCTGCTGCGGCCCCGGAAGGGGTGCAGTCTGCGACTGGGGCGTCTGTGGCGGGATGGGCGGCTGCATTGGAGCTGTCGGCGGAGCAGGGCTCTCTGCGACGGGGCCAGCAACGGATGATTTCATGGGCTTTACACGTTTCCAAGGTGGGTTCTGATCTGCTACTTGCGCGACGGCGCCATCAGCCTGGATTCCTCGCTGCTTTTTCTTTCGGCGTCGCACCGCCCTGAACATGTAACATGAGACATGTCAATGGCGACCAAGGTATAGCTACACAAGCTTGACCACAACATACCGTCATCCCCAGCCGGAACAGCAGCGGCAGTAGCAGTAGACGGCGGCGCTTGAGACTTATCTGGCGATCGCTCCCTCTTGGCGCCTCGGGAGTTTTGGCTGAGCGGGTCTACCCAACAACAACGCGCATCATCAGCACCAGTATTTTGTCATGAAATGATGCAAAGAGAGGACGACAAGATGAGTGCTGCCATGTGTAAAGAAGACGACAGGCTGTGTGTGTGTGTGTATTTGTGTGTGTATGTGTACGTGGAGAGAATGCATGTGTGATGGGCGGGGGTGGGCCGGATTGCTTCTGCTTCTGCTGCTGGTGTTGGTGACGCGATGCGACGCGGTGGGATGCGATGCGCTGTGCAGGACTGTGCAGCGGTGCGCTGCGATGCAGTGCGGCGGCGGTGCGGCGGGCGCGCACGCGGTGTGGTGGAGGTGTAGGTGGTGGTGGTGGTGGTGGGAGCGGCGGCCGTGGAGGTGGTGGCCATGGGAGGAGGTGGTGGTGGTGCGGGTGCAGGACAGGGCAGCGCAGCGCAGCAGCAGAGCGCGGGCCAGACAGGGCACGCCCGGGCCCAGCGGGAGGAGGGGTCGCGATGGTTCATGTGTGTGACATTTTTTGGATATTTTTAAAAAAGGGGCGGCGGCGAAACTTACCAGAGGAGGCGAGGGCAGCAGGATTGATTGTCGCACTATCAACGCCTTTGGGCTGTGCGGAGTACATGAGCACAGCTGCGAGTCTTGTCAACGAGCAAGAGAGACCAGATGGGTCTGCGCAACGACGTGTCTTGATATAGTTGGAGAGAAATGGTCGAGGGTGGATGGATGGATACGATGCAAGGAGATGGCGAAGCTCGTCCTGGGTCGGCAAGCGGCGATCTGGTTGCAGGGCAGGGCAGGCAAGGGGGCCGCGCGCGGAGCAGGCCTCTGTGTGTGTGGTTGGCGCAGATCCCACTGCCCAGGAATACCAAATCAATAAATAAAACAGAGGGCCGTGTCGAAGCAGTGAGGAGGGGGAAAAAGGATAAGTAAAGAAAAAGGATGATGGGCAGTCGAGGCCCTTTCTTTGAGGTTGCTTTGCTGGGACGGGGATCTTGTGTGTCAGTCCTTGTCCAGGCGCCCCTTCCCTTCTGATGGTAGTGTGAGAAAGGGAAAGGGACAAAAAGAAAGAAAGAGCAGAGATGGTTCGCTTCGCTTCCCGGTTAGTACCCCCAGTGCTGGGTCCAAGGTACTCTCGGTACGCGACCACGAGCTGGATGATGATGTAGGGTTGTCGCCCGTTCCGGCTTGGTCGGTGGCGAGAAGTCGCAACGTCAGTGGAGAGCCACGGGGGTCCTGGAGCTCCAGCGCGAACAGCGGGAGAAATGCAATGCTCTGCTGCTGCTGCTGCTGCTGCACTGCACTGCCCTGCACGGCGGGAACCACAAAAAAAAGGACAAGAGACCTGGAGCAGTCCCCTCTGTAATTTTGCCCTGGCGATCGGAAGAAAGAAAGAAAGAAAAGGAAATAAAAAAAGACTTGCTTCTGATCAGGGCAACGCCTCCCAAGATCAGAACTAACCCTAATGAGTCGACGTAAGGAGAAGGATCTCAGGCATGAGGCGTCAAAACCCGGGAGGATGGGTTGGCGACCAAGACCTTGTCCTCAAAAATATCCGGGATAGAAGGACAAAGTCCAGTAAGTCCAGCTAGCTACTGGCTACTGTAGCGTGTCAAGTAGCAAAGTTACTAGCGATGAGACTTGTCGAGGGTCGTTGGAATGATGGGGCAGCCTGGTTGACTTGACACTGTGCGTCCGGCCAAGAGACCGGGGGGGAGGGGTGCACTTGGGCGAACCGCTTTTTGATTCTGGTAGCCTCGTCATGTGGCCCGTCTCGTGTCGGGCCGTTCGTACCTCGTGAGCGAGCTGGATGAAAGATAAAATAAAAAATGGATCTCCTTCTCTGCCGTGTCTCGAGGGATGCGCGTCGTCGACCTGAGACGATGGCAAGACGTCCACTATCCCGTAAGGAAGGCTGTGCTGTGTCCTAAATGCCGATGAGGGCCCTCGTCAACACTTGCAGATGCCCGTGCTTGCCGAGACGTGCCGGCAGGTGGTAGGTAGCAGTGGCCCTTGCCGTTCTGGAGTGGTCGATCTTTTTTTGCCCCTTCAAAAGAACAGACTGAGAGCTTGCGCCGGAGAGAGAAGGGTGCCAGTGTGCTTTCAAGGGTGCTTTTGATATCCCAGACACTGACAAGGGGTCCGTTCAGAGAGAAGAACCCTGCGCTACGTGTGTGTATCCAACAATGTAGAAAGGATACCAGCAGTATCCTTGCGCTGCAGGCGGATGTCGCTGAGAGAGAAGAAGAAAGACTGAAAGAGGGGGGGGGGGGTAAGCGTACTAAACCGATGCGTGTGAGCGGACGGGGAGGGGTCGACGCGAAGGTGGAGTGGAGTATATCGGATCGCATCGATGAAGTAGGGTTTGGGAATAGCAATCCGTAGGATGGGATTTCAAAGCCACTAAGTCGGCGATATGGCTTTTATAGGACGGCCTCTTCAGCGCGCTTCTTCTTGCCCTTCCTCTGTCCTCTTCTTCATCCCCTTCCAATTCCCAAGGCCCAAAAAGAAAAGGAAGGAAAAAAAGACAACTCGACTGAGCTTTGAATTGAAAGCGGTCAGACATGATTAATAATAACAATGCTGGTGTAACGTTGAAGAAACAGGAGGAATGGTAATAAAGATATGGAGACAAGAGTTAGTGGAGAAGGAAGGCGCCAGGCATGGCTATGTTACTATGTACAGTGTTGGCCGTTGAGCTCAGCAGTAGGAAGGCAGGAGGGGCCCTGTAGTGCCAGTGGGTGCTTCACTGTAGCCCACGGGAAGGCGCAAAGTACCTGTGGTACTTACGTACAGACGCGGGCGGCCTGTGCTGTAGCTTACAGTTGTTGGGAGGGTCTGTTACCTTGCTTGGCCCTTGCGCCGCCCGTCAGAGGACCCCAACTCCAGGGCGGATCGAAGCCTGAAGGGGGGAGGGGTCCACTGGTCCACTGTGCTGCACGGCACCGCATGGGGCAGATCCTGCAAGGACGAAGAAAGTCCCAGCGGTACTGCAATACGCCCTGTGATAGTTTCCCCGTGCATGAACAGGGGCCAGCGTACTATGTAAGCGGTGCATGAGCTGGGACTGCCATCGATCCTGCTGCTCGTGCCAAGTTCGTCCGAGAGGCATGAAGCGACGGGGTTTTCTCGATTGCCTCTGCTCCAGCAGCAGCAGCAACATCATCATCCGGCAGGACGAAGAAATTCATTCTTGAATAGTGAAGAGTCACCGTTCGACTACGAAAGTACAGGTGTGCCAAAGGTCAATAGGAGATCAAGGAGGCAGACAAGACAAACGACAGTGGAGCATGCGACAAATGCAAGTCGCAAGGACTCATGCTCGCTATGGTATCACCTCCCCCATGTCGCCGGGTCCTTATAGAAATTCTTTTTTCAATGCTGTATGTATACTGCCCTTTTCCGTTAGACTCGATGCCCAGCTCACTGATGAGGGTCTATCTCGTCAGCTCGCCACAGACCCCGACCAGGTGACTGTCTGACATGGGATAAAAGTCCTCCTGCATGCCGGTGGTGTATTCTGTACAGTCAGCCCACGTGTTTGAGAAGGCAGATCTGGACGCAGGCAAAAAGAGAAGAAGAAGAACAAAAGAGAAAAGGATGACCGTGCATATGGAAGGAATGCTGATGATGCTAGGTCCTGGAAAGCAGACTTACCAAGAAGGGTGCAATCAAGAAGTATGAACTCATTCTGCAACCTGTTGGGTGTCCGGGTCCTCGTTCTCGACAAGAGGGATGCATGTGCCCGAAGCTTAAAAGAAACGCAATCTTAACTGATCGATGCAGATCACTGGACCGCAGTTGTTGAAGGGCGGCAAATGCTCGTCCTCACTGCTGGGGCTGTCGGCTAGATCTATCGCATGGAATATCATGACGGACGCGAGCTACCCTGCTGAGTGCTGAGCCCCTCTTCCTGAATCGCCAAGCGTGATTCCATAGACCAGAGTATATGTAGCCTCGATATTATGGCAGCAGACAATGTCAAGCACATGTATCATCAGCTACAAGCTCATGTGCGTGCAAGCTATTCCACAAGGAGCAATATCTACCCATCATGGTACCAAAAGAAGAGAGGGGGTTTCTTTTTCTTTTCCTCATAAAAATAGTAAGAGTAATAGCATGCACTATTCATCCGCTGTCAACGCAACGTTAAGTCGTGGCCTGGCTGGGAGCATTGATTGTTCATCTCCAGCTGCAAATACACCTTGTGACGGGTCACTTCCCTGTCCGAAAGAAGTAACCTCGTGATGCTGCTCGAGGCACTATTCTTCTTATATGCAGTAGGCATGTACTATGGTACCGTTGTACCAAGGTACCCGAGTACTTTGGTACGTACATGGCTGCTCCTCCCTCAC
This sequence comes from Cryphonectria japonica, assembly GCA_014851275.1. Classification (NCBI taxonomy): domain Eukaryota; kingdom Fungi; phylum Ascomycota; class Sordariomycetes; order Diaporthales; family Cryphonectriaceae; genus Cryphonectria; species Cryphonectria japonica. The sequence continues at coordinate 304,719 of JACWTT010000043.1, forward strand.
AATGTCATACAATGGTGTCTGTCATATTTCACGACGGCCTTCCTTATTCGGCGGTACGTACTTGCCCTAGGAGCCCGAGCTTGCTGCAGGTGCTAACGTTTTCAACCAATGAGTTTTTCCTCCGCTCTCTCACACACACACACAAAAAAAAGAAAAAAGGGAAGGGGACTTTTTTCCATTCTCCTCTCCTGTTCCTGCACCTCCTGCACCATCACCTCCTCCTGCTGCTGCATGCTGCCCTGCCCTGCAGGAGGGTGTTTCAAAGATCCATCGAATGCAATCAATTCCCGTCCGACGTGAAGCGCCCGTGCGTGACGGATCAACTCCACAAAACGAGGCGGCAACAGGCACCACAAAAACAAATTCGACCCACCTTTGGCTCTCGCCTTGGTCATTCTCAGCGTCAAGTCATGTCAAGTCGAGTCAAGTCATGACTTAGCATGCATGTCACCTCTCACTTTTCTTCGGCTCATGCTGCGTTCCAAGGGCTGGTCTCTTGCAGCTTGACCTCGCATACGCCCTGCTCTCGCGATAACCGTGGGAGCCCTATCACTGCAGCCGCCGTCTCAACATGCCCTATCCACTGTGGGTACCGCCAGATGAGTGCTGGGAACCACTACCTATGGCACGGCATGAGTGGCGAGCCCTGGGCTTGGGAAGAAGATACCACCATAATACTTATGGTACAGGGCTGAAGGATTCATTCCGCATCGCCGCTGTTCGCTACGTCTTGGCCCAATGGGATCCAGAGTCCTTCCCGGGATTGCACTGGCCGACAATCCGATTTTCTCGCACTGACAACGTTTTGCCTAGCACTCTCGAGCGTCCAACAATTATCACGGTACATGTTACGACCCGATCCCTGATGGTTTGTGCATGACAAGTGGTCTGGATGGGGCTTTACCGACGACGGCCGCATCGACCTGCGTTGCGAGATGCGCATCAAGGACCTGGATGCCCCCAGCTGCGGTCCTCGAAATTACATAGTCACATTCACTGTACATGTGTGCTGAGCATATCATAGTACAGTTTGGACAGGGCTGTCGCTTGACTGACTGCCCGACGTGCCGACACTTTCTTCCACATTTACGACCATTGTAATTCAGCCTACAGCCACCGTCATGCACACCCTAGCACGGATTCCAGGGCTACAGTACATCTGTCTCTAATCCGTCCGGGGTTTGATCATCCCATCGGCACGGCGCACGGCGTAGTGGATCACCACCGAGTTATGCCCTGCAATCACCCGCGTGCCCGGACTTTAACTTCGCGCCCGACTGAGTCCATCTAGGCATGCGAGGGTATGGATATCCTACAACGGCGGATCTGATCCTCGACATGCCTTCAGCTCGCTTGGTCCCAGATGCAGGTTCACGACTCGGAATCCATCCTCCCCGGCCCTGATTTTTTTTTGGTGTTGACAAAGAGGCGCAGCTCCATCTTTCATCTAGATTTGCGTCAAGGGCAAGATGGTGGTAATCAGACGAGACATTCCCAAAAGTACAGGCGAGCAGAACACCGCTCAGGTCCGGATGCTACTGAAGGCTCCGTATACTCTGTGCTTGGCGCTTCACTCCTGCAGGCCAAAAACTTTGACCGCCTCGGGAAAGAATACCTTGCGAGACAGGGAAAGGGTATCAGATCGCAACAAGACTTCCATGACATTTAGCATCTTGTCTCTGCGTGTTGCGGCGGATCTACAGAGTTGCCACAAGCCGCCCTGCTCTAGCTTGATTTCCCTCCGATTTGGACGCGCTCAATTCTCCTCTAGAGATCCGGCAGAGAAAGTCAAGACGGGAAAAGGCGCCGAAAAGTACCGTGTTTTCTTCCATTTTGGTGTCCTGCCGCATTACATTTCGCAACTGTCGCTGGCGTCTTTGCGCCCGCGATCACCGCCAGCCGCAGGACATCTTCTGCGCAAACACAACCACCAGGTGTCTGTGTAAACACATCCTGAATTCCTCTCGACCCCGTTCCCCCATCCAAAAACAGAGAGAAAAATAGAAAAGAAAGAAAAGAAAACGAAAACGAGAAAGAAGAAAGAAGAAAGAAAGAGTACAAAGCTTGTGATAGATGAGTTCTGCTCTAGCCAGAAGGGGTAGGTGGCACACAAGTCTCTTCACCACAGCACATGCGCAAGGCTGCATTGTACGGGTGTGTTAGCCAAGCCACATCCATCCCTGAAACGGATCGAGAGGAGCTACCGAATACCCCTATAGGACTACTAGTACGAAGTTCCAGGATCCAGCCGTGCCAAAGTTCCCACACACACAACCCCCCATCACGAGATGTCCGTTCACGGGCTCATGGAGGGGACACCCATGCTTTCTTTTCAGCGTGCAAGTGGTCACAGACTGCAGCCATGGACAGTTACATCCTTGACCACGTTTGCCGGTACCCCCTCCACCAAGCAGACTGCACGTACAAGGTACGTATGTACGTGTATGGAACATGTTCTGGCGCATAGGAACTCATCGACTGGGCCTCGCAGGTCCATGGGAGCAGATGAGGGCTCAGCTACTATGTACAAGTCTGTGATGGCCCACGGGCAGCTCTACGATCAAGAGGCGGCAAGGCTCCGCTTCAAGGTCACCTACAGTAGATGATGCTGACCGGATCGACGGGCAGAACATAATGCTGTGCCTTGGTGGAGATTGGTTACGACCCCGGCCTCCAGGATGGGAGGAGGACGCGCCACAGCTGAAGCTGTAACTCTCGAACGAGCCGACGCTTTCTTTACGGGAAGTTCTCCCCCAAGGCAGTGAGAAATTCACTAGATGCCATTGATCCCTGGTAAGAGAGCTGGCACCGGCTGAGAAAACAGCTGACGATGGCAGACGTGACGTCGCCGTCAGCGCCAGGTCGAGGCCTGGTCGAAGACTATCACTGCAAGCTGAGACCATTCCGACATGGAAAGTCAGCACAACCGCAGGGCGACAGTGCCGGCCCGAAGGAAGATATACTGTATCTGAAGCACTGTCCGGCCGGCCGGCAAAGATTAACTTAACAGACTCGACATATCACCCATTTCGTCGAGGCTAATGGAATCCGACCCTCTCGATTGGTCGAGCATAGCGCAGTCCATGACGGGCCTTAAAAGCCTTGGCGTCAGCTTCATGAATCTCAAAGACACCCGGTACCTAGTACGTATCTTCAATCTCTATCCATTTTGCACTACGACCACAGTCGCAGCAATGTGGCCCCCTCCCTGGCCAGGCATCCCAACATAAACCACCCCCTCAACAGATAGCATGTGCAATAAGCTCTGTCCCTCGCAAAATGCTGTGCAGATCCCGGGCCATGTTCCAGAACGGCGCCGAAGAGAGCAAAGAACGCAGCGGCAGGTGGAGGCACCGTCTACATAGCACACCCCTTGCTCACCCCCCCTCCAACTTCTCTTTTGTGTACTATGGTACGTTGCGTGACGAGGGTGTGTAGCATGAGAGCTTTGACTCAGGCATGAGTAAGAAGAGGGTGTGAAGGAAAACTGCGCCAGGACTAGGCCTGGGCGCGTAGGTACCCCAAAGTTGAGACGGGTGTGCGACTTCACGGCGAGGGGGTTGACTCTTGGCCAGGCCATCAAAGGTACAACACCTGATTGGCTCCTCGCAGCGTCGCAGCGGAGCGTGTCCAGCTGATGTTCCAAGCACTTTCACGCCTTTCACAGATCTCGTCGAATCGTCGAATCATGGACCGAACGCAGACTCGACCTCTCGTCGAATTCTCGGGAGGCGGGCGTTGTACAAGCTCGATTCGGAAGCAGCACCGTGGTGTGGCTTCGGAGCACTTTCAGGTTATTCTCTAGCCGAGCCTTATCGGTGTCATGAACCGGAAGAAGTGAGAGATGAGCCGCGACAAGCCACTCTGGGCCCGTTGCAATCGTCCAGAAGGTCACTAAGCTGCCAAGCTTTTACCGCCTGAGGAATCGAAGGAGAGAACACAGGGCAGAGCCTCAGAGCGGCGAGGCGAAGGAGGTAGTGGCCGCGGCGGTGACCACACCAACTCGATGACGATCCGGGGCACCACCATCACCGCTACCAACCACTACCAACCACTGCCACCACTACCACCACCACCACCATCAAGCAGCGCCAGGGCATGGGGACCTGTTCGTTGTGTGTGCGTTGCAGGCCACTCCAGCGGGAGCCCACCCTTGTTTCCCGCATTGCGTCTTGGGGATCCCCAGCTTGATTCACCCCTTCCCTTGCAGGCCTTCACGATCCTTCTATACGCTTTTCCGCTGAAGATCGCGTGTGGTGGAGCACATCTTTGTGTCAAGATCCGATGTATGTATCCTGTAAGTCATCCGCCCACACACCACGGGCCACGAGGCCCGATGCCGCGCCGCCTCTTGGCCCCCCCTCCCTCTTCTTCCTTCGAAGAGAGGGTTTCCACACACTCCAGGCCTTTTCTGGGGAGTGGGATCTCGGAAACGGGTTCTATTGCGCAAGAAGCAGGAATTCTGGGCCTTTTGGGGGGTTCGTCAGATATCGGGACCAGCTGTTGGTTCATCCTACCCGCCGCCCAAGCCGTGCACTTGTACCTCCTCCGTTGAGTACTCTGTTCTCAATGGCGTCGCAACGCCGGCGAGTTTCCTGAGTTGCGATTAGTCGAAGATGCCAGGTGCTAGGTCTTGTCTCGCAGTCGCACGAGTGGTCTGAGCTCCTGTTCCCGTCTGGCTGCTTTGCTGCAGTGCGAGGGTAGCGCGACCTCACGTAGGACTGCAGGATGGACCTCTTCCCTTAGTGAAAGTCGCACCCCATCAGGTGTGTTCGTCTTCCCGCGCCGCCGTGCGTCCAGGCCACGACAGGAGACGGGAAGAAGATGACAGGCGGAGCTAGCTATTTACCAATATCGTGGACCGGGCTAAATTAGTGGCTGATTCCGGTTTAGGCCACAATATTGATCATGATTTAACAGACCATGTCGGGACGACTGGAGTTGATACCTCCGTCGTTCGCCATTGGCGAAGGGGGTTAGTGGGCTACAGCAAACACGAGTCTCCGACATGGGCTCCGATGGAGGTTTCCCCCTCTCCTCTCTCTCTTTCTTTCTTTTTCTTTCTTCCAGACCGCTTTTCTACCCCTCGCCGCCTAGGTTTGGACCATTGCCGAAGGGTAGTTGGAAGATGAAGGTGGGGCCGGGAGGCAAGACGGGACAAAGGGTTTCAAAGTCGAGATCCAACGAGTGGATGAGCAGATATGCTCGCAATCTACCATAGTACGCGGACACGACAAATCTGCACTGCAACCCCGAGGGATCCGCGACCGCGAAACAAACCACCCACTTACATGCAGCTGAAAGGAGGGTGTGGTCCGGCACAGGCAGTGAAGGGAGCGAGGCAGAGAGAAGCGAAAGAGAGGCACATCGGGCCACGAGGAATAAAGGCGAATGCGGGTGGTGGGTCGGTCGGGGGGGGGGGCGTGTGGCCTGGGAAAAAAAAGTGGCGTCCACCGCAAGGATTCCTCGAATCCCAGCAACGCCGCACGCTGACGCACAAAGAGGGCCGAAAGGAGGTCAGATGCCTCACACCCTTGCTGGGCCTGCAGGCGCCCTGCAAGGAAGCACGCCGAGACGTGTGCAAGCACACCCTGCGGCGAAGCAAGCAGCGCTCATCCTCATGCCGTCGAGATTGGTGAGCTGGTTTCCGTTCCGGGAAGCTGGGATGGAGGAAAGAGGAAAAGAGCTGCTGGGCATGACCTTTTCTTTCTTTTTCTTCTGCTCTCTCTCTATCTTTTTCTCTGGTTCCCTAATAACCCGATTGCTTCCAAGATACACCCCCACCAACCAACCGAGTTGACTGATGCGGTACGCCCGTCCTTGTCTCGGAGCTGATGGAACCCTCACATCCCCGATGATGTCAAGGGTGCAGTTCTTTGGTCATGCCGGCAGCAAGGGCGACGAAGATGATGCTGCTGATGGCTTGCTAGAGTCATTTTTGTCTGTTCCCCTGCAAGGACTAGGACAAGGCTTTTAGGGTCAAGTGCCTCTTTTCAGTTCACTTTTCATGTTTTCTGATTTATTTTCAGTCATTTTTTTCTGGGTCTTCTTTCCAACGTTACACTGTGGGGCACTGACTACAGGATGCAGCATGGAAAGTATGGTACACAGTACAGATGGCGAGTACGGGCTGAAGTTTAGCTCGAGGGAAACCAAAAGGTACGAAAGGATCACTCGTCACGCAGTAAGACGAAATGTCGTTGTCGGTGGAGCATTTGCCAGTGGAGTTCTCGTTGGGAAGCGCTCAGACCAGCCAGGAAGACGTGCGGAACTTGCAGGCAGTGGATCCTGCCATCATCCTTCCTCACCACGCGACCATTGTGTCTGTGCTCTTTCCTTCTCTTTGTCCCCCCCGCCCCCTCCCTGTCTTCCTTTCCGTCCCTCCTTCCTCTCTCTTTTGCCCTCTCGCTTTCCTTCCCGTACCTCGAAGAGAAGTCTACTGAGGTACCCTCGAGCCGCGGCGGGGGCCCACCCAGAAAGCCGTCGATCCACCCCCCACGGCATGAGCATGAGCTTTTCTTGTTTTGTGTTTCCCAACCCCAAGCCCAAAGGGTTTACCCATCGGGAACTTATCTTATCACCGTTCAACGCCGTGATGCTAAAAGTAGTGTATGGATTGCTAATCCAAGGGTTTTTTCTGTTTGGGAATGCCCAGTTTGGCCTCTTCCCCCTCCACCCCCAACATCAATGCTTACAGGGCTTTTGTTCTTTCTTCTTTCTTTTTTCTGTTCCTTATTTTTGTCTTCTTCGATTGTCACCTTCTCCTTTTTGCCACCGGCGCTCACTACACCCTACTTCTTCCTTTTCTCGCTGCTGCCTTTTTGAACCCCGCTGCCCCGTACGCGTCAGGTTTCAGGACTGTGTGGAGTCCGCTTTTGGGGCTGTTTTTTTGGGCTGACGGGCATGAATTCTGGGTGGATCCAGCCCATGTTACTCATACCCTAGGCTGCCCTGGAGAGGAAGAGGGGCCTCTGCAGTACTTACGGTTACTACTGTGCTATACATTGGTATGGTCATGCGTGCTATGGTCCAACACTTTACAGCTTTGTCGAATTATTTATTTGTGTATGCTGCCGGGTTTTGCTCCGGGAATTCTGGGTGGCATGTGCGCTGAAAGCCCTTTCCCTGGGGAGTGGGGATGGAGAGAGAGGGGGGGGGGAAGTGTTGGTTTTCGAAGACTGGGCTGCCTGGGAGGGGCTTTCAACCAGGTCGACCCCAGTACTTGGACTACTATAGTGATTGTGGGTTACGTGTACATGCTAATGTACATAAGAAATGGTCAGGCAAAGTTGAATGGCTGGTTGGCTGGCTGACTGGCTGACTGGCTGACTGGCTTGGTGGGTGCGTGGGGTGCGGAGAGGAAGGGGTGTGTGTGGAAGGTGAAATGGGGCGGGCAGTGTGGATGGATGGATGGATGGATGGATGAATGAGAGGATGGGTGGATGGATGGACGATGATGATGGGATGGATGGGGGATGTGAGCATGACCGCAGGTACGGTACCCAGACTCGCACAAGCATTTGCAAGCGACCATGAGCAGCAGCAGCAGCAGCAGCAGAAGCAGCAGCAGGACGTGCCATGCAGATTGCTGTGACCCGACCCTACACAGGAAGCAAGCGAGGACGGGTTAGTGTTTTCTTTTGAGGGGTATGACAATTGCTGAGCAATCAGTCTCGGTCCTCCTCTCCTCTCGCTGCCCCCCCCCCCCCCTCCTCAGTCACGTATATGTAGTAAATTATATCTGGTAGATTTTGAACATGGCTTGGGATCGTGGTACGGGGACCCAATGGCCATAGTACTTTCTTATACAAACATGATCCATGAGAAACGTGGTTGAGATCTCCCGGGGCCAATCTTCATCACACCACTACTACACGCGTGTCCACACACACACAGATATATACACACACATACAGAGTCGCAAGTCCAATGGCACACAGGCCATAGGCGAGAGGATGACAGCCCAATGCTCCCGTCTGCGCAGCATTTGCTCACACAAGGGCTCACTCACCTCCACCAGCAGCAGGCAAAGAACGAAACCGTCCCCCCCCACCCCTTCCTTCCTCCATGTTTCCCCATTCATTCTTGTTGCTCCTCCTCCTCCTCCTCCCCCATGCACCCGCCGCCCCGCGCCCACCCCCCGAACGAAAAGACAACCACACGAAGCGGATTACTCGTAATTTTATAATGTGGGGTGAATATTGCGCAGATGGTTCGGGTCTTGTGATATGTCATGGGATCTCTCTTGGTCATCTAGAAAACATTTCATGCTGATTCTCGACATGATGATGGCCCAGTGTGATGGTGCTTGATGGTCGTGGTAGTAGTGGTGGCGGCCGGTCTGCTAGCCCCGTTGTGATGGATGTTTTATTTGTTTGGTATTAATTACTAGGCAATACTTAAGTCTTTTCCTGTCTTTTCTCTTACCGACTGACTGCTATTGGGGCTGCTGGTGGGTGGGAGGGGATTGGGAAGGCCACACCAGCTCGGGTGTCCGTTGCTTGGGTAAGGGGAAGGTCTAGGCGAGTCGGAAGCTGGGATGTTGATTAGTGCATTGAATTCTTGGTGGTTTCCTCTGCATTTTTAATTATTGGTTCTAGTTTATTTATTTACCTGGGGTTGGGTGAATCGTGATGTGCGTAACTGTGCTCGTTGGGAGGGTTGTATTCTTCTGTGTTTTGGTTGGAGAGGCCGTGTAATTCACCATGGGGGTAGGACAGGTTACTGTACCTGTTTATAATTGTGCCGCTGGACGATACTTACTTTTTGTGTGTAGTACAGACACTACTGCGTTGGTGATTATGCGACCATGTGGAGTGACATTGTAACTGATTGTGTGTAGTGGGGAATTGAAGAGGTGATGGGTTTGAGACGTGGTTATGAGTTCAACTTGCCGTATTAAGAAAATAAATGAGAGAAGAAGAAAATATGTAAGGGAAGGCACAAATGTAAATTCGAGGTGTTTTGATGATGAAAGAAGGTTCCTTCCGTTATACTTTGGGTGCAAGTGAACGGCGGCAGGTACCACTCCAGTCGTGATTACCTAAGCAGAAATTTTCAAGTGAGTTACCTCATCAATACCAGACGACGGGTCGAACCAGCAAGACGAACTTTTGAGCTTGCTCAACAGAACAACTCGCATCAACGCGAAAGTTGTCGCAATAACAAAGAAGAAGAAGAAGATATGACGAGTCTCAAGAGGACGCTGGGGTCTGATCCTCTGGCATCTAACATCTCGAGCAAGGTTTACGTGCGGTCGACAAAGAGCGGCAAGGTTCAGAAGATCGTGAGGGAGGTGTATCTGCGGTCAGATATCCCGTGCTCGTCGAATTTGTGCTCGACTTGTCTGAGAAACGCGCCTCGAGATGCTGCTGGAAAAGGTAAGGCAAAAAGAATGCCTGAACCCCCCTCTCTCTCTCTTCGACGCGTCCCCGTCCATAACAACAGATGGCTAACAAGGGCCCTTCATTATCATCCTTCCCTCCATACACAGTCGCCCCTTTTGTGCTCGCCAAGGAGCCAGCAGGCACAAAGGCGTACCCAAAGGGCCACTATCTGGTCCCCGATACCAACGCCTTCCTGACTGCCATGGACCTCTTCGAGCAGTCGTCGGCCTTCTACGACGTCATCGTGCTGCAGGTCGTGCTGGAGGAGCTGCGCGGCCGCTCCCTGCCGCTCTACAACCGCCTCATCGGCCTCACCAAGAGTGACGAGAAGCGCTTCTATGTCTTTTTCAATGAGTTCCGCCTCGAGACGTACGTCACGCGGGACCAGGGCGAGACTGTCAACGACCGCAACGACCGCGCCGTGCGCAGCGCCGTAAAGTGGTACGCCGAGCACCTCCAGCAGACCGCCCCCAAGGCCAAGAGGCTGCCAGCGATCGTGATGCTGAGCAATGACCGGGACAACCTCCGCAAGGCCAAGGCCGAGGGCATTGCGGCTGCGTCGCTTGCAGAGTACGTGGGCGGCCTGGAGAACGCGGATGAGCTGATGGATATGATCCCCGAGGCGCAGGCCGCCGAGGTCACCAGGCTCAGGAAGCCCGGCGAGCACCTCTACCCAGAGTACCTGTCCATATCCAAGATGATGACGGGCGTCAAGAGTGGCCTGCTGCACCAGGGCATCTTCAACGTCTCGCCGTATAACTACCTGGAGGGATCCATACGGGTGCCGGCCTTTCTCAAGGCGCTGCTCATCCTCGGCAGGGAGAACATCAACAGGGCCGTGGACGGCGATGTCGTGGTCATCGAGGTCCTGCCCAAGGACCAGTGGAAGGAGCCTTCGACCCAGATTGTCGAGGAGGAGACCATCACCAAGAACGAGAACGCAGATGCCGAAGAGGGCGATGACGACCTCATCATCTCGGAGAAGGAGAGGAAGGCCCTCCAGGACGAGGTGAAGAGGACGCAGGGCAAGACGGGCGAAGGCCACCTCCAGCCCACAGCAAAGGTCGTCGGCGTCATCAAGCGCAACTGGCGCCAATATGTCGGCCACATCGACCAGTCGTCGGTCAGCTCATCCTCTGCCCAGGGGAGGAGGCAGGATACCGTCTTCCTCATCCCTATGGACAAGAAAATCCCAAAGATTCGGCTCCGTACACGCCAGGTCAGCGAGTTGCTGGGAAAGAGGATCCTGGTCACCATGGACGCCTGGGACCGGGACTCCAGGCACCCTGTGGGTCACCTGGTGCGGTCCCTAGGCGAGATGGAGACCAAGGCTGCCGAGACAGAGGCCCTGCTGCTCGAGTATGACGTGCAGTACCGGCCATTCCCCAAGACCGTGCTAGACTGTCTGCCTAAGGAGGGACACGACTGGAAAGTGCCAGCTAGCATGGACGATCCGGGGTGGAGGGACAGAGAGGACCTGCGCGGCCTCCTGATCTGCAGTATTGATCCCATCGGCTGTCAGGATATCGACGATGCCCTGCACGCGAGGGCACTACCCAACGGCAACTTCGAGGTGGGCGTGCACATCGCTGACGTGTCCCACTTTGTTAAGCCTAACAACGCAATGGACACGGAGGCGAGCATCCGCGGCACGACCGTCTACCTTGTGGACAAGCGTATTGACATGCTTCCGATGCTTCTCGGCACGGACCTCTGCTCTCTGAAGCCGTACGTCGAGCGATACGCATTCTCGGCCATATGGGAGATGAACGCTGAGGCCGACATCATCAATGTGCGGTTTACAAAGTCTGTCATCAAGTCGCGGGAGGCGTTTAGCTACGAGGAGGCCCAGCTCAGGGTCGAAGACGAGTCACAGCAAGACGACCTCACAAAGGGGATACGGACACTGCTCGTGCTGTCCAAGAAACTCAAACAGAAGCGCATGGACGCTGGCGCATTAAGCCTGTCGTCGCCCGAGGTCAAAGTACAGATGGAATCCGAGACATCGGACCCGATCGACATCAAGACCAAGCAACACCTCGAGACCATGTCCCTGGTCGAAGAGTTCATGCTGCTCGCCAACGTCTCCGTCGCCCGAAGGATCTACGAGGCCTTCCCGCAGACCGCCATCCTCCGGCGCCACGGCGCGCCGCCCAAGACCAACTTTGATGAGCTCGCCAACCAGCTCAAGGTCAAGAAGGGCCTCGAGCTGCGCGTCGACTCGTCCCGCGCCCTCGCCGACAGCCTGGACGGCTGCGTCGACCAGGACGAGCCCTTCTTCAACACCCTCGTGCGCATCATGGCCACGCGCTGCATGATGTCGGCCGAGTATTTTTGTTCCGGTACACAGTCGGAACCCGAGTTCCGCCATTACGGTCTCGCCTCCGAAATCTACACACACTTCACCTCCCCCATCCGTCGGTACGCCGACCTTGTCGCCCACAGGCAGCTGGCGGCCGCCATCGAGTACGAGCCCGTCGCCCCGTCGGTCCGCAGCCGGGGCCGCCTCGAGGCCGTGTGCAAGAACATCAACGTGCGGCACCGCAACGCGCAGCTCGCCGGCCGCGCCAGCATCGCTTACTACGTCGGCCAGGCCGTCCGCGGCAAAGTCACCGAGGAGGACGGCTTCGTCATGAAGATCTTTAGCAACGGCTTCGTGGTGCTGGTCCCACGGTTTGGCATCGAGAGCGTCATCCGCCTGCGCGACCTGGCCGAGCCCGAGCCTGCGGCTATCTATGATGCCGAGACGTACAGGCTTACCACCACCGGGTCGCGGGAAGTGGCTCTGGAGCTGTTCCAGAAGGTGAGGGTCCGGATTAGTGATCAGAAGGACGAGACGACGGGCAAGAGGGGGGTGAAGATGGAGCTGGTGTAAAGACGGGGGGGGGGGGGTCCCTTTGACAGGATATGAGAGACAGACAGACTAAAAGGCAAAATGGAGCATAGAAGACTCATTCACATACTGGAGTTGAGGAATTAGATAAAGAAAGTAATTGACCTGGTTATTAACTACGATGTCTCTCCGTTTCGCATGTCTTATCTGTGAATTCTTTCCCCCTTGTTTTCTCTTTCCATTCTCATTCTCCGTCTCCTTTTTTCTTCCTCTAGATTATAGCACCATCTTACACCCAAGACTTCTCTTTGCTACGGTCAAGTACTTGTTTGCAGCGAGTAGGACACGGATAATCCATCAATTATGCACTGTCAGAACTACAATGCAAAATGCCGATGCAATGCACAATGGTCCTTCCATGCCGAAATTGGGGGGGTGGGGGGGTGGGGGGAAGGCAATTTGCAAGATCTTTGCGAAAAGAAAGAAAAGAAAGAGACATTTACTTTTATTTCTTGCTAGCTGCCAAGTGCCCCTGGTTTCCCCTTGCATGAGACAGAGGCACACTCACACTCACACTCACGCATATTTTCTGTGCTCCCAGGATAATGTTTTTTTCTTTTCTTTTTCTGTTCTTTCTCTTGCCTAGTGATTTGATGTTTCAGGGGGGTTGGGCATTGCTATGATGTAGTATATGGCCAGAGACAGGTTAGATCATCTTACTTTGGCTCCTGCTATCCAACCTCCATCACACACACACACCTGCACCTCAGCCAGCAGGTTGAATAGTGAAGTGATTCACAAGGAGACTAAAAAGAAGAAAGAGAAAAGAGAAAAAAGGAGGGCTTAGACACGTAGAAATAAGAAAGAGAACGAAAAGTCAGCTCATAGAACGTTGCCCATGTCCTTGGAATGAAGATCCTTGAAACGCCAGAGTTTTTTTTTCTCCATTTCTTGCTTTGTTTTGGTTTTGTACCGAGTAAGGAAAGATAAATCCATAATGAGAAGAGGGCTTAGCTTTGCCCCGGGTGGCAATCCACAGAAGAAAGCAGAGGAACACCTCAAACATATGCCCTTATTTCTGATTGGTGTGCAGGAGAGAAGGAAGGGGGAAAAATCAGCATGCCTATCCCTCCTCTCTTTCAATGTTCCTGAGTTTGCTTCGTTGTTTCTTTCACCCCCCTTCCGAACGCCGGTGCTGAAAGTCGTGATTCAAAATCAGCCGCAGTCCCTCAAACAACCATTCCACCCTCAACCCCCACCCTCCCAACCCACTAAAGCCTTGATTCCATCCTATCACCCATCGCCTTCTTTTCCAAATTCAGAGTCTACTGACTGGTCTTGCGCTGTAAGGCGCGCAGAGAACTTTCCTGTCTGGAAACTTAAAGGTGTTGTGGCAGGATAAGGAGACAAGCAAAGGTTACGTGCCATGGCCTTTTCTTGATTCAAGAACTGGGTTCAAGAGCCCGCTGAACGCCGCGCTTAACCTATGATGTGACCGTTTTGCGATCGAAAAAAAAATCACAAAAAAAATCAATGAATGGAGACGTAGAAAGAAAAAGAAGCAGAGAGAGAGAGAGACAGAGAGAGAGAGAGAGAGAAGAAGGAAAAGATCGAAAAACAAAAGAGATAAAAAACTACAAAAGAAAGAAATCTTCGTCTCTTTGTGCAGTAATGCAAGTAGTAATATTTTGGTCGCATTCAACACCCGTAGGGAAATAGTCAAGGTGCCTCGGAGGTCGGAGTTGCCATCGTGGTGTGAATGATAATGTCTGCAGTCTTCTTCGGAGTAGGCTCCTCGTCCCCATTTTCGGCTTCCGCCCGTGTCTTTTGTTGCTCCGGGGCGGCGGATTGTCTTGGTGTGTCCTCGATGTCTGCCATGCCACCTTCTCCACTGGATTGAATTCTTGGTGGCGTGTGGACAATGACCGTTTTGTCTTCCTCTTCTTCATCGAGGATCGGAGCCGGGCTCAGCGATAATCCGCCAGCATGCAGGTCAGGCGGTGCTAGCATAGTAGGCCCAGACAATGGTGAGTGCTCAACGGAGCCTTTAGGTGTGGTCATGGCATGTGTAGTGGGCTCGGACGCGCTCGCGCCCTGAGAAGCAGGCACATTGACGCTATCATGGCTGTTGGCACGCATCATCTCGATACCGAGCTTGGACGATGGGAGCACCGACTGCCTCCGGAAATGCTGCTTTGCGGCTTGAGCTGTTGCCGCCGCAGCGGTGGGTGGGCCGAAGCCTACGGGCTTGCCTCCCATGCCGAGGCCAAGTTCGTCATCTTCGTCGTCTGCAGAATCGATACCCGTGTTGCCCTCGAGCCGCCTTCTTTCCATCACCTCGCGCTTTGCTCTCAGCTTCTCAAAGGAGCGCCGTGGTCGGGGGGCTGCGATAGGCACTGCCGCCGTGTCATGCTCCATCTGTCCGGGAGCGCTGTGCTGGAGCGTCAGGTGCGTCATGCCCTTGGCCGTCTCATTTGGGGCTGGAGTCGGGATCAGCACACTCTTGACCGTGTCGCTGCTTAATAGATGCTCCTCCGACGCCGGTGGCATGCCGATCCCCAGACCTTGATCTTTCCAGTCGTTCGTGGTATGGCGACTGATTGCGACAGAATTCTCATCAGCCGACACTGATTCTGAGTCGCCAAAGAGGCTAGAGGAGATGGAGTCCTCGCGGCTTGAACCGCGGAAGCTGCTCCCAGTACGATTCGCAAAGCCAGCAGAAGACGTACCACTGGTGGGGCTGCCCTCGTATTTCAGACTCTCCTGCCTCAGGTTGGTTGGTGTCGGGTGAGGGGCTGCACCAGCAGCACCAGCAGCAGCAGCAGCCGACGACGAGACTGAGCTCTTCAGGCTAGGGGAAGCAGGCTTCCATTGACAAAAGTGGGTGAGGACCTCCGTCAGCTTGGATGAGCTGATGGGCTTTTCGATCAGGGAGTCGAAATAGTGGGGTGCCTGGAGCTCTTTCAGGTAGGCCGTGATGGCGACAAGAGGGGTGTGTGAGTTGGCATTCTTGGTTTCACGGATCATCTTTGCCACATCAGCCCCAATAATCTGTGGCAGCTTGAACTCCATGAAGATGATATCAAACTTGATGTCACTCATGGCGTATCTGACTGCCTCAGGGCCCGTGCAGGCAGAGATGGTACGGCAGCGCAGCTTCTCAAGCAGCTTCTCCATGACCATCCGAGAAACAGGGTGATCTTCACAGATGAGTACGTCGAGGGCGCGGAAGGCAGGGTTGTCGTAGGATATCTGTGATAGGCGCCGGGAGCTCTGCCGACGCCTTTGCACCCTGAGGAGGGCTGCATTGGCCTTCTCTCCTTCATTGTCAGAAGATGAAGGTGACATGTCGAATACTTGGCTACGACGATTCCTGTGGGACAGGAGGTCTGCAGCCACCGGACTGCCCTCTTGAGAGCCAACGGTAAGGGATCTTGAACGGGCCGGGGACGAGCCGCTGCCCTGGCGAGGTGAGGCTATGGACCTCTGGGGCGATGCGAGGGTCAGAGGCGGTGGTGCAGATCCACGACCCTTGACCGGAGACGCCCCCACCGACGTGGCTGCTTTCTGCAGGCTAGGTGGGACGCGCGGCACATCGAAGAAGTTGCCTGGCTGAAGTGAGCTACCAGAGCCTGTCTGTTGTGACAGATTAGAAGAAGTGCTGGAAGCCTTACGTCTTCCCTCTTGTCCAGCAACAAACGACACGAGAAGAGGCGATGACGGCTGCGACACCCGGCTCGGCGAAGAATGCGAGTTGCTGATGCCAGACGGCGACTGAGGCCGCTGCGAGGCCTTGGCATTCGACAGTGTTCTTTGGACGGGGTTGGAGAGAACAGGGCTGCCTTCGAGGCCAACGCCGCCTGGTGACGTGACCTGATTGATCCCGCCGGGGCTGATGGCAGTCGAAGACTTGTTTTGGGCGGCGTGTGCTTCGGCGCGCAACTTTTGTATCACATCCTTGTTGGCCTTGTCTAGCACAGGTAAGTTTTTGTAAGCAAAATTGCCAAAATCATCGTTGACCGTTGGCTCGCTTAACCTCCTGCTCTTCAGATCGCGGACGTGAGGCGGTATGTGGAGGGGCATGAGCCCCCTCTTGATCGAGTTGACCTGTACCTGTGAGCGAACACGCGAGAGAGCGTCGTGCGGTCGGTCTGGATAATCCGTGGCCGGAGCTGACACGGGAGGCGATAACTGATCTTCCATCTCCTCTGCAAAAGCCTGGAGCGTGGCGCCACGAGCATCAAAGTACTCGGTATCTTCGGGATTTTCGGGCTGAGGTACGAACTGAGCCTCGTCCTGGAGGAGGCTCTCCCAGTTCAGTCCGTCGAACCAAGGGTGATTGCGTATCTCGGCACCTCCAGATGCGAATTTCTCGTTTTTGTTCGAGCCTAATCTCTCCCGCGGATCGATGCAGAGCAGCTTGTTGATGAGATCTTTGGCCTCGGCAGATACCTCGTCCTCGTCTTCGGATGGCCAACGCAGCCTCCGGGCTAGGATGTTCTCAAACACCTGCTCAGGCTCGCTGGCATGAAAGGGAGGGATACCATAGAGAAATTCGTACAAAATGCACCCGACAGACCACCAATCGCTGGTCTCGTCCTGTGGCTCTCCACGGATGGTCTCGGGCGCAAGATAATCTGGAGTTCCCACGAAACGGCGGCTCGTGTCTTCAGGGTCGAACAGGGCCCAGTTTGGTGGGGCCATGCCGGCCTGAGGAGGGGTCCCCTTGACTGGGTCGGAGCTCCCCTGCGTACTGCCAGTGTTGGTATGTCGGAGAGACGCCACATCTGGGGACGGGCTTCCTCCCTCGCTTCCTTCGTTGGGCGAGGCGACGGCCTGGGCGGCGGAGCCGTGCGTGGTGTCATTGAGCGAGAAGCTACCGAGCATGTGTGCCAAGGTGTCGCTGCCACCGCTGTCGCTACGTTGGCCGTTGGAAATGCGGCGTGGCTCATTCTGAGCAGCAGGGCCCAGGCTGAAGTAGGAAGGCTGCCCAAGATTGACACCGAAATCGGTTGGCGTCATCTGCGGTGTCAGCGTAGGGGAGTGGTGGTTCGGCAGATGAACGTCGAGCGAGGTTGATCGTGATGCCGATGATCCCACAGAGAGTGCTCTGGCAAAAGGGCCCGACTTGAGCAGGTCAGGCGCTGGCTCGCTTGCACCAGCGTGTAGAGCTCGCTTCTGCCGACCCACAAGTCCCATCCGCGAAAGGCCAAAGTCTGTGAGTTTGAGGTGTCCCTTCTGATCAATGAGGAGGTTGTCGGGCTTCAAGTCTCGATGGACAATACCTCGGCTGTGGAGGTGCTCGACGCCAAGGACAACCTCGCCCAGGTATTTCTGGACCCAGTCCTCGGGTAGTCCGCCGAGGACCTTGATCAGTGACGCGCAGTCGCCGCCATTGAGGTACTCCATCACCAGGTACAGGTAGTCCTTGCTGGAGAACGTCCAGTACAGCTTCGCAACGAAGTCGCTCTCGCCTTGCCACATCATGATTGCGCGCTCAGCTTTGACGTTGGTGACCTGATTCTTGGCCACCATGTCTGCCTTCTTCAGGACCTTGATGGCGAAATACTCGCCAGTCGACTTTTTCTTGGAGAGGTACACGCTGCCAAAGGCGCCCTTGCTGATGGGTTTGATGACTTCAAAGTCTTTGATGGATGGGGGCACCGCGCGCGCCAGTGGCTGTGCCGTCACCCCATTCAGCCGAGGAGACGGTGGAAGCTTAACGCTTTCGCCTGCAGACGATGATATGGCTGCCGAAGATTGTCTCCGGTGGTGGTGATGGTGGTTGTTGCTGTGGTGATGATGGTGGCTGTTGTGGTGGCTAAGAGCAGCGACTGGAGAGCTGAACTCGCTGTTCGCGAGCTTGGGGGAGGGCTCAGGGGAGGTGAGTCCGTCCGGAAGATTCCGAGGTTTTGTGATCCGCAGAGGCGAGGCGGGCTGCTGCTGCTGCTGAGAATTCCTTGAGGGGGATTCCTGCCTGATTGGTGAGATGGTGCCGGGCAGGATCCAGCTTCGCCGGTTGTGAGACCGAGAGCTTGCCTGTCTCCTCAGATCCCCAAACTCTGAGATTGGTGACTCGGTCCTTGGGGCAGGGCGCGAAGCCACCGACGAGGACCTGACGCTGCCCTCGCTTTCTGCAGTGTCGCTCTCGAGCAGCATAGATCCTCGTCGCGACTCCCTTGTGTTGTTCTGTTGTCCAAGAACAGTGGCAATGCCATGGTGTGATCGAGGCGTCGGGCATTCTTTTGGGCTGCTGGACCTCGTCGAGCCAATGGCTGCTGAGAAGCGCCGCTTGTCCGGATCATCGTTCAAGTTTGCCTTCTCAAGAGCTAGGGCAAGGGATGAATCGCCGTCGAACGAGCCTGGAAAGATCCCTTCTTCATCAGGGGGATTGTCTTGTGGAGGTATGGTTTCATTGTCTTCTTCCTCTTCTTCGGTTACCCCTTCGGCATCTTCCTCAGACTCGGTCGAATCGCTCAATCGGCCCGCAGCGATACGAGCAGCCCGTTGCATAGCATCATCAATGCAGTCTTGAACCTTGATGGCAAACTCCACCCGAATGCGCTCGGCGTATTCTATGACTTTCCTGTGGCGGAACACTGCATCAACCTTGGACTTTGCGATCCTCTCCGTGTCAGCACAGAGAAGAGCCAGCCCTTGCTCCTGCTCGAGCGTGTTGGTGCTTGGAGACTGCCACTGCATGACCTGCGCTATGCGAGACTCGGATTGCGGAGACTGGGTACGAAACTCGCCCGGAACCTGCGCCGAAGAATCTTTGATCGCCGGTGTGCTGATCTCCATGGCTGTGTCGCAGAGATCCAATAAGAGCTCGACAATCCTGGCCTGGGGCCTCCTGATGGCGAATGACCTCGCTCTCGCGTGGCCAAAGCCGGCCGACCTGTCGCGAGAACGGCCTCCAGTGGTCGTCGGCGAGGCAGTCCCAGGCGACGAGGAGCTGGAGGGTGGCGGGCCGATCGTCATGCCTTTGTACTCGGCAAAAGGCAAGCTTGTCTGCTCACCCGTAAGAGAGCGGCTCTTTCGAGCCTCGAGAGCATCCAGGACCTTGACGATAGCATGTCGATGCTCAGCCAAACCCTCCTGCGCCATCTGGACTTCCATCTCCGCCTGGTGCTCTTGTAAACAGAGGTCGGTGTGCTTTTCAAACCACCAACAAGGGATTTGACGCTCGCAGATCCGACAGAGGAGAGTCGACGGAGGGGCTTGGTCAGGGAACTCCTCGCTGCCTGCCTCGGCCAGATGCGTCAAGTAGCTGGCTAAGAGTTCGGCACCAGAGCCAAGGGAGTCGACGAGCTCTGAGTTCAAGTCGATCTGGATCTCTCGAGGAGCCATCCACGGGCGAATCATCCACATGGTCTATAGAAGTCTCAATTAGCTGCGCCCATGACGACAATTGGACCTGAGACTCAAAAGAAAAGGGAGAACAAAACAAAACTTACGTGGCTCTCCCCGCCAGTATCATGGACCATGATGCCTTGTGCCTCGAGATCGACCACCTGGGGCTCTGTGTCTGTGTCTGTGTCTGTCGCGGTCTTCTCCAGTTCCGTTGCTGGCTGCATCTCCGACCCTCGTTCTGAGCTTGTCTCCTTGTTCACATCTTCATCCTCTTGCTCCTGAATGTCCTCCCCCACACCCTCAGCGGGCGCAAAGAGTTTGGACTGGGGACCAAGCTTGACTGAAAATCGGATGAACTGGCTCCTGGAGTCATCCCCCTGCATAGAGTCGACAACATCGGTAAAGATGGAGGTGGGCTCGCTGACAACAACACCGGAGATGGGCTTGCCCTGAACGTCATCTGGAGAGGTACCAATCACGTCGACCCAAGAGGGGCTGACCCAGCGGACGGTACCGTTGAGGTTGAGGTCGACGATGACGTTCAGAGTCTGTTCAGCAGCCTCTCTGAGATCTTCCCTCTCTTCCCTGATGTCTTGACTGAGGGTCCTCTCCATGACACCGGCCGCCTGGGCACGTAGTGACATCACAGCCGGCGAGGCTAGCTTGGTCGGGTCTGAATCCATCGGGAATGGAGCTTGGGCGACCGAGTCGACCTGAACGAGCTCATCTGCGGTTGCGCGACAAAGCCCAATGGACAACAGGCCGCAAAGAGTACGTGGCGGTGTGTGTGTATGTGGCTGAGAGCGTGGCTCCGAGAGCGGTACCTACGGCAGTAGACGCGTCGACGAGGATAGGGCGCATGAAGAGCAGACGGGTCTGGAGATTCTGGAGTAGAAACGTTGGAGCAGGGTCACGGCGCGATCGAGGGAGGCTGTTGAGCTCGAAGAAAGAGAAGAATTTGGCGGCGAAGCTGTAAGGTTCTGGCAGCGGAGAGAGACCAGGCGAGGAGGCCCTCAAGCCTGCTGTTTCTTGCGCCGAAATGATGAGCAGACGAACCGAGACGCCAGGGAAAGGGACAGGAAGGGACGGTCACTGTCTTCCGTGGTCTGGCGGAGGGGGCCAGGGCAGGAGGACGAGGCTACATCCACCAGCTCAAGACGACCCGAGACATAGCTGATCTTGAATATCGGCCCGCCTGGGAGGTTCGAGATGTCGGGCTTGTTGAGAGGTAAGGGCCTGCCAGTGCCAGTGCCAGTGCCAGCGCCAGCGAGAGAAATCAAGACCGAGCGAAGGGGGGAGGGGAGGGGACGGTGGGGGGTGGACAGGTCAAGTCCAAGTAGGGGCGCGTAGAAGACGTGTAGACGGATGAGTGAGTGCGTTGTGAACCCGTGTATGAGGTGGAGTGTGATGTGGTCTTGCTGCGTGCGTGCGTGCCAGCGTGGGGTTGTGCGCGTGGGAGCGGTCGTCGACGTGGACGAGGAATGAGGTGGACGTGAAATCAATTTGTCGAATTGTACTCCAAGGACCCAGCCAGCGTGCCTTGGGACTTGGACTTTCCTTCCTGGGCCCAATCTGCCCGTGGGCCAGATACAGGGCGGCACAGACGCTAACCTTCCGAGGGCCGGGTTGGCCAACCTTGCTGTTGGGTAGCAGACCAAGGAAGGCTATCTCTTTGTGTCTTAGCAGGCCAGTCCCACCCAAGACCCAGGTCAAAGCAGCAGGTAAAGGAGGAAAGTGGAAAAAAAGAAAAAAAGAAAAAAGGGAAAAAAAGAAAGTGACGGGTCAACTGTTGGTACTAACAAGTTGGCGTGTGTTAGCCACTAGCTACTGCCTCAGTTGCTGCTAGTGCAGCAGTGGGAAACGACAACACCTTCTGGGGGGTGCCACCACCACCGCTGACCGTAGGCCACGCTAGGGGGCTTGGTTGTGCGTAGGTGGGGCCAGCTCACTATGTACAGTATGCATTCCGGCACAGGCTAGACCAGAGCTGGACGTAGTGTGTTCTGCGCCCTACTTGGCCCTACTCCATAGTGCCAGTGCCTGTTTATTCCCACTGCGTACTAATGTACCAAGCAAGCGACCCCACTGAATGACACGGCACTGCAAGAGACAGGAGGGAGGACCTTGTGACGAGAAAAGGTGGAGGGCACATCAGCGGCAAGTGACGCGAAACTGAGGTAGCTCCACGTATGTAAGATGCTGCAAGGGGACGCTGGCGCCGGAATAGAAAAGAGGAAAAAGAGAGACAAGCAAAGACAAGACACCCACACAACCTTGGCTCTTGTCCCCTCCCCCCCCCCTTCCTCTTTCTCTCGCTCTCTCTTTCTCTTTCCCCCACGATTCGTTTCTCTGTCCTCGTTCCTCCTCTTTTGGTCCCATTTTCCACAACAGACGAGAAAGGCAGCCATACGCCCTGTACCGTTGTCCCCCCCTCCCCAAAGAAGAGCAAGGATGATCGAGGAGACCACATCAAGTTGGCCTTATGGGACGAAAATCTCATGGTACTGAAATGTACTATGATGTATGTATATACTAGCAGGAATGTCCTTTTTACGTAAGGACCTCTGGGGGCTTTTGACCTGTCTCTTTCGTCAAATGCCCCCTGCGGCGCACGTCACGGAACGAACAGTCCATCGTCAACTCTGGACAAGATCACCCAGAACACCCTTGTGGCGATCTACACTGTACGGCGTGTGCTTGTACAACAGCTACTGTATTATATGATCCTATAGCGAGATATTCCTGAGATATAGTAGGCATTCAATTGGTCGTCTCATGACCGCTGCCGCACTCAATCGCTGACAAGAGATCATCACCTTCCTGCGTTTGCGGCTCATGAGCCCTGTTGGTTGAGAGTCTGAAAAAAGAGAAACTTGGGCTGGCCTCTGTGTGCAGGGTACTGAGTACAGTTTATCCTGGCGCTACGGGTGCCGCTTTTGAGTCGAGAGGTGGTATTCCGTACCACAGCTACCCGTACCCGCCTTACCAAACGCTCCTGCACATTTTGATAGTACTACAGCATTCAGAATCGCTCCTGCTTGTGCTGTGCCCGTGACCTCACTGGATGGAAAACGCCAATTCAATCTACATCTGGCAGAAGCGACAACTAATCTGCTTCTTAGCACGCTGACGAGGTTCGATTTGTGCTCTCAACTTGAAACGTACAGAGCTCTTCGCTCAAGCCTCATCGTCATTTGTTACCCCTTCTCCTTCCAACCATCTCTCACACTTTTAGCACTATCCACAAAGCACCAATCAGCCAGTGTCTGGTGTTGAGTTCTGCCTCCCACCCACCAACATATTAATCATCCATGCCGACGGGACAAAGAACGAAGAAGACGGCCAGTTCCCACTGTGGTGCGAGACCAATGCACAATCTCGTTTCGGAATAGGGGATCTGCATCGTCGCTGTTGTTGTGGTCGTCGTCGTCGTCGTCGTCTACCTCCTACTGTGTACGTCTGCCTTCGTCCCGCCTCTCTGCCTCTGGTCAGGATGCCAGACAAGAGGAGTGACCCTAGGGCAGAGCAGGCAGGCCCACCCAGAACAATCTCGTGTATGCAATCTTGACCTCCTCGTGGTAACAGTGACTATGGTCTTGCTATAGGAAGCGAGGATCCACTGCTGCAATGCTTAGACAGAGATGTTCATCACATGGGTTACAGCTACCACAGCACAGCGGCACCACCGAGGACCACCCCCCGTCCGACTGTCTCACGATCACGCACCAAGGCACTACACTGCAAACGTCCATCGACAAGCCTCGGGACGGACCTGGCTTCAAGACGGGCGAACCAGCCTTCCCCCCCCCCCTTCTCTCGAGCCATTTGTTGGCTGA
Source organism: Cryphonectria japonica (assembly GCA_014851275.1). Classification (NCBI taxonomy): domain Eukaryota; kingdom Fungi; phylum Ascomycota; class Sordariomycetes; order Diaporthales; family Cryphonectriaceae; genus Cryphonectria; species Cryphonectria japonica. The sequence goes on from JACWTT010000043.1 coordinate 328,127, forward strand.
TTTCGAGACAAAAAGACACCACGTCCGCATGACCTTGGGTTGCACAGGAGACACGGTACCTTGAAGTGGCCCTGCCTTAGAGTCAAAGCACGCATACGCATGCATCAGCATCGTCCAAGACCACACCAATCAACAATTGCCGGAGCTTGGAGACGATGTCGGGGGGCCCCCACCTAGGGACGCCCAGAATTCTCTTTGGCTAATGACTCTCTCCGAAGAATCCACCAGATCTGCGGCCTGCAGTCCCCCTCAAAGAAGTCGAAATGGAAACCCGATTTCCTCTCTGGTCCTCTCTCGCTTCCTTTGACGCGGCAGCCGGCCTTCTGCTACCTGTGAACCAGGAAAGGGGCTGCCGTCTTATCCATAAGTCTGGTAATTCCATTGGCCTTGAGCGGCCGAATCTCGATTCGACACACGCAATTCTGGTCGGCCTGCAGGCTCACGTTCTCCCTGATGACGCTCAACACCATCAATCTCTTTTTCATTTGGGGGGTTACGGCAGCTAGACTCCACCCTGCGAGACCTCCACCCAGGCTAGCTCACGGCTACTACGCACGGCCTGTGCACTATAATGGCCAGCTCTTGCAACTCAACATATTATTGCATTTTGGTTGCAGAGAACATGCCAGAGGGAGAGGCCGAAGCAAACCACTGTGACCATCCTGCACACCCGTGCTGTAGTCTACCCCCTGTTCTGGCCTGTCACACCGTCTCTCCAGCGCAACAACCTCCGGCTAGACTTCTCGCCATCCCGCACATGAGGAGCCCACCCACCCTCCAGCTGTATAGATCGGATGTCGCAGATGTCAGCATGGGCATGGGGGCAAGGGGAGCTGAGCATTTCCAGTACTAAGCATGCAGATTGAGAGCCTTCACTTTCTCTTGACTACACAATGTGCGTCGACCATTGCACTCTGGCAACATTACACTCACTGTTCGAGGAAGTTTTATAGTACCCGAAACATGAGCGGCGGCCTTCTTTTTGCTTTTTCTCCTGTTCGTCTAGGTTCTGCAAACACTGGAGAGTGGAGGCGCAAAGACATTTCACATATCATACACTAGGGTTTGGGGACCTCGGCCCCGCCCAGCACTGACTTGCGAGGCAGAGTTGCATCACCACCATCAGAACTGACTTTTCACGAGATCCGGAAGAGAGGATGGATTATAGATCGCATGTGGGCTATGGATGCCCTCTCGGGTGTGTTCCTCTCGAGTGTATGCCTGGAAGCCACGCCAGCCCGCACCACCACCACCACCACCTTGCAGGTCGTTTTACTATTCCTGGCATGACCTGAGCCTGTCCTTGGCCTCCGCATCTTCCAGACTAAATTCCGCCCACGGGAACCTTCGTCTTAATCACCGCAACCCCTCCTTCGAAAAGCCCGCGCTCGCTGCCACCACTTGAGAGCCACTGGCCACCGGTAACACGTATGGACGTGCCATCGAGATGATCTATCTGGTAGTCGAACCCAAAATGATCCGCAAGCCCGTGCTGGTGCCAGGTATGTGCGGTCTTGCTTACCACAGTGACACACACACACAGCGCCAGGGGCTTCCGTGATGCCGTGCTGCCTGGGCCCCGTCCTCTTGGGGCCCCTCCTACGGCCGCGGGCGCCACGGCAAATCACACTGTCCCACCGGTTGCATAATTGGGTTTGGCCTTTCATGCCTCGAAACCCTACCCACGGGCTACTCTGCATAATGATGATGCATCTCCATCCCTCGACTATAACCCTAGTGGTTTCCTTGTGGCCAGTCACAGTCCATCTCGTTCCATCCCACTGTCGCACCCCCCATTGGAACTCTATGGACGCTGGCTCCTCCGAGCGTCATGCACAGGAGCCGTTCGGGTCACTCATGCACGACGTCGCCTAGCAGATCTAATATGTCACGATGCACTCGTGTGGCCACTTCCGATGTCAGTCGAACAATCGCGACACCACTTCCAAGTACAACAGGAGACTCTGGTTTCGCACCTCTGTCCGTTATCAGTATCAGCAGCGCTAGAATACGCCTCCAACTACCACACCCCCCCCCCCTTTATGGTTCAACTCGTGCCACAGCAGAAGACGCCCGAAGCATGAACTTTGAAACCTGGTCATCAGACAGAGAGTATAAAGTATGACGAGCAAAACTTCCTTCACTATGGGAACTGTCTTTGTGTGTGCGTGTATTGAGGGGGGAGGGGGGAGGAGGGTGTGATGATGGTCAAGAACTTGATCTCCGTTGTCGCGTGCCTGCCTCCAACTCACGCCAGCAGGGGCAATGGCGGCCATGTTACAATCATCAAGCCAATGGTGTCTCTTGCTCGGATGATGTTCGTTAGGATAGGCAGGGGAACAGGAGGAAAACGATTGAGGTCCGCTTCACACAGCCGATCAAAGCGGTCGCCAAAGACTGAATCGGGCGGCTGGCCGCTGAGCCTGACGCTTGATGTGAGGTATCATCATCTCCCCTACACACACGCGCACACACACACCTCTCTTAGACGCCAACTCACCGCTGAGAAGATGACGCCTTGGGTGCACTGCCGCCTTCTCGTCGCAATCCCTCCCAGCCAAAACCGACCAGTGTTGATTGGTTGCTGCGATCGATTTCCACGGTCACGATCTACCCCAAAGGCTTACATGCCGATTCGCTGGTCATTCATCTTCCCCGGTCACCTGGATCTGCATAAGATGTGCTATCTTTTGCTACCCCTCACCATTCTTCTTTTTTGCTCCTTCTTTTTTCTCATTGGTCTCAGGTCGTTCACGGTGAAAGCTAGCTCACCTTGGCCATGCCAACGCCAATCACTGTTGGTATGTAACGGTGCCTGCAAGGGCGGTGCTGACGAGACCTTCTGTTGGAGGGGGGGGGGGGGAGATAGTATTCCTGTCGTTACCTTACGGTAAAGATGGCCTATCATGAGGATCTCTTCCCACCGCGATTCGATTGACAGCAACCCGTGAGTCGTGCATCTTTAGCATCGTCATTGGTGCCATTGCTGCTGATTGTGTCTCTGGCGGGCATACGCCATGTTTCACCATGATGGTTTCTTCTCAGGCGGGGGGGGGGGGGGGGGGGGGGGGGGGGGGGGGGGGGGGGGGGGGGGGGGGGGGGGGGGG